>OY856412.1:1214900943-1215470943 GCA_963693085.1 Alisma plantago-aquatica
ATGGTGATGTTTCTCATACATGATGATGTTATGAATTCAATTCACCACGAAGTGAATAGTAAACCCTAATTCTAGGGTAATAACATGTAATGTGAATAGTAAACCCTAATTGATGAAAATCAGGGAACCTAACTCTTGTAAGAGTATGAAGGTACATCTCTTAAAATGAATTGTTTACTATTATTAGTTGAATTAACCATGCATGTTCTTATATGAGGATGATCATATCCAGGTAAGGATTATGATACTATATTCATTGAAAGCATGTTATTAACTTTATGAATAGTGACATATCCTTTTGCCTAGTAAGTGGCATCTTATGAGATTGATAGGCTGTGAGAGCCATGAGTATCATCAAGGTCATGCTAATTAGATGTCTTGTGATGAGATGATTAAGAAATGATAATTGATGTGAGATAGACTTGTTACATTTAGTATTCTATTTTCATAGCTGCTATGCTAATGATTAATGTTTGAGAACATGTATGATGTTAAAAGAATACTGAAATGTACCTAACTAATCAAGTATAATCATTCCATGTAGAGCCCTGATCATAGATCCATCATTGTCAGAAGTTAAATGATGGTGAAACAGGTTTTTCCTAAGGGAACTCCTGGATCACATACTTTAGAGTATGTGGGGGAATATGGATGTGTATATCCTTACATCCTAGTGTAGGAATTGATGTAGATGTATCTTAATCCATCAACCCTTCACTATATGTTTATGTCCGGATGATGTAACACTATTCTCCCGAGGAAATCTTTTATACCGCATCGATGAGAGATAAACAAGAAATCTTTCGATGGCGAAGAGAGTACAGAATGCCAATGTGACTCTAATAGCGAAGTACCAGAATACCCTGGTGAGCTATAGTAGCAGAGACACTAGATGTCCTGCATGTTTATCCTCACTCTGATTGAGGATGATGAGGTCATAATAATCCGTCTCTTTTGATGACCTAATATGATACCGATGCGACTTACTAGTGATCGGTTGGAGTATGAGCGGTATACCTCATCTCCGCAGGGCATAATAATGTTTGTAAAACATAATCAACCACGTAGCATAACTGCTTAGGTTGAACTACGAGGAACACTGATTGATGTTACATTGCTTGCATTTAATATCTTGTTCAAGTATTAGTATACATGTTCTTCATATTCCTTAATGAAGTTGAGTTACATGTTATCAAACCTGCTGTGAGTGATTTAAGTTACTTGCTCATAATATTCTTTTGATTGCTTTAACAAAGCTTCTGGCGGAGAGTTATAACTCTCGCTGGGACAATTATTTAAAATTGTCTCACCCCGTAGATTTCTACTTTTAGGTGGACGTCGAGGTCGAAGGAACCAATCTGCATGTGATCAGTATCAGCAGCAGCAAAACCAGGGGCAACAGTGAATCTCAGGTGGAGACACTGTGCTGTCTAGTCCTATAGTTAGATAGTCTTATGTCGTCTCTGTACACTCAGGTCCTTGGAGTTTGTCGATCTGAGAATTTTGAAGTCTTGAGATTTTGTATCTTGTTGTATATAATCACTCAAGAGGTGATTTAACAGAGATGTAAACTGTTCATCTTGCTTTTATGAAAGGAGTTTCATGTTTTCGATATCTCGTTTTCGAAAGGTTTTAATTCTTCGTGATTTTTCATATTCCGCTGCTAATCGAATCGCTTCCGCTATGTTTATCTTATGTTTTGGAGATCAGAACCCACAATTAGTGGTATCAGAGCTCTAGGTTCGCTGAGTCTACAGAGACATAGGACTTAGAATGTCGAGTCTAACCTTAGTATTTCTTTCTTATCTAATAGAGTCTTCTGCTCCTCAGGAGAAGAAGATAAGTAAGGATGTCTGGACCACATGAGGAGTATGAGGTGGAAAGTAGTGTTGCTGCACCTCGAGAAGGTGCAAGGAACCTAGAAATAGAGCAACCTGTACCTGAGCCACCTATGGAGCCACCTCAGTTTGACCCAGCTGACATGGGAAACCCAGCTGTTCAAACTATGTTCGGGCAGTTTATGACTGCCATGACACACATCACCGACATGATGCCCATGCCTGCACCTAGGGCTCCTGTCCATCCTGAAGGACAAGGTATCGATAAGACGTTCGAGCGACTTTGTCATGTCGGAGCTACCGAATACTTTGGGACAGATGACCCCGCAGATGCCGATCTGTGGTTAACTGAGTTGGAGAAAGCTTTCAGAATCCTTAACATCCTTGAAGGTGAGAAGGTTAGACATGCCGTCTATCTTCTCAAAGGAAGTGCTGGTCACTGGTGGACCATGGAAGAGCAGAAGAGGCCTGGAATAGAGGTCTCGTGGGAAGACTTTCTTCGGGAATTTGTCCACAGATATTTCCCAAAGACCTTCCTGGATGAGAAGATCTCTCAGTTCGAGAGACTGAGGCAGGGCATGATGAACATTAGCGAGTACGAAGCTAAGTTCATGGAGTTGTTGTGGTTCTGTCCGCACATGGCTGCCACAGAAGAAGAAAGGATCAGAAGGTTTGAGAAGGGTTTGAATGCCGACTTGACTACTCCCGTGTCTGCCTTAGAGAACTGGGAGAGGTTCGCTACCTTCGTTGAGTCAGTCCGAAGGATAGAGAGATCCGTAGTTGAGAAAAGGCAAACCCAAAAGAGATATCCACAGTTCCAGGGTTCTTCATCTAGGGACTTTAAGAATCCTAGATTCTCTGCACCTAACCCTCCACCACCCAGATCTAGTTCTCATACTCAGTGGTCCCCAAGTAGAGGTAGAGGACGAGGTTTACCGCCACAAGAGACTCACAGTTTAGCATCAATGTCGGTCACAGGACCACCAAGACCACAACAACTGGAAAGAAGCTACTACAACTGTGGGAAGGTGGGACTTTTGATGAAGGACTACAGGGCTAGTCCTGTCAGTGTGACACAGCCTCAGAGACAAAGTCAGCAAGGATCCCAGAGGAGACAGTTTCAAGGAGCAGCTAGAGGACGTGGACACGCGTCCCAAGCTGGATCGTCAGCACCGGCTCAACCTCAGGCGACAACTAGGTTCTATGCGATGAATCCACCTGATGCAGTGATCAACCCACGGGTTGTGGCAGGTCATATGGAACTATTATATTCCGATATGTTTATATCATGTGTTGTATCTGTTTTGATTGACCCGGGTGCTACACACTCCTTTATCACTCAAAGAGTGATTCGTAACTGTAATATGACAATTAGTCATAGGGCAGATAACTTGTTGCTTGAGACTCCATTGAGAGGGTCTGCTATGTTGCATGAGGTATGCTCTCCTTGCATCCTCTTCTTTTCTGGACATCACATTCAAGTGGATCTTATACCACTTGAGATGCGAGGATTTGATATAATCCTAGGGATGGATACCTTGGAAAGGTATAGGGTTGTCTTGGATTGTGAATCCAAGCAGGCTGTGTTTGCCGATGAGAGCAACACATGGATCTTTCAAGGAGAGAGAAAGATTCTACCCACCTGTCTTGTGTCAACTATGGTTGCTGAGAAGATGATGAGGCAAGGATGTTATGCATTCTTGGCCCATGTAGTAGACACTACCATGAAGAGTCCTAACCCTGCTGAAGTTCCTATAGTCAGGGAATTTGAAGATGTATTTCCTGAAGAACTTCCAGGTATACCACCGCCTCGGGAAATTGATTTTGAAATCAATTTGATCCCAGATACCCAACCTATAGCACAAACACCGTATAGGATGGCGCCTGCTGAGATGAAAGAACTCAAGAAACAACTTCAAGAGTTGCTTGAGAAGGGTTTTATCCGACCAAGCACTTCACCTTGGGGTGCTCCGGTCTTGTTTGTTAAGAAGAAAGATGGATCAATGCGGTTGTGCATTGATTACAGACAACTAAATAAAGTAACAATAAAGAATAAGTACCCTCTGCTGAGGATTGATGATCTTTTTGACCAGTTGTGTGGTGCAACCGTCTTCTTGAAGATAGACTTGAGGTCTTGATATCATCAACTCCCCATTAAGGACAGTGGCATACCCAAGTTTGCTTTTAGGACAAGGTATGGTCACTATGAGTTCACAGTTATGTCGTTTGGACTAACTAATGCACCGACTGCATTTATGGAACTCATGAATAGAATCTTCCGACCCTTCCTCGATCAGTGTGTTGTTGCCTTTATAGATGACATCCTGATCTATAGTAGAGATGCTCATCAGCATGAACTGCATCTTCGCCAAGCTTTGACCTTGCTAAGAGAACATAAGATATATGCTAAGCTCAACAAGTGTGAGTTTTGGTTACCTGAGGTATCTTTTCTTGGACATGTGGTATCTGCCTCAGGAATTCGTGCTGACCCTAAGAAGGTAGAGTCTGTTCTACAGTGGGAACAGCCGAAGACACCGACAGAGATCCGTAGTTTCTTAGGGTTGGCTGGCTATTACCGAAGGTTCATTAAGAACTTCAGTTCTATAGCCTTACCCTTGACGAAGTTGACCCGGAAAGATGTTTCTTTTTCTTGGAGTGACAAGTGTCAGCAGTTCTTTCAGTTGTTGAAGGAAAGGTTGACAAGTGCACCTGTACTTGTGTTACCTGAGCAAGGCAAAGGATACATAGTTTTCTGTGATGCCTCTAATAATGGACTTGGATGTGTGTTGATGCAGGATAAGCAAGTGATTTCTTTTGCTTCTCGACATCTTAAGAAACACGAGGAGAATTATCCGACACACGATTTAGAGTTAGCTGCTGTGGTTCATGCTTTGAAAATCTGGAGACACTATCTCTACGGAGAGACATTCCAGTTTTTTACTGATCATAAGAGCCTTAAGTATATCTTCTCTCAGCATGAACTTAACATGAGGCAACGTCGCTGGATGGAGTTAATCAAGGACTATGACTGTACAATTGATTACCACCCAGGGAAGGCCAATGTGGTTGCAGATGCTTTGAGTAGGAAATCAGCAACACCAACCCTAAATAGAGAACAACTAAACTCTTTAGTATGCTTTAGGAGAGATATGCTTATCTCCTTAAGACAAGACAATGTACAGTTGAAGGTATCATTGTTAGCTGGATTGTTAGCTGAGATGCATATAAAACCTACCCTAAGAGTGCAGATTAAGGAGGCACAACAAGTTGATGCTACAGTTCAGCAGATTAGATCAGAATATGGTGATGAGAAGTGAGATGGTTTCCATGACTCAGATGACCAAGTAGCCTGTTATCATGGGAGGATGATAGTGCTGGATGTGGATAACTTGAGAAAGTTAGTCCTGGAAGAAGCTCATTCTTCGATGTATGCTATGCATCCAGGAAGCACCAAGATGTATCAAAACTTGAAAGATATGTATTGGTGGCCTGGAATGAAGAAGGATGTTGCTGAGTTTGTTCTGAGGTGTCTTGTGTGTCAGCAGGTTAAAGCTGAACACCAGAAACCTACAGGAACAATGCAACCTTTACCCATACCACAGTGGAAATGGGATCATGTAACCATGGACTTTGTTGTTGGCCTACCTAGGACAAGCAAAGGACATGAATCCATTTGGGTAATAGTTGATAGGTTGATAAAGACAGCGCATTTCTTTCCTGTCAAAACAACCTATTCTGCTGAAAGGTTATCACAGCTGTATGTTCAAGAGATAGTGCGATTGCATGGAGTTCCTGTCACTATAGTTTCTGACAGAGGTCCCCAGTTTACAAGTCATTTTTGGGAGCAGTTGCACAGAGCCTTAGGTACCAAGTTAAGGTTTAGTACAACCTTCCATCCACAGACTGATGGACAGTCCGAAAGGACTATACAGACCTTGGAAGACTTGTTGAGAGCATGTGTTCTTCAGTTTATAGGAAGTTGGGATCTGCACCTAAGCTTGATAGAGTTTGCCTACAACAATAGCTATCAACATAGTATTGATATGGCACCTTATGAAGCCTTGTATGGTAGACGTTGTAGATCACCCTTATGCTGGTATGAGACTGGTGAACATCAGTTATTAGGTCCCGATCTTGTACAACAAACCACAGAGAAGATTAAAGTAATCCAACAATAGATTAAAACTGCACAGGATAGACAAAAATCATATGCTGACAGACGTCGTAGACCTTTAGAGTTCCAGGTTGGAGACAAAGTGTATCTCAAGGTCTCACCTTGGAAAGGAGTCCTTCATTTTGGAAGGAAAGGGAAGTTAGCTCCTAGATTTATGGGGCCTTATCCAATCATTGAACGGGTTGGAAAGGTAGCCTATAAACTAGAGTTACCACCAGAGTTACAGAAGTTACACCCTGTGTTTCACATTTCTATGTTGAGAAAATGTCACCCTGATACCGAGTCAGTCCTACAACCCATGGAGGTAGAATTGAATGATGATATAACTTATGAGGAAGGACCAGTGTCAATCCTTGATAACAGAGTTAAAAAGCTAAAGAAGAAAGATATAAGTCTTGTGAAAGTCCTCTGTAATCATCGTGGTGTCGAAGAAGCCACTTGGGAACTAGAGGAAGAGATGAGAAGGAAATACCCTGCTCTTTTCTCTTAATATGTTTTGTTGATTTTGGGGACAAAATCCTTTTAAGGGGTGGATAATTTGTAACATCCCTGACCTGGGTTATAAGTTAACCCTAGGTGTTTTGTTTAAATCATGTAATTAAGATGCTTGTGATTAACCTCTGGCATGTAATTAAGTTCCTAAGGAACACACTGTTTCATTTCTGTCCTTTTAAAACAATGTTGTAGTATTGTTTTGTAATGCAGGGACCTATGTGCAAATTACCCAATTAGAAGGGTTAACTTGCAAATTTTACATGTTAATATGTTCCTTGGATGTTGAAACATCATAATATTGAATATGATGAAGTATGATGGATTCTCCAAGCTTGGGCACCAAGATGCAGCTTGTGGAGCAGTCCTTGTGCTTAAAACCCTGATTTTGGTGTAAAGTGCAATTTACCCAAAATATGGGGTGCAACTTGTAAAATATACCTTCTGGTATATCTTTTATGACTCTTGACATCATTTAGAGTAGAAATGATGAAAGGGGCACTTCAATTAAATAATTAGATAAGAAGGATGACCTTTGTAGTAAAAGCACCTAGTATGAATAAGGAGACCCTTCATATATGTGCACCTTAGTTCTTATGTTGGCTTTCATACCCTTAGATCTTGAGTTTTGGTGATCTTTGCTTATTTATGATAGAGTGAACGTGCCTTAGAAGGAAGGAGGGACCTAGAGGAGAAACTAAGAAACTAGAGGTCCTTATGTTGAAAACTAACCCAAGCTATATAAGCATCTTTCTTTGCAAACCAAGTAAACATATTCCCTTCACTTCTTCACTTATCATCTTGCTCAACCGACTAAGGCAGAGCTCTGGAGTTCAGGGAGACGGCCAACTTGTTATAAGGTAAGAAGAGACCATCTTCTAGCTCGGGTTCATGGAGGAATTCCTTGTATAAGGTTGGTTTTATGGTTAACTTACTTAGGTTTCTTGTTCTAGCCGACTTTCCCCAACCTTTCCTTGGAGAAACACCCTTGGCCGACCTGTGGAGCTCAAGAAACCATTAAAGGATAGAAGCTTGGAAGCTTGGAGATCTAAGAACAACGTTTGAGGTGGGTTTTATAACTCTAAACCTTTTTCTTTGTTAAGCATATCTTCTTTCTTGTATATTTTAGCTTGTTCTTCATCTTCCCCATCTTTCCTTGCTTTCTTGCAAGCAAATCCACGAAGTAACTGACCTGTTCTAAGGTTGAAGATGATGAGCATGACTTCCTAGGTAACGTTACCAAACGACCTTGGACCATGTGGTCCAAACGGTTTGCAAACCGTTTGGAATCAAACGGTCTCAAGACCGTTTGATCTCATGCGGTCTTGCAAGACCGTTTGGAATCACACGGTCTCAAGACCGTTTGGTAGGGTTGACCAAGGGAATACCATTTGGAGGTCTGTTGTACACATGTTGAATTAAACATCTTCAAAGAATTGTAACCTAATTGCAAGCCAATCACAAGTTGAAGGCACTTCAACCCCCTAAACCCTAATCGGGTTGAATTGCTGATTTCAAGGATAGATTTTGGTGAACTTTGGGTTGAAGGGCCCAAACGGTCTCAAGACCATTTGGGGGTTCACTCAAACGGTCTCAAGACCATTTGGTGACAACCCAAGACCGTTTGGAGGTCTAGGGTTAAGGAAATTTGATGGTTTGAGGGTCCAATCACAATAAGTTGATGAATTGATAAAAGTGCTGATTTTAGACCTAATTAGGGTTCAATCCTTATCCAATCGACTTAGATTTTGACGAAACTTTGGGAAAATAGTCTCAAGACCGTTTGGAGGATGTCCAAACGATCTCAAGACCGTTTGGGCCAAGTTTGGGACCAATTGGATGTCAATTGATGGGTTCAACCTTAATTTGATTCACATTGTTGAACATTGATAATTAGCCAATTGAAAACCCTAATTGAGTTGGATTCAACCCTAATTGGCTTTCAATTGAGGGTCAATTTGGTGTCCAAGTGATTAAGGTTAACCCTAATTGACTCAATTTACAAGTGGTTAACAAGGTTATGGCCAATTGGAGGCTTCAACATAGATAATCACAAACAATTATAACCTTTGATTCACCTTTGAGGTCCATGCGGTTTTGAGCCCATTTGGACCAAACAGTCTCAAGACCGTTTGGGCTCAAACGACCTCAAGGTCGTTTGGATCCAATCGATCTCAAGATCATTTAAGATCAAACGGTTTCAAGTCGCATAGCTTCAAACGATTTGGGGGTCAACTTTTCTCAAACGGTCAACGCACCCATGCGGTCTTGGTGACCATGCGGTCTTGAAGGTCAAAGTGCCCAAACGGTCAACGCCCCCAAACGGTCTCAAGACCGTTTGGAGGTTGAGGGGTGAAACCGTTTGGAGACTTTTTGGGCTGTTTTTGCTTAATCGTTTGAAAGTGTAATTGGGCAATGGTGGTCTAATCTAAACCCTAATGGTACCCTAAGACATTAAGGGACCAAGTGACTAATGGATTGACCCATAATGGTGACCAATGGTGTATTTTACCAATATACCCTTGAAGGGTTCAACTAAATGATACCTTGTTTTAATCAAACCCTAATGACATGATAGTGGTGATTTGGTTTATGTTAATCAATGGGGACTTGACTCAACCTAATCTAGAGTGATGTAATCACCATCTATTAGTAAGAGGAGAGAGAAAGTACCATTTATGGTTGAAACTCAAGTAAAGTACCTTCAATGTATATGAATGTACATGATTAGGGTATGATCCACCTATGTGAGATCATGGAAACCCTAATTATGATAATTGATGGATCTTAGTCTAATATGAAGGCATCAATGGTGATGTTTCTCATACATGATGATGTTATGAATTCAATTCACCACGAAGTGAATAGTAAACCCTAATTCTAGGGTAATAACATGTAATGTGAATAGTAAACCCTAATTGATGAAAATCAGGGAACCTAACTCTTGTAAGAGTATGAAGGTACATCTCTTAAAATGAATTGTTTACTATTATTAGTTGAATTAACCATGCATGTTCTTATATGAGGATGATCATATCTAGGTAAGGATTATGATACTATATTCATTGAAAGCATGTTATTAGCTTTATGAATAGTGACATATCCTTTTGCCTAGTAAGTGGCATCTTATGAGATTGATAGGCTGTGAGAGCCATGAGTATCATCAAGGTCATGCTAATTAGATGTCTTGTGATGAGATGATTAAGAAATGATAATTGATGTGAGATAGACTTGTTACATTTAGTATTCTATTTTCATAGCTGCTATGCTAATGATTAATGTTTGAGAACATGTATGATGTTAAAAGAATACTGAAATGTACCTAACTAATCAAGTATAATCGTTCCATGTAGAGCCCTGATCATAGATCCATCAATGTCAAAAGTTAAATGATGGTGAAACAGGTTTTTCCTAAGGGAACTCCTGGATCACATACTTTAGAGTATGTGGGGGAATATGGATGTGTATATCCTTACATCCTAGTGTAGGAATTGATGTAGATGTATCTTAGTCCATCAATCCTTCACTATTTGTTTATGCCGGGATGATGTAACACTATTCTCCCGAGGAAATCTTTTATGCCGCATCGATGAGAGATAAACAAGAAATCTTTCGATGGCGAAGAGAGTACAGAATGCCACTGTGACTCTAATAGCGAAGTACCAGAATACCCTGGTGAGCTATAGTAGCAAAGACACTAGATGTCCTGCATGTTTATCCTCACTCTGACTGAGGATGATGAGGTCATAAGAATCCGGCTCTTTTGATGACCTAATATGATACCGATGCGACTTACTAGTGATCGGTTGGAGTATGAGCGGTATACCTCATCTCCACAGGGCATAATAATGTTTGTAAAACATAATCAACTACGTAGCATAAATGCTTAGGTTGAACTACGAGGAACACTGATTGATGTTACATTGCTTGCATTTAATATCTTGTTCAAGTATTAGTATACATGTTCTTCATATTCCTTAATGAAGTTGAGTTACATGTTATCAAACCTGCTGTGAGTGATTTAAGTTACTTGCTCATAATATTCTTTTGATTGCTTTAACAAAGCTTCTGGCGGAGAGTTATAACTCTCACTGGGACAATTATTTAAAATTGTCTCACCCCGTAGATTTCTACTTTTAGGTGGACGTCGAGGTTGAAGGAACCAATCTACAGGTGATCAGTATCAGTAGCAGCAAAACCAGGGGCAACAGTGAATCTCAGATGGAGACACTGTGCTGTCTAGTCCTATAGTTAGGTAGTCTTATGTCGTCTTTGTACACTCAGGTCCTTGGAGTTTGTCGATCTGAGAATTTTGAAGTCTTGAGATTTTGTATCTTGTTGTATATAATCACTCAAGAGGTGATTTAACAGAGATGTAAACTGTTCATCTTGCTTTTATGAAAGGAGTTTCATGTTTTCGAGATCTTGTTTTTGAAAGGTTTTAATTCTTCGTGATTTTTCATATTCCGCTGCTAATCGAATCACTTTCGCTATGTTTATCTTGTGTTTTGGAGATCAGAACCCACATGTATAGGATATGAATATTAGTTGGTCTCAAAATATTTTTAGTTACTCTTTCTACGGTCAACTAAGTGGTTGGCTCTAGACAACCAACATATTTGTATTTATTCTTTGAGGCATGGTTTGTCATTGTACAGACCTAATTTTAAACACAAAGTTTGTGAATAAATTAGTGCTTAATTTGTACTTGCTCTTGCTCAGATTGTGTTGAGTATGTACTATATTTCATGTATTAACATGTATATACAAATTGACATGTACACATAATCTCAGACTAGTATTAACATTATTGACGTACTAGGAAATGATATATATGTTAGACATATAAAGAGTGTCCATACGTAGACATTGATATTGTACAAGAAAATAGGGTCTAAATTGGTACATCTACCAAGGTTATGTGTTCATTGTCATGTTCAAAGATTTCTATATGGATTTCAGTATAAATTTCAGACTACCTCATAATTCCAAATGGTATGGATTTTTTGACCATGTAATTATTGTTCCATATGTTCAAATTAGTACAACCACCAAGGTTATTGGTCTTTACATCCACCAAGGGCATGATTATATGCTGTACATATTCAAACTGTCTCTGATTTCCATATGGTATGAATTTTTTGACAATTCAATTATTGTTCCACATGTTAAAATCAATACATCCACCAAGGTCATTGCCCATTACATCCATCAAGGTCACGATTCATATGTTCTACATATTCAAACTGTCTCTAATTTCCATATGGTATGAATTTGTTGACCATGCAATTATTGTTCTATATGTTAAAATTGCAGGGAAATATGATGACATAGAAGGCAATAGAAATAATTTTTTTTGCCATATTCCCATAACCAACGAATCACATCAGCAACTATGATTTGGGAAGGATGGTGCAAGACATATACCTGGTCCTAGAGCAAGTCAACGCCACTCCTTGCAGAGGTGTGCTTCCTTCACAAGCAACACATGGATGATTTTTGACAACATCCTCCTAGTGTAATGACCATGGGCAACGGTTCATGGCATCCTAGCATGGAAACAAAAGCCTCCATGACTGTACGTAGTCCACACAGACGATTAAGAACTCAATGTTGCACTTTTCAAAGCTGACGGGAAGGAGTTGTCCTCTGGTTGTCAACGTGCTAGTGTTGACTTCCTTTCCACTTGTTGTCTGTCCCTTTCTTGGGTAAGACTGCTCAGACTCTCATGTTATCACAACATGAGAAAAAAGTGTGTCTAGATCCTTGATCACCTCTCCTTATATAGGAGTGGATGGGTTAGAATTTTCAAAAACCAAAGGGATACAAAAAGAGAGATCTCATGGTTTGACAACTGTTGCACGCCGCCAGTCAGCCGACGGGACTTTCCAGTCGGTCGATTGGCATGTGGTCAGTAGCACAATGATTTTGACTTTTAACACGATGACTAATGCATATAATTAACTATCTGACCTAGTCAAAACTGGTCATTTCACATCTAGTTGGCTGATTGGGCGTTCGACTAAATATCCCTGTCAGTCAACTTGTAGCTAGTGTTGTTTAATTTGATTATTGAAATACTTTAGTAACCAAGTTAAACCTTATCCATGAATAAACTCCTATTCCAAGTGCACTCTATGTGTGTGACCCTATAGGTCCCAAATTACATTGGTAGTGAATACCCATAACCAGATTATGACATCACAAACAATGATCGATATCTAGCAACACTTCATTACTACTCAAGTAATTGGAAATTTGGAGAACAACTTCAACGTACAATCCATGATCAGTGTTACCATGATCACATAGTTCCTTTACCTCAGATACCTAGATTGAACGCAAGGCATGGAATCATCATCCTCTTAATACTCAATCTACGTTTCTTAAAGTAGAGAAGATTTTTGAGATACATGCGAGCTCACATATCACATTTTGACTTATATGAGCATGGCCATGTGTTTCCCACTCTCGATCATCAAGTGTCTAGGACATCAACTCTGAAAGGAGGGACAAATTCCATTTACATCACTCACACTCAACCCCATGTGTCCCAAAGTACCCAAGCACCACCTTTGTGGCAACCCTTGTTCAAGGTTGTGTTGAATGGTGTGAAAGTTCATTGAACAACATGCGATGAGTGTAGTGACTTCAGGTGTAAGAGCCACAACCACCAATATCATTATGAGAGATGATTCTGACTACCATGCAATAGTTCCATGAATCACTCTCAAGGTGGGTCTATCTGGTACACTATTCTCTAACAAGTACATATGTGTTTGACTTGGTATCAAATATCATGACTGATGAGACTCTGTCTTTAATCAAAACGCGGTCTAATCTTATGTATTGTTGTTGTTTATTTTACTTCCACAATAATATCTAACTAGGGACATGACTAGAATGTGTGTACTTTAATCATACATACGATCTCATTGTTTAGGTCCTAAGCTTGAGGACATATGTCAGCGAGTAACATCATGCTTTAGACATATATTATGTTATATCATTATCTCATAATTGAACAAACATCATAGACAAAATTGCCTTTATTATTATCAAATCAGTTACATTATGCCATATTACAATCACCATATGTCTGGCTCTCTGGGAATTACCAACAGAATCCCACTTGTACTTTGAGCCAATCAACCATGAATCTTATCCCAAGTGATCTAATGTGACCATCATATTTACCCTACAAAAGTGCTTTTGTCAGCGAGTCAACAATATTGCTTTTAGTTGGTGCTCTACAAATCTTCACATCTTCTTGTTGTACAATCTCTTGTATGAGATGGAAGCACTGAAGCATATGCTTAGAATATTGATGCAATCTAGTTTCCTTAGCTTGTGTAATAGCCCCATTGTTGTCATAGTACAACTCTACTACTTCACTAATGCTTGGAGCCACTCCAAGTTCATTGAAGAACTTCTTGATCCAAAAACTTCCTTTTCTACACTCAAGGTAGCAATGCACTCAACTTCAATTGTAGAATCAAAAACTATTTTTGCTTGAAAATGTTCCAACTCACATCTCTGTTTTTAAGTCAAAACACAAATCCATAGTGTGATTGATAGATCTTTGATAGTTTGGAAGCTCATATCGATGTTACCCTTTACACCCAAGTCTTCCTCACTACCATAATAAGGATTGATCCTTAGTTCTCATCAAGTACTTAAGAATGTTCTTTACGGTAGTCCAGTGACCTTCATTGAGATGTGATTGATATCTTCTCATCATGCTCTAAGCATACAAGACATCAAGACGAGTGCATAACATTGCATACATGATAGATCCAATTATAGACACATATGGCATCTGACTCATGTATTTCTGTTCTTCACAAGAACTGGTACATTGGGCTCTAGAGAGGCTAATTCAATGTAAATGGACAAATTCCCTCTCTTTGAGTCCTGCATGCTTGACCTTTTTAACATCTTGTCTATGTACTCTAGATTAGACCAAGAAGCCTTCTAGATATATCACCATAGATATTAATTCCTATGATATAAGATGTTTCACCAAAATCCTTCATAGTAAAGGTACTTCCCAACCAATTCTTTACCATTTGTAGGGTAGGTATGTCATTTCCCATCATTAGTATGCCATCTATATGCAATATGAGGAATAAAACTATGCTCCCACTAACCTTCTTGTAAACACAAGGTTCATCTTCATTTTGACTAAAGACAAACTCTTTTATTGCCTTATCAAATCAAAGATTCCAATTATGAGATGCTTGCTTCAATGCATAGATTGGAATTTACAACTTACATACTTATTTGCATTATTTATATCTATAAAACCCTCAGGTTGTTCCGTGTACACATCCTCAAGAGGATTCCCTTTAAGGAAAGCAATTTTAACATCCATCAGTCAAATCTCATAGTCATAATAAGCTACAATGCAAAGCATGATCTTGATGGACTTAACCATGGAAAATGGTGAAAAAGATTTCATCATAGTCAACACCCATAACTTGTTCGAAACCCTTTACAACCAATCTACTCTTATGGGTTTGTACATTACCATTCATGGCGGTCTTGTTCTTGAAGACCCATTTGCA
Organism: Alisma plantago-aquatica; assembly: GCA_963693085.1. Classification (NCBI taxonomy): domain Eukaryota; kingdom Viridiplantae; phylum Streptophyta; class Magnoliopsida; order Alismatales; family Alismataceae; genus Alisma; species Alisma plantago-aquatica. Next base: position 1,214,916,015 of record OY856412.1, read on the forward strand.
CCCTATGGGTTTTACCCCTTCGGGTGGATCCACCAAGGTCCGTGCCTTGTTGGTGTACATAGAGTCCATCTTAGATCTCATACCCTAAAGACATATCTCAAACTCTAGTCCCTCTATAACCTCTAATTAGGTTGTTGGCTTATCATCTATGAACAACTCATCACCTTCTTGAGTCACAAGATATTTGAATCTTTCAGGCTCAAGGTGTGTCCTACTAGATCTACGAGGTTCTTGTGTTATATGAGGAACTTGAGATTCCATAGAAGTTTGTAATTCTCCTTGTTCCTTATGTACCTCTATAGGTTCAATGTTTTCTTGTTTGTCTCGGACCTCTTCGAGTTCTACTTTTCTCCCACTGATTCCTTTAGAAATAAATTCCTTTTTCTAGGAAAACAACACCCCTGAAAACAAACACTTTGTTGTCAAATGGAGTGTAAAAGTAATATCCCTTAATTTCCTTGAGATATCCAACCCAATAACATTTATCTAGTTTGATTCCAATCTTTTTTGGAAACTATTTTCTCACATAAGCTTCACAACCCCAAATCTTTTAAAAAAGACACATTGGGACATTTGCCATGCCATATCTCATATGGTTTCTTTTGAATCACTTTAGACGGTATGCAGTTTAGGATAAATGTGGCGTTATGCAGAGCATATCCCTGAAAGAAAGTTGGATGATCGACAAAGCTCATCATTGATCATACTTGTCCAACATGGTGCAATTCCTTCTTTCTGATACACCATTATACTTTGGTGTAGCAGATGGAGTCCATTGTGGTACAATACAACAGTCTTGTAGAAGGACCTCAAACTCTTGGCTTAAGTATTCTCCACCACAATCAGATTGAAGTACTTTAACAATTTTACCAAGCTGGTTATGTACTTCATTCATTAAATCCTTGAACTTTTCAAGGGCTTCTGACTGCTGTTTCAACAAGTAATATGAGGTCATTAGTGAAGGTAATGAAGTACTACTAACTACCTCTAACATTTGTTCTAAAAGGGCCACATACATCAGTATGCTTGAGTCCTAATAGATCATTCACTCTCTCACTATTACCAGGGAAAGGTGCTTTTGTCATATTTCCCAACAAACAAGACTCACATGTCTCTTGGTTCAAAACCAAAAGAGTCTAGATAACCATCTTTACGGTGTCTAGAAATGCGTTTCTCATTTATGTACCCTAGATGACAATGTCAAAGATATGTCTTGCCTGAGTTATCAAATTTTAGCCTTTTTGTATTTACGTTATATACACTTATCTTTAGATCTAACAAGTATATATCATAGGACATTGTGGAACTACCATAGAAGATCTCATCTTAGTAACAAAACATTGACCATTCTTTATAAGAAATCTGAATCCAGTCTTGTCCAAGCAAGATACATATATGATATTTCCATTAATGGTAGGTAAATAATAGAAATTCTCTAACTCAATTATAAGCCTGCTAGATAGAGATAACTCATTGGTTCCAACTGCACTGGTAGCAAATCTTATTCCATTAGCAACACACAGTTCAACCTCACCTTTCTTTAAAGGTCTTCTTCTCTTCAGATCCTGCACATTTGAGCAAATTTGAGGTCCACATCTGGTATCCAATATTCAGGATGAAGAAGTGGTAAAGTTAATTTCAATAACATATATACCTGAAGTAGAGATTTCTATCTCTTGCTTCAACTTTCTTTGTTCCTTTAAGTGAAACATACACATTCCTTTTGCACTTACCCTTCTCCTTATCTTGAGTGTAGAAGACTTAGAGTTCAACTTAGCCTCAGAAATTTTCTTGGCCTTGCCTTTGCGCTTAGGCTCCCCTTTGCTGATCACCATCATAGGTTTGTCTCTTTTCATTCATGCTTCAACATTTATCAACATGCCAAGCAATTTCGACATCGGTTTAGCCAAGTTACTCAAGTGATATCTCTCGATAAACTGGCTATATGATTTAGGCAATGATTGAAGAATCATATCCATACTCTTGGCGTAAAGGAAATCCCAATCTCTCTATATGTCCCACATACCCAATCATATTGAGTACATGAGGTTCTACTGGATCTACTTCTATCATCTTACACTCAGATAATTCCTTAGAGACATGTACCTGACCCCAAGCAGTCTTGGGATCGTTTGGATGACCTCCAAACGGTCTTTAGACCATTTTTTCAAGTCAACACCAAAAACTAACTCAACCACTTAGGGTTTGGCTCATTAGATTGATCACTAGGTCAACAGTTAATTACACTCCAACTTAATGCCTTTAAATCTTCAACCACTTAACCATAGTCAACCCTAGACCTCCAAACGGTCTTGGGTGACCCCCAAACAGTCTTGGGATCGTTTGGACATCCTCCAAACATTCGTGAGACCATTTTCCCATTATGTCATCAAAAACCAAGTCATTCACTTAAGGGTTGAACCCTAGGTTTGGTCACCAAATCAACACTTAATTGCTCAACAACTTGATATCATTGTACCCTCAATTGGTCAACCCTACTTAACCCTAGACCTCCAAATAGTCTTGGGTGGTCACCAAATGGTCTTGAACCGTTTGGGTGATCCCCAAACAGTTTTCAAACCGTTTGGGCCACTCAACCCAAACTTCAACTTGATTCAATTATTGAAATCAACAATTAACCCGATTATGGTTTAGATGGTTGATGGGCCTTCAATTGGTGATTTACTTGGAATTAGATGATGAGTTTTGGTAGGTGATTAGTCCACATTATTTACAGCAGACCTCCAAATGGTCAACGCCTGGTCAACGCACCCAAACGGTCTTAAACCGTTTGCTTCTATGCGGTTTGTGAAGCCGTTTGCATTCAAACGGTTTGAAACCGTTTGCTCCCAAACGGTTTGGGAAATTGTTTGCAAAAGCAATATTTAGGATAAACATAGATATTAACATCATCATCTTATACCTCAAGAACAGGGGCTGTTCTTCACCGAAATAAGAACAAGAACACACAAAGGTGTCTAAAGAAGAAGAATAAGTATATATACTAGGAGAAGAGGATGCATTAACAAAGCTTAAGGGTTAGAATTATAAAACCCGCCTTTAGATCTGATCTAGAGCTCCAAGCTTCATAGATTTAATGGTGGATGAATCTCCAAAGGTTGTCCAAGGTATGTTCTTAAGATTTGGATGGAGAAGATGGCTAGAAAGAAGAGTTGTGTAAGGAAAACTACTAAACCAACCTTGTATTAGAGTTTTCACCGTGAATTCGGGATAGATGGTGGTCCAAACTTACCAAACCAACTTGGTCGTCCTTCCTCTACTCCTGAGATCCTCCTTAGTCAGCCAAAGCAAGAAGATGAGAAAAGAAACTAAGGGAAACGTTCCCTTGCTTTGTTGTTAAGGTTGCTATATATATTTTTGGATATTTTCAAGGAAAAGAAGTTTATCTCTTTTATTTCTCAAACATATCCCCCAAGTCCTTCTCCACTTCATGGCCACATTTCCTCCTTCTTTCCTTATACAAAGCTCCTCCTTTTCCCAAGGTTAAAAGGTAAAGAAACCAAACACCTTACTAAGTTGCATATATAAAAGGGTCATTTTGCTTAAAACTTGGTTATTTAAATATTAAGGTTATCTTTCTTACTTGATCATTCAAATGAGGTGCCCTCCTCATTTTCATTGCTATAATTGATGCCAAGAAACATGATAGATACTCTAGAGGATATATTTTACATGTTGCACCCTATGTTTTGGGTAAATTGCACTTTACACCAAAACTAGGTTTTAAAGCACAAGGATTGCTCTACAAGCTATATCTTGGTGCTCAAGCGTGTGGAATCCATATCACTACATCATATTCATTCTTATGATGTCTCAACATCAGAGGATCATCTTAACATATGCAATGTGCAAGTTAACCCCTCAACTTGGGTGATTTGCACATTAGTCCAAAATTAACAAAATAAAGTTACAACATTATTAAAAAAGGACTAAGATAGAAATATAAGTTCCTCAAGAACCTTAATTACATTACACAAGATAACCACAAGCATCTAATCACATATCTAAGCAAAAAACCTAGGGTTAGTTCATAACCCAGGTCAGAGATGTTACAAATTATCCACCCCTTACAAGGATTTCGTCCCCGAAATCAACAAAACCTATTAAGAGAAAAGAGCAGGGTATTTCCTTCTCATCTCTTCCTCTAGTTCCCATGTGGCTTCTTCAACACCACGATGATTCCAGAGGACTTTCACAAGACTTATGTCTTTCTTTTTTAGCTTTTTAATTCTTTTATCAAGGATCCATATAGGTCCTTCTTCATAAGATATATCATCATTCAATTCTACTTCCATAGGTTGCAGAACTGTTCTGTATCAGGGTGACATTTCCTAAGCATGAAAATGTGGAACACAGGGTGTAACCTCTGTAACTCTGGTGGTAACTCTAGCTTGTAGGTTACTCTTCCAATCCGTTCAACAATTGGATAAGGCCCCATAAACCTAGGAGATAACTTTCCTTTCCTCCCAAATCTAAGAACTCCTTTCCATGGTGAGACTTTGAGGTACACTCTGTCTCCAACCTGGAATTCTAAAGGTCTACGATGCTTATCAACATAAGATTTCTGCCTATCCTGTGCAGTCTTTATCTGTTGTTGTATTACTTTAATCTTCTCGGTGGTCTGCTGCACAAGATCAGGACCCAAAAGTTGATATTCACCAGTTTCATACCAACATAGGGGTGATCTACAACGTCTGCCATAGAAAGCTTCATAAGGTGCCATGTCAATGCTATGTTGATAGCTATTGCTGTAGGCAAACTCTATCAAGCTTAGGTGCAGATCCCAACTCCCCGTAAACTGAAGAACACATGCTCTAAGAAAGTCCTCCAAGGTCTGTATAGTCCTTTCTGACTGTCCATCAGTCTGAGGATGAAAGGTTGTACTAAACCTTAACTGTGTGCCTAAGGCTTTATGAAGTTGCTCCCAAAAATGACTCGTAAACTGGGGACCTCTATTAGAAACAATGGTAACTGGGACCCCATGCAACCGCACTATCTCATCAACATATAACTGTGCCAGCTTTTCAGCAGAATAGGTTGTTTTGACAGGTAAGAAATGTGTTGTCTCTGTCAACCTATAAACTATTATCCAGATGGAATCATGTCCTTTGGCTGTCATGGGTATACCAACCACAAAGTCCATGGTTACATGGTCCCACTTCCACTCTGGTATGGGCAAAGGTTGCATTGTTCCTGCAGGCTTCTGGTGTTCAGCTTTAACTTGCTGACACACATGACATCGCATAACAAACTCAGCAACGTCTTTCTTCAAACCAGGCCACCAATACATATCTTTCAAGTTTTGATACATCTTGGTGCTTCCTGGATGCATAGCATACATTGAAGAATGAGCTTCTTCCAGGACTAACTTTCTCAAGTTATCCACATCAGGCACTATCATCCTACCATGATAACAGGCTACTTGATCATCTGAATCATGGAAACCATCTCATTTCTCACTACCATACTCCGATCTAATCAGTTGAACTGCATCATCAACTTGTTGTGCTTCCTTGATCTGTTGTCTCAGAGTAGATTTATATGCATCTCAGCTAACAACCCGTCTAACAATGAAACTTTTAACTGTACATTGTCTTGCCTTAAGGAGATAAGCATATCCCTTCTTGAGCATACCAAGGAATTCAGTTGTGCTCTATCTAAGGCTAGTGTTGTTGATTTCCTATTCAAAGCATCTGCAACCACATTGGCCTTCCATGGATGATAATCAATTGTACAATCGTAGTCTTTGATTAACTCCATCCAACGGCGTTGCCTCATGTTAAGCTCATACTGAGAAAAGATATACTTAAGGTTCTTATGGTCTGTGAAAATCTAGAATGTCTCTCCATAAAGATAATGTGTCCAGATTTTCAAGGCATGAACTACAACAGCTAGTTCCAGATTGTGTGTTGGGAAATTCTCCTCATGTTTCTTAAGCTGTCGGGAAGCAAAAGAAATCATTTGTTTATCCTGCATCAACACACATCCAAGTCCATTCTTAGAGGCATCACAGAAAACTATATCCTTTCACTTGCTTAGGTAACACAAGTACTGGTGCACTTGTCAACCTCTCTTTCAACAACTGAAAAGATTTTTGACACTTGTCACTCCAGGTAAAAGGAACATCCTTCCTGGTCAACTTAGTCAAGGGTAAATCTATTGAACTAAAGTTCTTAATGAACCTCCGGTAATAGCCTGCCCACCCTAAGAAGCTACAGATCTCTGTCGGTGTCTTTGGTTGCTCCCATAGCAGAACATATTCTACCTTTTTAGGGTCAACACGAATACCCGAGGTAGATATTACGTGTCCAAGGAAAGAAACTTCTGGCAACCAGAACTCACACTTACTAAACTTAGCATATAACTTGTGCTCTCTTAACAAAGTTAGAGCCTGACAAAGATGTTGTTCATGCTGCTGAGCATATCTACTGTAGATCAGAATGTCATCTATGAAGACAACAACACACTGATCGATAAAAGGTCGGAAGATTCTATTCATGAGTCCATAAATGCAGCTGGTGCATTAGTTAGTCCAAACGACATAACTGTGAACTCATAGTGACCATACCTTGTTCTAAAGGCAGACTTTGGTATGTCACTAATACGTAGTTGGTGATATCCTGACCTCAAATCTATCTTTGAGAAGATGGTTGCACCACGCAACTGGTCAAAGAGATCATCAATCCTCGGCAGAGGATACTTATTCTTTATTGTTACTTTATTTAACTGTATATAATCAATGCACAACCGCATTGACCCGTCTTTCTTCTTAACAAAGAGGACCAGAGCACCCCAAGGTGAAGTACTCGGTCGGATGAACCCTTCTCGAGCAACTCTTACAGCTGTTTCTTGAGTTCTGCCATCTCAGCAGGCACCATCCTATATGATGTTTGTGCTATAGGTTGCGTTTCTGGGATTAAATTGATCTCAAAATCAATTTCCCGATGCGGTGGCACACCTGGAAGTTCTTCAGGAAATATATCTTCAAATTCCCTGACTAGAGGAACTTCGGTAGGGTTAGGACTATCCATGGTAGTATCTACCACATGGGCCAAGAATGCATAACATCCTTGCCTCATCAGCTTCTCAGCAACCATAGCTGACACAAGACAGGTGGGTAGAATCTTTCTTTCTCCTTGAAAGATCCATGTGTCACTATCATCAGCGAATACAATTTGCTTGGACTCACAATCCAAGACAACCTTATACCCTTCTAAGGTATCCATCCCAAGGATTATATCAAATCCATGCATCTCAAGTGGTATAAGATCCACTTGAATGTGATGTTCTGAAAAGAAGAGGATGCAGGGAGAACATACCTCCTGAAAAACCACTAGAGGGGGGGGGTGAATAGGGTTTTAAAGATATTTTATTATTATTTATCTCAAACAACCACAATTGAAAAAGTTAGAAGGAGACAAGGGTTTAGAGTGGTTCCTAACCTTAGCAAATACTAAGGTAGTCAGTCCACTACCCGATTGCTTACCCAACCGGGATTTTGAAAGTATGAATTTTATTACCTTCTCAAGGATTTTACACAAAATACAATACTTTATTACACCCCATGAACAACCTTCACTTGAAGTATATGCACCAACCCGAGGTAGCCTTCTTGAAGTAACTCCAAGCTCCCCCTTGAAGTAGCCTTCCTCTTTGAAGTAACCTCCCATTGCACCAGCCTTCTTGAAGTAGCTCAAGGTCTTCTTCTTCACCAAGAAGATCTCCAACCTCTCCAATCCGCAGCCTCCAACCTAGGAGTAGCAAGGAGAGTACAAGCAATGAAAATGAACAAGAAAGGAAATTGGAAATTACAACTTATCCTTTGAAGCACAAGGCTTAATTTGCCTATATCAAGTGTGTAGATCTCCTAACCAATATGTATGGAAGTGTGATTGTAGTGGATAGGAGATACTAGCCTATAGGACACAAAATTGGAGCAAGGAGAAAAGTAGCCAATTGCAAATGTGCTCAATTGCTCTAAAACAGGTTGCTCAATGAAAGTATATGCTCAAGTGTAGGATTAGTGAATTTGGGTGTCCTAAGGCATGTTCTATTTATCGAAATGGCCTAAAAATGCTTAAGGACGTTCTAGACACTTTCTAGGGGGTTCTAAGTGCTTAACTAGCCGTTAGGTACAAGTTAGTTGCATTAGCAACTGCTAGTTAATTAATTCTGCAAGTGTTGTCAGAAACCATCTCGGTCGAGAACTTGTCGACCGAGATACCTACTCGGTCGAGGGTTTGTCGACCGACAGGCTCTCTGGAGAAAGGGTTTGCAACGTTTATCTCCAACTGCCAACTACCTTGTCAGCTGTGTCTAACGGCTACTTGGGTCTTTCTCGGTCGAGAAGTGTTGTCGACCGAGAGTGTCTCGGTCGAGGATGTTGTCGACCGAGATTGACCCTGTTTCAAGGTTTCAATTAAGGCATTAAGTTTGTGTATGAGTGTGCATATGTGACACTATTGAAGGGGATGACCTATCTAAATGTGGTGTTTAGCTAGGGAGAATCTAACGCTTGATTTACATGAAGTCTAAGTACTTGTACATCATATGTTTGTACAAGTTTTTACAAAGTGATTATATTTCATGAAAATACAAACATGTAAGCATATAGATTTCCCTAATTTCTTTGTCATCCACCTTATTCCTGCACACTCAAGTAGCTCGTTAGATCAATAAGAATGAAATGTTTGTCATTATCAAAACAAAGGGATTAACTAATGTCCATTTAGCCAATACCTCCTGCAACACAGCAGATCCCCTCAAGGGAGTTTCTAGCAACAAACTATCTATTCTATGACTTATGGTCAAGTTGTAGTCAAGAATCACTCTTCGAGTGATAAAGGAGTGCATATCACCCGGATCCATTAAAACAGATACAACACAAGATGTAGATATATCAGAATATGACAATTCTATCTGACCTGCCACAACCTGAGTGTTGATCACTGCATCAGGTGGATTCATCGCATAGAATCTTGTCGTCGCCTATGGTTGATTCGGTGCTCGATGACTAGGTGTCGATGATCCAGCTTGGGACGCTTGTCCACATCCTCTAGCGTCACCTGGAAACTGTCGCCTTTGAGATCCTTACCGACTCTGCCTTTAAGGTTGAGTCACACTCACTTCTATGGCTCTGTAGTCCTTCATCAGATGTCCCATCTTTCCACCTATATAACAACTTCTGTTCAGTTGTTGTGGTCTGCGTGGTCCTGTAACCGACATAGATGCTAAGCTATGAGCTCCTTCTAAAGGTAAACTTCGTCCTCTACCCCTATTTGACGTCCACTGCGTCTGGGTACTGAATCTAGGTGGTGGTGTAGGTACAGAAAACCTAGATTTCTTGAAACTTTTAGATGAAGATCCTTGGAACTGGGGATACATGTTCTTGTTCTTAGTTTGTCTCTTTTCTGCCACAGACCTCTCTACCCTCCTGACAGACTCCACGAAGGTAGCAAACCTTTCTCTGTTCTCTAAAGCAGACACGGGAGTAGTCAACTCAGTGTTTAACCCTTTCTCAAAATGCCTAATCCTTTCTTCATTTGTGGTCGCCATGTGCGGATAGAACCGCAAAAGCTCCATGAACTTAGCATCGTACTCGCTAATTTTCATTGGACCTTGTCTTAACCTCTCAAAGTGAGAGATTTTCTCGTCCAGAAATGTCTTAGGGAAATATCTGTTGATAAATTCCCGTCGAAAAACTTCCCATGCAATCTCCACACCAGGCCTCTTCTGTTCTTCCATGGTCCACCAATGACCAGCACTCCCCTTGAGAAGATACACAACATGTCTAACCTTCTCATCTTCTGGGATGTTCAGGATTCTAAAGGCCTTCTCTAGTTCAGTTAACCACAAATCAGCATCTGCTGGGTTAGCTGTTCCAGCATACTCTGTGGCTCCAACTCGGCGAAGTCGTTCAAACATCTTTCCGGCTCCTTGTCCTTCAGGATGGGTAGGTTCCCTAGGTGCAGGTATAGGCATCCTATCAGTCATATGTGTCATGGCAGTCATAAACTGCCCAAACATGGCTTGAACGACTGGGTTCCCCATGTCAGTTGGATTGAACTGGAGTGGTTCAGGCACAGGTTCTTCTATTTCTGGGTCTCTTGCACCTTCTCGGGGTGCAGCGACACTACTCTCGGCAACGTGTTCCTCGTGTGGTCCATACATCCTTAAGCTTATATTCTTCTCCTGAGGAGCAGAAGACACTATCAGATATACTGGAAGGCACTAGAACACACTCAACAACCTAAGTCCTATGTCTCTATAGATTCAGCAAACCTAGAGCTCTGATACCACTAATTGTAGCGACTGAATCGCAAAAACAAGATTAACTAATGCGGAAGCGATTAACTAGCAGCAGAATTATGGAAAATCACTAAAAATTAAAACTTTTTGTAAAGAGATCTACAAACGATAAAACTCTTTCATAAAGAAATATATTAAGTTGTTTACAAGCTGATCCATCATTACATCTCTGTAAAATAACATCTCGAGAGTCACAAGCATCAACTGCCCTATTAAACTGTACATGAGCACTGTACAAAAATTCTCGAGGCATTAAGCCAAAAATCTCAGATCTACTTTAAACATCTACTGACTCCTAGGACCTGAGAGTACAAAGACGACACATAGGACATTCTATCTAAGACTCGACAGACAGTGTCTCCACCTGAGGATCACTGTTGTCCCTGATGTTGCTGCTGCTACTGTTGTTGCTCACCCACTGATGAATTCCTTCGTCCTCGGTGTCTACCTAAAAATTCAAATCCCACGGGGGTGAGATAGTTGAAAAATTGTCCCAGTGAGAGTTATAACTCTCCTACAGAAGCATTGTTATTGCAATATTGGAATAACATTCAGCAGTAGAACTATAAACATTCAACAGAAGGTTTAACATTGTGTAAACTAAGTGAAGCAACATTCTTTTAAGCAATCATTTCAGTTATAACTTAATTGAATGACAAGACATATAACAATAAGGAATATGAAAAACATGTATACTAGTTATTCAACTAGAGCACTGTAAACAATGTATTATCAATCATTATTTCTCATAGTTCAACCTAAGCAAATATGATACACGACTGATTACATTTTACAAACATTTTTATGCCCTCAGGAGATGAGTTACACCTCTCATACTCCAACCGACCATTACTAAATCGCAATCGATACCATACATAGGTCATCAGAAGAGTTGGATTCCTATGACCTCATCCTCCTCATTCAGTATGAGGAACAACATGTAGGACATCTTGTGTCTCTGCCATAATAGCTTTCCAGGGTATTTTGGCAACTTCGCTATTAGAGTTACAGTGGCGTTCTGTACTCTCTTCGCCATCGAGGGATTTCTTGTTTATCTCTCATCGGTGCGGCATTAACAATATCATCAGGAGATTAGTGATACATCATCCCGGCATAAACTTATAATGAAGGATTGAGAGATTAAAGGTATTTATCACATCAAATCCAACATTAGTACGTAAGGATATTCACGTCGATAACCCCCACATACTCAAAAGTATGCTCTCCAGGAGTTCCCTTAGGAAAACATGTTTCACCATCATTAAACTTCTGACAATGGGAATTTGACATAAAGAAGTAGCATAGACCAAAATGAATGAATTATGCAACATTAACCATGAAAATGACTAATAAAAGCATAAAACACATGTCAAACAAGTCTATAAATGCGACTCAAAACCATCGCATCATGTGTTGTGCGTCCGCCAAAGGTGCTACACACTAGCTGATTAGACTCAACTAGATGCACCCCACGAGATTGGAACACAAGGTGGACTCACTTCCAAAATTTATAAACCTAACTAACACATCTACTTCTACTAAAACAACTACACCCACAAGCACACATGGTTGTGTCATAGTATAGGAGGGTGGTAAGTATAGGGTCGATCCACAGGGAGAAAAGGGGGCACTAGAGATAGGTTAGGTTTGTCTGGGTTCCTACTGTAGAGACTAGGGTTAAGGGTTTAAAGGTTGTTTTGATTGTTAAACTAGGTGAGCAAGAAAGCAATTAAAGGCAAGAATGAAATCTAAGTTAACCCTAGACTATATTAATACTAATTATGTAGGAAAAGACTAAGATAGGTATGAAAAGGCAATTTACACCAAGGAAAGCAAGAGAGAAGAAAAAGAGCAAGTAAAGAGCTAAACTAGCAAGAACAAGGCAAGAACAGGGCAAGAAGCTAACAAAGCAAGAAAAGAGTTAACTAAGCTAACCCTATCTAAGCGAGATGAAAACAAGGGTTTTAAAGCAATTAAGAGAGGTGTGGGATGTTTAGGGGATGTACTTATCACTTAAGTTGGGGGTGATATATAAACATTACGATTCCATTTAGATTATCCAAAACAAACAATAAGATAGAGTCCAATGAATTAACCTAAGCTACTAACTGGCCATGTTAATGCTAGGTTGTGTATAGGGGAACTAGTCCCTAACACTTCCTACTACCCTTACGAGGCTCAATTGGGTTAGGGGTTAGGTTTCAATTTAATTAGAGACTAATCAAGTCTAGTTTTCTAGATTAGACATTACTAGGGTAATTAGGGGCTGAGGGTAGTAATGGGGAGGTGAAATTAGGGTTTTGGACCCCAATTCCCCCACATTCTAGCCTTGAGAAGGCTCCATGCTAATTGCACTAGAATAGCCTAATATAGATACTTAGATCTCTCACTTAGGCTTAGGGATATTGATTAGGATGTAGGAATATGGGAGGCAACCTAGGGATCCAAGAATTGGACCTAGTGGCAAATCCCAAAATTCACGTATGTAAGCAATTTCTTTTAATTCCTAAGTGATTTCACACACAAACCAACAAGCAAACCATGGATAATGAGAAAGAAATAGAACATAATCATTAACAAATGAAATTACAAAGTTTACATATCATTTCCCCCAACATGGTATTAAAGTAACATTTTACACCCCCAAACAGCCCACTAAAAGGGGCCTAGCTACTTATGGAAATGGAAAACACAAAAAGAAAGGAGAAAGAGGTAGAAGAAGCCACGGAGCTCAATGTAGATGGAGCAATCCTCCTCTCTAGCTACTACAAGATGTCCTCCTCTCTCATCCAAGGTGTAAGGGTGTGTAATAAAAGGGGTTATGGGTAGGAACTAGGATAAACTAGTGTTTTCATGGTGGAAATGGTGAAATGGAGTGGATTATGGAGGTGAAAACGGAGTGAAATGGAGAGAGAACGAAATGGAGTGGTAGGAGTGAGCTAGGGGTGGCCTCCTTCGTCCTCCAGCTACCACCTAGGTATATATAGGTGTGGGGGAAGCACTAGGTTAAGTAGGGCTAGAATAAGAAAAATAGTGGAAAAGTAGCTAGGTTTTTGTGAGTAGCACAGCCGTGCTGGGTAGCACGGCCGTTGTGGGGTGTGAGTGGAATGGTCATGGTAGATGGGAATGGCCAAGGTGAAAAATGTCAAGTTGTAGGTCACTTTTGTACTGGAGCTGGCACGACCATGGTGGAGTAAGGGTAGCATGGCCATGGTGGTCACCACGGTCGTGGTGGCTCGAAATGTTGAGGTCGTTCTGTGGTACATGGTCGTTTTGCCTACTGTAGCATGGTCGTACTAGGTAGCATGGCCGTTCTGGTTCAGTTCACCACAAACATTTTGGGTGGCACGGTCGTGGTGATTCTAGCTTCACTTGAAGATGGCTTTGTTGATTTGCAAGTGACCTAGCACAGTCGTTCTTTGGTACCACAGTCGTGCTGGGTTCTGGATCAACAATTTAACTTTGTTCTTTGGATTTTCTTGGAAATCTTTGCTTAAATGGATCTTTGGACACTAGGGGTAGGTTGAGGGAGCATTGGGCTTCACTTAGGGTCTCTCCAAGGTAGAGATACCCTAGGATCACTCCTCCTCTCTCTCTCTTCCATCAAGCATGGTCCAAATGCTTGAAAAACATGCAAATAATATCCATAAGTGTATTTTACACAAATATGCATATTAGGGGAAATAACATGTAATCTAATAGGTATAGATGTTATTGAAATGAAAAATGATACAAGATGAAGCCCTAAAATAGGGATGTATGACCACCCCAAACTTGAAACATACTTGTCCTCAATTATGCTCCAACTCAATCTCTCTACAAAATTTTCACAAGCAAGAAATGACAAATGCAATGCAAAGGATGATTATTGCTGAATGGGATCAATAGTGACTAGGTACATGCATTACACCTCTCTCCTCTCCTACTTTCACAAACCAATCATGAAAAGAGCACAAAGCATATGGACTTCAAATATAGTGCATAAAACACACAAGCTATCCATATTTCTTTCATGTAGTTCTGGGTAAACCGTTTCATGATGGAATTAATCAAGGATGACTAGGAGTGTTGTTTCACCTTCATGCTTTCAACCTTATGTTTCAAATCACACCAAATGACCCACGTGGTTGCGGAAAAGGGCAAAATGAGCTAGGTTTGATGTTTCCTAGCTCAATGGGTATAAAATGGAAGAAAGGGTTGCAGTAAGATTTTGGAGTGCTATTACATAGAGAACTCATATTTTCTTTATTTGAATGCTCTTGAACAGGAGCATTCGTTTTATTTTCTTTTTGCATTTCTTTTCTTTTATTTTCTTTTTCTCTGGCCTTGGAGTAGATAGGCATATGGTGATGAGAGTGAAGTGGTGACATGTAGATGTGGTCACCCCAAACTTTTGGAGGTGGCCACAATTAATATGTGCACTTTGACATCCTTTCATGAGGCGGAGGGGTAAGAAGATGGTGAGTGAAGAGTCGGGTCAAAGAGGGGTAATTGGCGTGATTCTCAACATAAGGTATCCTACATGAAAATTAATCCAACAATTCATCCAACAATGTCATGCCACATGAATGAACAACCTAAAATTGATACTTCAATCAAGTGATTTCATGGACACTAAGCGCTCATAGCTTGCTCAAGTCACAATTCTACCAAATCATTTACAAACACAAGAGAGGTTGATGCACATGTAAAAATTCAAGAATTGATATCATTTAGAAATAAACAATGATAATTCACTTGCATTTTTCAAAGGTCATCATTTTTAATCCAAAAAGTAGAGATTGGGTTGAGACACACTTTTAGGCAAGAAATCTCAAATTTGAAAAAAACAATTGGTCAAACCAAGTTGCCTTCAATCACATCTAAGCCTATATTATTGAACTTGAAGCAATAAACAAGCAAATCCTAGCTAAAATATGCAAAAAATACCAAAAACCTACATGATATGCAATGCATGGAAAAAAGAGTAAATTTTTTGAAAATTAAGCAAAATGACAAGAAAGCAAACTACATGGCATGCAAGTATGCAAAGAAGGTAAACTCTAAACTAGATTGCAAAAGCAAATAAAAAGTAATCAGATGAGATAGGTAATCAACAAAACAAGATGAGAACTGAGGTCTTACCGCCCTACCAACCCAAACTTTTGAATCATGATGTCCTCAGCATGAAACTAAAGCTTAGGAATGATAGGGTAGAATTCATGGATGTGGTGGTGGTGGTCCTCCCTGTGGTGGGGGTTCTGGTAGTAATGGCCTCAGTGGTCCACCTGTGGAGGCGGGTATGTCTCCTGGTAACCAGAAAGTGATCTCTGGAAATCCTCCCCCCATTGGGGGTTCCTCTGTGCCTGCACATGCTGATAGTGGTACATGTGGTTAATCTGATGATGCATTTGTTGCTAATCTAACCACATGGACTGATGTGTCTGATGAAATGTCTCCAAGTGTGCATGAATGGCTGACATGTCATATGCATTTGATTGAGGTGGTTGCACATCAAAATCCTCCCTTCTCTGTCATGTACGGCGTGGCTGCTCAAAAATGTGTTGCTACTTTGGCACATTTGTCTCTCCTCCATCTTCTTGTAATTCCACATTTTGTGCAGTGAGCCCCTCTCTCGGGTGCTCCTCCTCATACTTTTCTATCGCCTTAGAAAAATTCTATGATGGCCCCACATCCATGAGTAGGGGGTGGCATGGTATGGAAGCTCCAATGTGATTCCAGGGTACCCAGAGTTTAGAGAATAGAAGATTTTCTATCTTTGAGGGAGATCATTTCTGACCTACCAAGGTAGTTTAGATCAACATATTTTCTTCCTTCTACCTTGGTAAGTCCATATAAACTTTAGCCCACTGCCTTTTCCATTGTGGTGACAAGTCCTCCCATGATGAATGAATTTTTACTCTTGGGGGGAATAGTCTTCAAATGGTCAATCACCATGGCACATATGTTTACAAACCCCCTACTTGCAATTGTGGCCATAACAAACAAATCCTTTTTCTAGAAACACCCTTGATTGTCATAATGACCAAACAAGGTGTTTGCTAAGACATTGTATAGGTATCTCATTAAGGGGTTGTAAATCTTACTAGTCTTTGACTTTCCTATAGAAAAAAAAGATTGGCCAGTGATTGTCTTCCACATCTTTGAGTAGTCTGCTCTACCACTCTTGTCAAGTCTTCCTTCATTGAACTTCTTTGCCATTTCTGAATTGGGGGCAAAGATAGCATTAATTTGGGAAGGTTTGATCGGTGGATCCGTGTAGCTTGAACCTAATGGCATCATCTCCTGGTATTGTACTTTCTCTAAGGTTGCAAAGAACTCATGAGTTAGCTCTAAGTAAGTTTCTTCAACCTCAATCAAGATCTTGTGCAGCCCACATTGTTGCATTTGTCCCTTGAATGTGTAGTGGATCCCTAGATCTTGCACGGTATTCATACATGCATATCTAGTAGGGATCACCCTCCTCATCAAGCACTTGGGGTGAAGAGGCCTCATTACGACTTTTTTTGTCGTTCCCATTCTATAGATGGCTCCCTCATGTTGCTTTCCCACCCATTTCAATATGTCCTCTTCAATCCTGGATACAATGTCCACCGGTTCATCTTCCATCTCCTCACTTTTAGAATCATCTTCCTCTTCTTATGCATAGGTGTGTGACCATGAGCTTGTATCTAAGTTCAAGGGCACCCTCTCGTAGCTTGCACTAGGTCGAGTCGAGGAAGCAAAATGCCTTGCTGGAGTTGGTCATGGCAGTAAGCGTGATGAAGATGCATTATTTGATTTCTTGGCCCTCCTTTCTTGAGCAGGTGCATCAACATTGACAGAATCCATGATATTTTCCAACTCTTCTTCTTCCTCATCCTCCTCCTCTTCGGGATTGTTGTAGCTTGGGTCGGTGGTGTGGCCTCTGTAGGAGGAGTTGTTTTGGGATACACTCATCGATGTCGAGCATCTGAAGGGCCAGGAAATGGAGTTGGACAGTGAAGATCCACTACCGGACTGTTGTGAATGGGCAGCCCATTTGGAACGTCTTTTGCCCCCGGCGAGCATGTCCATCATCTTATCTACTCCCCTCCTAATTTCCTTGCCTGTGCTCTTCATATTTGAAAGGTGATTTGGTGAAAAATGAAGTAGAACAATAAGAAACAAACTCTCCAGCTGTAGGGGTGAATTTTTCTTGCAAGTTGAGAAATCAATGGTGATGGAGGGTGGAAATCAAAGCTTGAGGTTAGGGACAATGATTGGGGACCAAGGAGAACTCAAATCTAGAGTTTGGGAGTAAGAGGAGTCGATTTGGGGGTGAAGGAAGGTCGCCCTAATCACCTGCGTGTGTGGAACAACTGTTCTGGGTCAAGAAAATGAGTGTTGGGTCATGTTGGCTCGGGTAGAGTCGAGCGACTTAAGCACTGGATTCAGTCCAGTATGATCGTTCTAGCCAGCACGACCGTTCTGGTGAGATGCCAGCACTAGCGTTCCAGTGAGCACAGTCATGCTGCCCACATCCAAAATTTGAATTTTCCCTGTTAAAATCCAACTTAATTAGCACAGTCGTTCCAAGCCACCATGGTCATTTGGGTTGGAAGTCAGCATGGTCGTTCTGTCCAGTGACACATTTCCCACCAAGGCTACACACTATCCAAGTAGAGGTGTCTAGATGCAACCCTAAGAGAGGACAGACGTGTGGATCTTTCAAAATTTAAATTAGCCCTAACCAAGTCGATCACAGTACCAAATAGGTCACCTGCAAGCGCACAAGGTACTATTATAGTATAGGTGATTGGAAAGAGTAGGGGTCGATCTTTAGGGATAGAGGAGGCACTAGAGCTAGGCTAGTATTTTCTATGTTCCTATTGAGGAGATCAGGGTTGAAGGGCTTAAAAGGGGTTTGTTTTGTGATTAATCTAAGTGAACAAGCAAGAAAGGGCAGAATTGAACCCTAAGTTATCTCAAACAAGCAAGTTTAACAATCTAGGTTAACCAACTAACTAAGAAAGAGTAAAGGTAAGTTACACTACACTAGAGGAGCAAGAAGCAATTTAAAAACTAAGTTAACCACTAAATCAAGAAAAGATCTAAATTAACCCTAATTATCAAAACTGAGCAATTGACTAGGTTAAGCAAGAACAACTAGACTATACTAGCATAAGCAAGCAAACATTGCAAGTTGAGTTTTAAACAAGATGATTAAGGTAGGTGGGTTGTTTGGGGTGTAACTTCAATATTAGTTTGGGGAGGTTATTGGACAAGCATGGTTCTCATCTTTCATCTAGATTACCAAATCAAACAATAAGGCAAATGCTATTAGAATGTACCCTATACTACTAGTGGAAGACTAGGGTTAGGTGTAATTCTAATAGGATTAGCCAAATCTAGGTTTCTAGGATAAGTGGTATTGATCAATTGAGGGCCAAGGGTAGAGATGGGAGTAGAGATGAGGGTATTTGACCTCATGCCACTAGCCATTCTAACCTTTAGAAAACCCTAGGAAATCACATCAATCCCACTTATACTAGTAATTTAGGTCTCATACCAAGTAGTATGAGAGAGGGTAGGCATGTAGGAACAAAGGGGACTAGATAGGGATCCCCTATTGGGACCTAGTAGTCATACCTAAAATTTCCACATGCATCCCAATTCTCCTAGAAACATGGTATCATCAAGCACTATCAAACAAGCAATTCATAGAAAAAAACATAAATTACAAGCACGACAATGGGATAAGAGATAAAAGGGAGCAAACATCATAGATAAAAATAAGTTCATTACAAGCCAAAATTCCCCCAACATGGTATCAAAGTCATATTTTACCCCTAAACAACCCATCAAGAGGGGCTTAGCTACACATAATCAATGAAATGGCAAAAGAATGGGGAAGAAGGGGAAGAAACTTCATGGAGCTCATGGAAGAAGCCTCCTTCTTCATCTCCTAGATGCTTGGGGATGTCCTCTCTCCTCCAAAGGTGTAGATGAACATGAAGATATGGGGGATTATGGAGGAAAACCTAGAAAACTAGGTTTCTAAGGTGAAATGGAGATGGAAATGGTGGGTGGAGAGCATAAATGCAAGGGGGTGCACTAAATGCTCAAGGAGTGGGTGGAGAGGAGTAATGGTGGCTAGGAGGAGCTAACCTTTGTGCCCCAACCACCACCTATGTATATATAGATGGTGGGGAAGTACTAGGGTAAGTGGGGGTAGAATAGATAGTGTAAAAAATAGGTAGGGTTGGTTGGTCACCACGGTCGTGTTGATGGGCCATGGCCGTGGTGGGGGTGGTATGGGATGGTCGTGGGGAGTGGACACAGGAATGGTGTGGAAATGATGGTGAAGATGCTAAGTAGAAGGTGGCCACAGCCGTGGCGGAGTGCCACGATCATGTTGGGTGAGTAGCACCAAGGCCGTGGTGAGTAACACAATTGTTTTGGAGGAGGGGACCTTGATCGTGGGGCAGCAGCACGGGCGAGTTGATCTTCAAGTGCCATGGTTGTGGAGGATGTCCACGGTTGTGGGCGTTCAAGTGTAACTCCCTATTGATTATGGGGGCCCTTGTAAGAAATTCCCATGACTGTTGTGGGGGGCCACGGTCGTCTTCTCCTCTGCTGGCCACGATCGTGTTGGTGGCCATGGCTGTGGTATCTTTAATGGGCAACGGTCGTACTGATGGCCACGACCATGGTAAGTTAGGTGCAAGTCCCTGTTGATTCTATCAATTCTTCACCATAAAAGACATGACTATGGGGGTATGCCCACGGCCATTTTGGGGTATGCAGTGGGCAATTGAACTTCATCTTTCATCATCCATGGATTTCTTTGCATGATGATGAATCTTGTCCATTAGGGGTAGGTTGAGGGAGCTTTGGGGCCTCCTTTGGACCCCCTCCATGAGTGGAGGGACCCTAGAACTCCTTCCTTCTATCTCATCCATCCAAAGCATGGTCTAAGTACTTGAAAAATAGTGCAAAGAATGTCCATAAGCGCATTTGATGGTAAAACACATATTGGGGGAATTAACTTGCAATCTAACTTGTTCAAATGTGATTATAGTGCAAAATGGCACGAGAGGGAGCCCTAAAATAGGGCTACATCACCACCCCAAACTTAAAACATACTTGTCCTCAAGTATGCTCCAACTCAATCTCTCTTTTCAATTTTCCTTCAATCAACAAGAATGGCAAATGAATAGCAATAGAAAATTATTGACTATATGGTCTTGGAAGTGACTAAGTTCATGTATTCCACCTCTGTCCTCTTGTCTTTCACATACCAATTATGAAATGAGCACTGAGCATACAAACTTCAAATATAAATCATAGAATACACAAGTTGTCCATATGTACTTCATATCATTCTGGGTAAACTGTTTCACGTTGGTGTTAATCAAAGATGACTAGGAGTATTGTTTCACTTTCATGCATTCAATCGTATGCCTTAAACCACACTAAATGACCCACATGGCTGTGGAAAAGGGTAAAGTGATCTAGATTTGATGTTTTCTAGCTCAATGGGTATGAAATCAGAAGAAAGGGTTGCGGAAAGGTTTTTGGAGTGCTATTACATAGAGCACTCATCTTTTCTTTATTTGAATGCTCTTAAATAGGAGCATCCTTTTATTTTATTTTTGCTTTTTTTTCTTTTCTTTTATTTTCTCCGCCCTTGGTGTAGATAGGGCATATGGTGGATAGAGTGAAGCGAGGAGATAAACATATGGCCATTGCAAACTTTTGTAGGTGGCCAAGGCTGATTATGTGCACTAGGTCATCTTTTCATGAGGCGGAGGGGTATGAAGATGGTGGAAGAATAGTCAGATCAAATAGGGGTCATTAGTTTAATCTTCAACATAATATTCCATGCATGAAAGCTAGTCCAACACTTCATCAAATGATATCACACCACATGATAGAACAACATGACATTCACATTTCTATTAAGTGAATCCATAGGCTTTAAGAGTGTGTAGCTTGCTTAATTCACAAAACAACAGAAACTTTCACAATATTAAGAGAAGTGGTGCAAATGTAAAAAGTCAACAAACAAGACCACATAGCAATAAACTTTAAGAAACAACATGCATTTGTCAAAGGATTAAAAATTTCATTTCAAATGGTGGAGATCAAGTCAAAACATGCTTTTTGGGCAAGAACATTCAAGCTGGGGAAAAATTGGCCAAAATGGTGCCAATTTGCCTTAAAATTACATCTTAAACCTACATTATTGAACTTAAAGCAGTAAAACAGGAAAATCCTAGCTAAAACATGCAAAAACTACCAAAAAGCTACATGAAATGCAATGCATGGCAAAAAGGAGCATTTTTTTTAAATTAGGCAAAAATTGCATGAAATTAAGTACATGCTAAGAAAGAATGTAATAAAAGAGCAAGAATAGGAAAACTAAGCTAGATGGCAAATGTGGATAAAAATCACAAAAAGAAAGAGATAGGGTGGTGCCTACCACCCTACCCACCCCAAACCTTAGAATCATGTTGTCTTCAGTATGAAACTATAGCTTAAGGTAGATAGGGAAAGTGTCATGGTTGTTGTGGCTGCTGGTCAAGTGAGTGAGGAGGATCTAGAGGAGGAGTTGAGCTTGTAGGCGGGTGCTGGTAGTAATGTCCCCAGTAGTTGTCCTGGGGTGGAGGGTATGTCTCTGGATATCCAACTATACCACCCCAAAAATCTCCACCCCATTCGGGGTTTCTTGTTGCTTGGGCATGGTGGTAGTGACACAAGTGGTTGACCTGGTGGTGCATTTGTTGTTGGTCTTGCCACATGTACTACTGGATCAGCTGCATGTCACTCTGTGTCTTCTGAATGCTCTCAAGTTGTGCATGGATGGTGGACATGTCGTAGGCATTTGTTGAGGGTTGTTGTAGTTGGGATGTTCCTTCATCCCTCCTTGTCTTTCGGGGCTGACTTTGTCCTTCACTTTCTTGTTCCTGCCCTTGCACATTTGATTCAACTATCTCTTCTTGTGCGGCAGTGGCTCCCCTAGTGTATGTTTCTCTTGGGTTGTCTTGTTGCCACTTCAACAATTTGTCCTCTATTTTATAGAGGATCCCCAACAGAGAAAGAAGTGGCACAACATGGTATGGCAACTCAAGCTCAAAATCGGGCCCACTAGTTGCTTAATAAATTATCCTTTTATCCTTGACTTTAATAGTGTGGGAGCAGATAAGATAGTTTAGGTCAACAAAATCGGGATCAACTGTGTGCTCCACTCCAGAAAGATCATACCCCAACACAAGTATGATTGAGGTTACAAACCCCCCCATAACAAAAGGTGTTTTACTCTTGGAGGGTATGGACCTCATATGATCAATTAACATCGCTCCAAGGTCTATATACTGCTTATGATGCATTGTTATCATGACAAACATGTCTTTTTGTGAAATCGAACATTGGTTGTCATATCGCCCCACAATGGTATTGGCTAAGACCTTTTGCACATAACTGTAAAGGGGGTTGCTTATGGCGGTAGTTTTGGACCTCCCTGTGTAGTAGTCCTCGCTTCTTGTCAAGAGCTTCTAGAAACATACATAATTGAAATCAAACTCCTTTTCAAGCAGGCCATCTTCCATCTTTTTGGCCTCTTCCGAATTGGCAGCAAAAATACAGTTCAAATTAGTTGACGTGAGAGTGTGC
Organism: Alisma plantago-aquatica; assembly: GCA_963693085.1. NCBI lineage: Eukaryota > Viridiplantae > Streptophyta > Magnoliopsida > Alismatales > Alismataceae > Alisma > Alisma plantago-aquatica. The sequence continues at coordinate 1,214,938,980 of OY856412.1, forward strand.
CTATTTCCCATCATGGAAAACATGGTAACTTTGTTCCCTCTCACCTTTGTCTTCTCAAGGGTGGAAAAGAACTCATGAGTTAAAGTGGGGTAAGTTATTTGGGGTGTGAAAAGAACATTCCACAACCCTATTTCCTTCAAACTTCATTCCACTGCTACTTTGATTCTGAGATTGTCAATGACCTTCTCACAACCATATCTAGTGGGGATGACTCTCCTCATCATGCAGTCCAGATATGTGAGAGAAATCTTTCTTTGTCTGTGTCCTCTTCCATAGGACACTCCAATGGGAGCCTTACCCAAGGCCTTCAATCTATCCTCCTCCAATTGGGCCAGAATAGCCTCTCCCTCGGCCAACAGTTGCATCTCCTCATCCTCACTGTCTTCCTCCTCCTCATCCAATCTGTATGACTGGGAACCCAAACTCATATCAAGGTTGTACCACTATGCAAATTGTTCTTCATCTGGACACAATTGTTGTGTAGATTGTGGCTGCTCACTATGCTTTACCGTCATGTGAGATGTCAAGTGGCGTGCTGGAGTAGGCTTTGGCGGGCGCATTGATGAGGACGATGCTACTTTTCATCTTTGGCTTCTTTTAGAAGCCACCAGCTCGACCTCATCAATTATGTTTTCCATTTCGTCCTCCTCTTCTTCTTCATCTCCCTCATATGTAGCGTTGGAGATGTGGTGGCTGTCTGATGAACGGGAGTGGGATGCACTCATTGATTTTGATCGACTGAGGGATTGGGACGCGGAGTTGGTTGGAGATGGGGTATGTGAGGGTATAGAAACATCAGAGGAGGCATTTTTGGAACGCCGCCTTTCTCCGGTGATGATGTTAGCCCCCTTTGTGATCGCCTTCCCAATTTTTTTCATAGTTGGATGTGGGAATGGAGGGTGAAATTCGGATTTTTGTAAAGGGGGTGATATGGGTGTGGATTTAGGCATAGAATGGAGGGAGAAGGAGGTTTATATGGTGGATGTGGGGTTTTCTGTGGATTTGGGTGAAGAATGGGGGGTTTAAGTGGAGGTTTAGGGAAGGGAGGCTGTTGGGCGGATTGGAGAGTAAGGTGGAGGTGGAGGACTAATTGGCGGATGGTTTTTTGCGGAAATGGAAGGGGAAGGATAGGGGGATGATTTATGGGTGATTGGGGGTGGTTTAGAGACAATTTTGGGGCTTGGAGATGGAGATTGGAGGATCTGGGTGCTGTTGTACGCCGCACAACCGTGCGCTCGAGGGAGAAGGAGATGAAATGAAGAAGGGGTCGGGTTTGATATGTTTAAGTACTATATTTTTTTTTCTGGATCGGGTCGATCCACGGTCGTGGCCAGGGTTTTGTAGCACGGCCGTGGTGGGGTGCCACAGTCGTATTGTCAATGAAGAGCATTCTCATCTGACATTACCACAGTCGTGGTCAGGTGCCACAATCGTGGACATCCATCTTCGACACGGCCGTGGCTGGTGGCCACAGCCGTGGTCATTTGCCCAAAAACCCTTACATCTTTGCAACTTTGATGAAATAAAACCCACGACCATGGCAGCTAGCCACTCCTGTGTTTGTCTACTAATGTCATGGTCGTGGTCGAGCCCCACAGTCATGGTGTGGTCATTCCTTCAACTCTCTCAACTCAAAATCAAGAACTTCATTTTTCTTTGGTATTTCACCATAAATTTTGCCTTAATGGCCATGACTCAACTTTGACCCTTCTCTCTCTAGTACCTACCACCTGTCATGTCATCAAAACTCAAAAATAACTATTAAACACAAGTGTGTGTGTGTGTATTTTTGTGTGAAAGAAAACAAAAGTATCAAAAGAGAAGGTTGGGTGAAAAAGCTCCCAAACCTAGGTGGGTTGCCTCCCACTAGTGCTAAATTTTATGTCTTCAGTCGGGCTTATTTATTCTTTACTTCCATCATTTTTGTGGGATTCTCAAAGAATCTTTAAAGTATATGTCTCTCTCATGTGCATTGAAGCACATCTCTTCATCAACTTGACATTCTTCCACTAACATCACTATATCAAAACGTTGGTTTGCCTTGTCTGGACCCACTTCTACAACAAATTTCAATATTTGGCCATTCATGGTGAACTCACTCGCTCCTTCTTTTTCACAAATCACTACAGCCCCAGATGGATATACTCTCTTGATGAGATAAGGTCCTTCCCATCTAGACTGAAGTTTTTTGGGAAAGAACTTCATCCTTGAGTTGTACAACCACACCCACTTTTTGGGCTTGAAGTCCTTCTTCTTAATCAACTATCATGAAAAAACTTTATCCTCTTTTTGTAACTCTTAGACATTTCATACGCTTCATGGCACATTTCTTCTAACTCATCAGCTAAAATTTTCTTTTCATTCTGGCACTCTCTCCATCAAAGTCCATAGCTTTCAATGCCCATAGTTCCTTGTGTTTCAACTCAACTGGCAAATGTAGATTTTTCCATACACAAGCTTGAATGGTGTAGTGCCAATTGGGGCTTTGTATGCAATTCTATGTGCCCATAAAGCTTCATTGAGATGAAGCGACCAATCCTTGCAGTCTGGTCTCACCATCTTCTCTAGAATGAGCTTTATCTCCTGATTGGCTAACTCAACTTGACCACTGGTTTGGGAGTGGTAAGGAGTAGCTACACGATGGTTCACCCTGTGTTTCTTAAGAAAGCCTTCAAAGGTACGATGGATGAAATGACTTCCACCATCACTAATCATAGCTCTTGGAATACCAAAATGGATAATGATGTTAGATTTCACAAAGTCATATACCACCTTGTGATCATTTTTCCTTGTTTCAACAGCCTCAATCCACTTTGATACATAGTCAACGACAACCAAAATGTAGACATATCCAAAAGAGGGGAAAAGGACCCATGAAGTCAATCCCCCAAACATCAAATACCTCCACCACAAGAATGGGTGATAGAGGCATAATATCCCTCTTAGAGATGGTGCCCACCATTTGGCATCTCAAGCAACACTTACAAAATTCATGAGAGCCTTTGAACAATGAAGGCCAATAGAATCCACTTTGAAGAATGTTGGTGGCAGTACATTTTCCACCAAAGTGACCTCCACAAACTCCAGAATAGCACATAGAGAGGATTTTTGTTGCTCCATCTCTGGAATACATCTCTAGATTAGTTGGTCGGAGCAATACTTGAACAAGGGAGGATCATCCCAAACATAATACTTGGACATCGAAAATAACCTTCAGCTTTCCTCCCTCGTCCAAGTGTTTGGTACCCTCCCACTAGCTAAGAATTTAGCTATGTGTTGGTACCAAGGAATTTGAGCGGATGAGAGAAGGAATAGCTTCTCATGTGGCCATGTCTCTTTGATTCTATTCGTGTCATCATAGGGTGCTTCAATCCAAGAGAGATGATCGGTGGTAGAATTCTCTACTCCCTCCTTGTCTACAATCTCAATGTTGAACTCTTGAAGCAATAATATCCATCTGATCAAGCTTGGCTTGGAATCTTTCTTTGCCATTAGATATTTTAGAGCAGTGTGGTCTATATAGACAATCACCTTATTTTGTAAAATATAAGATCTAAACTTATCAAGAGCAAAGATAACTGCAAGTAACTCTTTCTCAGTGGTTGTGTAGTTTCTTTGGGATTCATCTAGAGTCTTGCTTGTGTAGTAGATAACATGTGGAATCTGGCCAACTCTTTGGCCCAGCACAGCCCCCACTGCCATGTCGGATGCATTGGTCATAATCTTGAATGGCAAAGAGAAGTTCGAGGGTTGCATGATAGGAGCAGAAACTAGTCTTTCATTCAAGTGGTTGAAGGCTTCAACACACTTGTCATCAAAATGAAATTCAACATCCTTCTCAAGTATGTGGCATAGAGGTCTCGAGATCTTGCTAAAGTCTTTTATGAATCGGCGATAGAAACCTGCATGTCCCAAGAAAGACCAGATATGTCTTACGGTGGAAGGAATAGTAAGAGTAGAAATGAGGCCCACCTTGGCCCTATCAACTTCAATTCCATCCTTTGAGTCCCACTGGCCTAAAACAATGCCTTCAGGCACCATGAAATGGCTCTTCTCCTAAGATAGCACTAAGAGAACCTTTATGCATCTCTCAAGGACAATAGCCAAATGAAGTAAGCATTCATCAAAGGTTTTATCAAAGATTGAGAAATCATCCATGAACACTTCCAATGATAAATCAAGCATATCTGCAAAAATTGAGGTCACACATCTCTGAAATGTAGAAGGGGCATTACACAGCCCAAATGGCATTCTCTGGTAGGCAAATGTACCACTCGGGTAGGTGAATGTTGTGTTCTCTTTATTTGCAGGATGGACCACAATTTGGAAGTATCCAGAGTACCCATAAAGAAAGTAATAGAAGCTTTGCCCCGCTAGCCTCTCTAGAATCTGGTCAAGAAATGGGAGAGGGTAGTGGTCCTTTTTGGTCTTTTCATTGAGCTTCCGGTGGTCAACACACATTCTCTACTTTGGTTGTTCTCTTACCAGCATAAGCTCACCATCCGCATTTTCTACTACAGTGATCCCACCTTTCTTAGGCACAACCTGGATGGGGCTCACCCATGTACTATGAAAAATGGGATAAATAATTCCAACATCTAGTAACTTTACAACCTCTTGAGTTACAACTTCTTTCATCTTTGGATTCAACCGCCTTTGCATTTGGTGGGTCGACCTTGCATCATTTTCTAAATAGATCATGTGCACATAGATGGAGGGTTCAATACCCCTCAAATCAACTATAGACCATCTAATGGCTTGGATGTTCTTCTTCAAGACTTTCATCAATGCCTCCTCTTATTCTTGTGAGAGAATAGAGTAAATGATCACTGGGAGGGTGTCATTTGCCCATAGAAAAGCATACTTCAATCCTTCTGGAAGTGACTTCAACTCAAGAGTGGGAGGTTTTTCAAGAGAGTTCTTTAATGGTTCAGAAATAGAAGGAAGATTCTTCACTTTCAGCCACCAAGGCTAGCTCATTCTCTTCATCAACTTCATCTTTTTTTTAATTAAGCCAGGGGTTGCTTTTATTCATCCCACACCCCTCTTGTGGGCCCAATCATCCAAAAAATTACAACTCCTGCTTATAACAGTGCAGGTAAAAAGCAATAAAAATCAAATACATCATACCAACCTAACCAACAACACACCGCAAAACAATGTAAGGGACTCTACGTTTCTCTAAAGCCGCCATACCTCTTACTCTACGTGGTATATTCAGTGTATCTGAAGCAATGAATGGCTCATTCAACCTACTGCCCCATTTCCCTAGTTCACGAGGTATCGAGTTGATGACCTTGTGAACTAAGGACCCATATATCATAGCAGAATCAATCTCCTCTCGCAACTCCCTAACGAACGGAGACGTCTTCCATGGTTCCGTCCCATTGTTCCATAAGATGTCATGCACATACACCTCGTCAATCTCAATACATGAAATGACCAAAGCATGGTCTCTCGCTATCTTTAACCCGATAGCACACGCTTGCATATATGCAAGTATGTAATCCGAACTCCTGAGCCAAGCTCTGAATACAAGGAAGATATTAGCCCTGTGATTTCTTATAACTCCCGCCGCCCACCTTCGAAGAACTCCTTGGTTATCTCTATCTCTCCCGATCGTGAGGTTGAGCTTAAGATTATGCAGGTCAGGAGTCTGCCACCTCACCAGCTCTATCTGTCTCATCAAGGCTCGCGGTTCAGTCAAGCACGCCTCCCTCATCCGTGCATAGATGTTGTTATCTGTATCTAACACAAAAGATCTCCTATTCAGTTGAACATTCAGCGCCGCAATCACCCAACTCCATTCATGAGAGAGAGGTCTATGTTGCTCCTCGAATCTAGCTTGGCATCTCAACCGCCATATGCTATACGGGATCAGAACCGCTAGGTTTCTAGCTAGCCACTCTTTCAGTTTCTTCCCCTTCCCTAAAACACAGGTATCTATCAGGGATCTTACGTCATTAGGTGGATGCATGTCTGTCAGCTCGGCAAACTTACCCCAAAACAAACCCGCCATTTGTCCATGGAAAATCAGATGTCTGATGCTCTCCTCGTGCGGCTCCTCAGAGCAATTGCATCGAGATGCCAAGGGAATGCAGCATCTAGCTTTAATATTATCATCTGTTGATGTGGCCCCTCTATCAGACTTCCAAATGAAATCCTCCGCCTTCGGGAAGCTACACTTCCAAATCCACTCCAAACCAAACGGACCTTCCCTTCCGTCTACCATCAACAGCTTTTTGAACGATCTCATAGAGAATGCACCTCTCAGCCCCGGACTCCATATCATTTTATCTTCCACATCAGCGATCCATGCGTTAGATTCACGGATGATATCCAAACCATCATCATCAACTATCATCCTCAGTAAATCCCAATCCCATCCCTGGCCTTCAATCCAGAAGTCTTTAACAAGAAAAGGGTGTCTTCTATCACTGGCGAATCTAGCATGATTTGTCAAACGCTGCTCACACCACCTCGAGTCCCAGAAAGGAATTTCACCTCTCCCTACCACCCATCTACACATAGGGAACACCCGTGGCATCATATCCCATATACGTTTCCAGTACGGAGAAGGAGAAGGTCCCAGCTTCAAGGAACCGGGAAAGGCATTATCACGACCTGCTACCACATTGGCATACTTCCACCTGTAGAAATTGGCCCATATGGAATTCGACATCAACACCTCCCAACAAGCCTTCCCAACGAAAGCATCATTAATCAGACGGAGCGATGGAAACCCCAGCCCACCTTGAGATAGAGGTCTTGCAACTCAGTGCCAACTGAGCCAAGCTTTTCTGTGATGTTCATCCCTGCCCGCCCACAAGAAATGAGAAAGCTTCCTCTCAATGCGATCTGTAATACCCACCGGAACACCAATCGCAGCCGCCGTATATACAGGAATGGAAGTTAGCACGTGAGCGATTAAGAGTCTTCTTCCCGCGAAGGATAGGAGCTTGGATCTCCAAGTTGTGAATTTATTAACAATCTTCTTCATCAAGAACTCGAAGTCATTGAGTCTCATCCTTCCTTTTGTTATAGGGATACCCAATTAAGTGAAAGATTCTTTCGCTGCCCCCATATCCATACAAACTACCACTCTATGTATCATCTCCAAATCTTTCCCACCTACAACACATATGGATTTATCTTTATTGATTCTTTGCCCCGTGGCCCTTTCATACGCCTCAAAAGTATCCCTAACCTTCTCCATCGATCTCTGATCAGCATTGAAGAATAAAGTAATGTCATCCGCATATAATAGAATGCTTGGCGGAATTGCCTCCTCCCTTATCTTGAATCTCGAAATGTGTCCCTCCTCTTCTATCTTCAGAAATTTTCTACATAGAATCTCCTCGAAAAGAATGAACAACAAAATGGATAGTGCACAACCTTGTTTGAGACCTCTACTCATCGGAAAAAATTCTGCAGTTTCGTCCCCAACTGTGACGGTAGCCCATGTATTAGAAAAGAAACTTAAGCACAGCTTCACCATATCCGTACTAAACCCAAACTACTGCATCACTCTCCACAGAACATTCCAATCAGTCCTATCATATGCTTTCGACATATCATACTTTAGAATCACATTGGGTGTCCCTTGGCCTCTATTGATGTCGTGCATCAGCTCCTTTGCAAGCCTGACATGGTGAGTGATGTCGGATCCTTTAACAAAAGCACCTTGTACCTTGGAAATCAACCTCGACATCATGGGGGCCATCCTATCACTGAGAATACGTGCAAGAATACAGAGGGCAACATTTTCAATAGAAATTGGCCTGAAGTCCTCTGGAAGTCTCTTTGGGCAATCCACCTTCGGAATAAGAAGAATTCGGCAGTAGAAAAGGCCCCTAAAACAAGGTTGTCCTCTAAAGAAAGCCTATGTCATCTCCATAAAATCCGCACCAATGATGGACCAAGCAGCCCGGAAGAACATCCCAGTGAACCCATCCGGACCAGGAGCTGCTGAGGAGTCCATCTTTAGAAGGGTCTTCACAACCTCCTCTTCACGGGGGACAGCGAGAAGGGAAAAAATTTCATCCATAGATACTACCTCCGGGATATGATGCAAGAAATCCTCCAAGTCAGATACATTTGTTTCCACCACCTCATTGTAGAAATGTTTATATAGGTTCGCCGCGATATACATGTGACATCCTGCAAGACCACGCTGTTAAGCCTGCTGTGCTTCCTACGTGCTTTAACGGTAGCATGATAAAACTTCGTATTACGCTCCCTGTCTTGAAGCCAGCTTATCCTCACTTTCTCTTTCCACATCGCCTCTTCTTCATCCAACAATTGTTACATTTCTTTCTCAGCCGTCCTCAGGTTAGCCTCATTTTCCATAGTTGGGTTCCCATCGAACGCCACCTGTGTAGTAAACACCACATCCTCCAAGTCTTTCATGCGCTGCTCGATTTCTCCATAGGACTCTTTGCTCCATCTCCGCAGAGCTAATCTAACTCTTTTAAGCTTGTGTCAGAAAACGAACGACGGGTGTCCAGTCACCTGTTCACTCCAAGCCTATTCAATCACCTTTAAACAGTCTTCGTGTTCGAGCCATGCCTTCATGAAAACAAAATGTGCAGTCTTTCTCTCTATTGCTTGATCGCCTGGAATCGTCACTATTGGACTATGATCAGAAACTCTATCTCTGGTTAAGTGTATCGATCTGGTTGCGGGCCTTGCCACCATCCATGCCTCATTCACTAACACCCTATCTATTCTCTGCCACATAGTAGGTGTAAGAATCTGCTTGTTCAGCCAAGTGAATTGGCTGCCTTCAAACAGAATTTCATCCAGAGCAACATCCGCAATCAAGGTGTTGAAATCCATCATGTCCTGATATCCTGGAGTGTTCCCACCTCGTCTCTCCCTTATATTACGTACCACGTTGAAGTCACCTGCAATCATCCATGGCTCATCACCTATATGTTCCGCCATTGTCATTATCTCTTCCCACAAAGACCTCCTCTCAAGGTTATCACAACTGGCATATATGGTTGTAACAAAGAACTTTGTCCCATCGTTGGCCTCCAATCTCACCGTGATGTGCTGCCTATGTTTCTTGAAAACAGAAGGATTTGTATCTTTGTCCGCGAAGAACCAAATCTTCCCTTCCTCCTCTTGATTTTCCACCGTCCAATCAAGCCTCACAATGTCCAAAAGTTCCGCAGCCTGTTCAGCATGGAGAAACGGCTCGAACAAACAAACCACACCTGGTTTATATCTACCACAAATTCTGCTCAGAACTCTCCTCGTAGGATTATTTGATGCCCCTATGATGTTCCAAAAAATAGAAGTAAAGTCCATATTAACTTTGTGCCGCCGTCACCACCAAAGATGAAAACGATCAGGGGCTATATCCCCCTTCCAACTCCAACCAGTATCCATCACAAAATTCTCCGTCGTAGTCTGAGTGTCTCCTTCTGGAATGATAACATTTGTGGTACCAACTATCATAACCATCTCTTCTATGTCTGTTATGACTCCTTCCAGATGTCCTCATATGATCATCATAGTTACTCTCAAGGAAAATGAAATCCTCCAACTGTCTGTTCGACAAAAACTTGTTGTTGCCCTCTCTATCCACAACCACTCGTCTTGGTGATCTATGGTGCTACCTGACCGGGGACGGGCTCCGCACCTAAGGTATCGTTCTAAAATCTGAGGATCTTTTTGACACAACCACCATGGCATTAGAAACAATCGTCTTTCCCTGCATAGATAAAGCCTCCCTAGGTATCCCTGACTCTCTCCCAACCTCAATAAGCTGTGTGCTATCGGACCCCACCGGCCCTCTAGCCAACATGAAAAACTGCACAGATGTCTGACGTTGCCGTAAGTAAGAGATACAAATTGAGGGACATCTTCACTGAATGCCTCTACCAGGATAATCAAGCCAGATAAGTCATCTTTTTCCTTCTGTCAGTCTGAAATGTACCTCAGTTTACCGAAAGGTGAAATCATCTTCTCCATCGTGTCATCATCTCTGCAGGTAATAGGAATGTCTGCCACCCAAAACCAGAAAGCCTCCTTCCGTTGGTGCTGCTCTCCATTACTCATAAGTTGCAAATCAATCTTTTTCCCGCGCATATTCGGTACGCCCTTCTCCTTTACTTCCTTCGCCTCCTTATCGCATGAGAAGAAAGCAACAGCCTTACGATCTACAAATCTGTATAGGTCCGCAACATTAGGCCAGCACTGCCGTAAGAACGAACAAAGCTCCTTCCAATGGACACCATAGGGCCAAGATATCTCCACCGCCCTCTCAAGCACCGTCATCTTCGCTTTGCGCATCTCATCGTCAGGCCCGACATCAACAACGATGCACTTAGGGATGTGTTGCGGACCACCCCTGGCCGGGATGCCCGACGGCAATGGTGGGAACGTCACCCTTGAGTGTACGTTCGGTGGCCTCAGTCTCGGCATATACTGCGTGCATCTAGCAGCCACATGACCCGGCCTCTGACATTTATAGCAAACCTTGCTTCCTCTACACTGCGCCTGCCAATGGCCTCTGCCCATACATCTGAAACATGTGTCATGAGGGATCCCGTATAGCGATGTCTTCCTCTGGGGCTGCTGCGAGACGACTGGCTGTGTGACGGGTGTCGGAACAGGCTCCTGCCTAGGGTTTGGGGCAGCGAGAGCCTCCGCCGTTCTGATCTCATATGACCTCGTCGCTTGATTCACCGGATCAGTATGGTCGATCGACGGACAGTCTGACTCGATCACCATATGAGTAGCAACGTCTCCTTCCTCCCTCGGTGGCGGCGGTGGCGCCCCCTCATCAACAAAAACATGGGTATCTTCCTGCGGCTGCGTCGTCAACGGGCAACTAGCCGCTAGACCCTCCGTCCGCTCGGGCCCAGCACAATCGGGTCCATCTCCTCTCCATTCTTCCACCACCAAAACCCTAGACGGCGAGTCATGCAGCGGGTCTTCACTGTCCATTACAACCCTAATGTCGAGAATCACCTCCTCTGGCGTGACTGCAGATGATATCATCTTGCTTCTTCTCTCCGCAACGATCTGTTGTGTTCCGCGCTCTCACGCGGTCTGCCTTGTCACCCTGTGCAGGAGGGGCGAGGGCAACATCTTGATCGTGAACTTTGCTCTGATTGATGGTGGCCTCCAGAAGGCGGAATGCCTATCCGGAGTGGATGGCGGCGGCACCGCCAACGGCACGCACGACCAAGGAATTTCTCCCGATCGCCTCAGCGCTCCCCGATCGCCTCAGCGCTCCCTCTTCTCTCTCATAGTCCAATCATAGTCCAATCCTAACCTCTTCATCAACTTCATCATCATCATCATCATCATCATCTGAGAACTCAACTATTGGCTCTATACCTCTACCTTGAGTGGCAGTTTGAATCCATGTAGGTAGGCATTCCTCCACAATTTCATCTAGGCACTCAATGAGATAGCAATGTTCTCGATTGGCCCCTATTACCTCAGTTGTGGCTGAATATTTAAAGATGTTCAACCGGATCTTCATGTGCATGAATGTCACATACATAGTACCAGTTCTCACATGATAATGCATCTACTGTGGCTAGGAATGGCCTTCCCAAAATGATAGGCACCCTCATTGTGTCTTTTTACATGTCTAAGACAATGAAGTCGATAGGGAAGAAAGTAGACGTCTCATCATCAAGCCTCACAAGCACATCATCAACATGCCCTCTAGCCGTCTATACTGATCGATCAGCCAACTACAAAGTACAATGATCCGAACTCAGTTTCCCTATTTGGAACTCGACAAACACATCATACAACATTAGGTTAATGTTAGAACCCAAGTCTAAGAGGGCTTGGTCAATGCAATGTGCCCCAATGTAGCATGAGATGATGGGAGCTCCAGGATCTTTTCTCTTCCTTGGCATGATGTGCTGCAAAATCGAGATCACTTACTCGATGAGCTTGACTTTCTTTGGGGATCTCCCCGTGGTCTTTCTCTTGAAGGTGCATAGATCTTTCAGGAACTTAGCATAAGAAGGGATTTACTTGACTGCATCAAGTATAGGAATGTTGATTTTCACCTGTTTGAAAGTCTCAAGGATGCCTTCAGTATGCTTCTTTCTTCTCCTCTCAACAGAAGGCTCTTTAAGAGCTTCAGGAAATGGGGGGAGTTGGGTCCCATATGGTTCAGATCAACATTATCGTCAATGGAAATTACAAGAATCACAGTATCACCACTCAGTCTCACAATATCAACTCTGGATCTCGTCACAGTATACTCATGCTATATCTCATTATCAACTTGTCCAGTCTCAATATCACCTCTGTCAACAACAATCGTATCATGGGGGTGCCCCAAAGTCTGGCCACTCCTTAGAATAGTCACCGCCTTCACATTCTCATGGGCAGTGGAAGAAGAGTCTTGTGGAGGTGGTTGTGGCTGTTGGGGTGGTGGTGGCCTTTTGAGGTGAATTCGGGTTTTGAAGGATGAATTGCAGTTGTAGTTGTTGTGGTGGCTATTGTTGTTGTGGATGCGGTGGTATTGTGGGGGTGGCTGTTGGTATGAATGAGGTGGAGGTGGAGCATATTGGTAGTTAAGAGGTGCCTGAGGAGGTGGTGGATCATAGGGATTTGGCGGTGCTTAGTATGACGGTGGAGAATATGTACTTTGAGTGTTCCCTATGAAAGTACCATCATTGTTTGGGTTGGGCATCGGTTGAGACGGAAGTCTTCCTTCTTCTCTCCTAGTAAGAGAGAGAGATATGATCTAGTCTTTGCTCAAGGTGGTTGATGGACTGCCCATGTGAGGACACATCCTTATTCACCTTATCCAAACTTCTTAGTCTTCCAAGCACCTCCTCTTCAAACTTTGAACTATAGTGTGGCATCTACTGTCCTTGTCCTTGCCCATACTCATTTGTTGCTTCCAAGAGAAATTTGGATGGTTCCTCCACTCAGGAGTATAAGTGTTGGACATGGGACCTTGATTGTTTCAGCTGCCAAAGGAGTGCAAGGCATGCACTTCTTCATCAACAGAATCAACCGCCATGGTGGATTGGCTAGGAGAACCACCAGCTTGGTTCTTCATCATCTTCATCATATCCACCATCATCTGCATCATATCGGGATCGACAACGTTGCGGCCTGGAGCTACAGAAGAAGGTGGAGGGATGTAGTTTTAGCCGCAATGCTCCCCTTTTGTAGAAACTCAATGGAGGGAGTTTTCAGCAAGATGCTCAAACAAAGGTCATGATTCATTTGGTGGCTTTGCCATGAAAGTGCCTCTACATGAGGAATCGGTGTTGTTTTGGCTCTGTTCTTCAAGCCCAGTGTAGAAAGCTTGAACTAGTTGCTAGAATGGCACTTCATGCTGGGGGCAGTTGCGGATAAGTTTTTGGAACCTCTCCCGCATCTCATGGAAGGGTTCATTCTCTTTCTGGGCAAAAGAAGTGATGCATCTTCTCATGTAGTTTAGCTTACCAACCGGGAAGAACTTTTTGAGGAATTCATTCTTGACTTCATTCCACATTACCAACTCTGGCTTTGAAACATACCACTCTTTAGATTTTTCTTTTAGTGAGAATAGAAAGAGGGTTCTCCGAATGGAGTCGTCGGTGGCAGTAGGGGTACGAAAAGTGGAGCACGTATCGAGGAATGCATTGATGTGATAGTAGGGATTCTCATTCTCCATCCCATAGTAAGTGGGGAAGAGTCCCATGAGTGTGGATAGAATGGAGAACTGTTAACCAAACATTTGGTCAACTAGGGTGGCAATGGGTGAATTGTAGTTCTCTGGGGGTGAAATACTCGTGGAGTGGGTGGTTGGGCTGCGGTGGAGGTAGTCGTGCATTTGCATGAGGGTTGTTGTCTTCGATTTTGGCTTCTCGGTGTTGGTTGCGACGAATTTGATGTCTCCTTCTACCTATCTCGGGGTCGTACAACACCAAGTCGATACAAGTAGAATGTGTGTGGTGCATGCACAACTTTCACCTGCACAATACACAAACAAGCAACAAGAAATCAAGTTAGAATGGCAATATGCAAAAGTGAACAAAGAATAAAGAATAACAATGATGAGGGCAAAAGGAAAGGCTAAGCTATACTAACTAGCTAGGTCAAGTGCCTCTATCCCAAACAACAATGCCAGAAAGCTTGATGCATTTCCCAGCAAGGCTACACACTAGCCAACTAGAGGTGGCTAGATGCAATCCTAAGAGAGGACACATGTGTTGATCTTTCAAATTTATACTAGCCCTAAGCAAGTCGATCATAGTACCAAATAGGTCACCCACAAGTGTACGGGGTACTTTTGTAGTATAGGTGATTGGCAAGCATAGGGGTTGATCCTCAGGGATAGAAGGGGTACTAGAGCTAGGCTAATGTTGGCTATGTTCCTATTGTGGAGATCAAGGTTGAAGGGTTTAAAAGGGGTTTGTTTTGTGATTAATCTAAGTGAACGAGCAAGTTTAACAATCTAGGTTAGCGAACTAACTAAGCAAGAGTAAAGGTAAGTTACACTACACTAGAAGAGCAAGAAGCAATTTAGAAACTAAAATAACCACTAAAGCAAGAAAAATCTAAATTAACCCTAACTATCAAAATTAAGCAATTGACTAGGTTAAGCAAGAACAACTAGACTATATTAGCATAAGAAAGCACATAGCAAGTTGAGTTTTAAACAAGATGATTAAGGTAGGTGGGCCGTTTGGAGATGTAACTTTAATATTAGTTGGGGGAGGTTATTGGACAAGCATGGTTCTCATCTTTCATCTAGATTACCAAACCAAACAATAAGGCAAATGCTATTAGAATGTACCCTATACTACTAGTGGAAGACTAGGGTTAGGTGTAATTCTAATAGGATTATCCAAATCTAGGTTTCTAGGATAAGTGGTATTGATCAATTGAGAGCCAAGGGTAGAGATGGGAGTAGAGATGAGGGTATTTGACCTCATGCCACTAGCCATTCTAACCTTTAGAAAACCCTAGGAAATCACATCAATCCCACTTATACTAGTAACTTAGGTCTCATACCAATTTGTATGAGAGAGGGTAGGCATGTAGGAACAAAGGGGACTAGCTAGGGATCCCCTATTGGGACCTAGGAGTCATACCTAAAATTGCCACATGCATCCCAATTCTCCTAGAAACATGGTATCATCAAGCACTATCAAACAAGAAATTCATAGCAAAAAGTATAAATCACAAGCATGGCAATGGGATAAGAGACAAAAACATGGATCAATCATCATAGATAACAATAAGTTCATTACAAGCCAAAATTCCCCCAACATTGTATCAAAGTCACATTTTACCCCCAAACAGCCCATCAAGAGGGGCTTGGCTACACATAATCAATGAAATGGCAAAAGAATGGGGAAGAAGGGGAAGAAACTCCATGGATCTCATGGAAGAATCCTCCTTATTCACCTCCTAGATTCTTTAGGATGTACGCTCTCCTCTAAAGGTGCAAATGTGCATGAAGATATGGGGGATTATGGAGGAAAACCTAGAAAACTAGGTTTCTAAGGTGAAATGAAAAATGGAAATGGTGGGTGGTGAGCATAAATGCAAGGGGGAGTGCACTAAATGCTCAAGGAGTGGGTGGAGAGGAGTAATGGTGGCTAGGAGCAGCTAACCTTCGTGCCCCAGCTGCCACCTATGTATATATAGGTGGTGGGGAAGCACTAGGATAAGTGGGGGTAGAATAGGAAAAATAGTGTAAAAAATAGGTAGGGTTGGTTGGTCACCACGACCGTGTCGATGGACCATGACCTTGGTGGGGTGGTATGGGATGGTCGTGGGGAGTGGACACGGGTATGGTGTGGAAAGGGTGGCTAAGATGCTAAGTAGGAGGAGGCCATGGTCGTGGCGGAGTGCCATGGTCGTATGGGTTTTATCAGTTCAAAAATCTTTATGAATCATCAAATCATTTCATCATTCATAGCCCAATCATTTTGCGTGATCACTTTGATATTGCATCAACCAATTTTCACTAAAATTGCCTCATTTCTCAACTTGCACCTCTTTCACCTATCATTTCATCAAAACTAAAACAAAAGCTATCAAACAAAAGTGTGTGTGTGTTTTTAGGTTTGTGCAAAAATAAAGCAAAAGTATCAAAAATGAGAGGTTGGGGTGAAAAATTCCCCAAACCTAGATGGGTTTCCTCCCACAAGCGCTGAGTTTCTTGCCTTCATCTTGGCTTCTTGGCGATTCTTCAATTGTTCATCTGTTTGGCATTTTCATGTGTTCATTCTTGCAAAACATGCATCCCTCATTTGCACTCAATCTATTTTCCTAATCTCTTGGATCATAATAATCGTCATCAATTGATCCATCTTGATCTTATTTTCTCAAATGATCATTCAGACTTGTGAAAAGATCATGTCCAATATCCTTATCTCGGACTTGCCATGTTGGGGTTTTATACATGTTTATCTTGATCTTCATGTCCATGAATGAAACCATCATGGTGTCATTGTGTACATGAATCTTGACATCAACTGTAGATAAGAACAGTCTTCCTAAGATGATGGAAATCTTCCTATCCGCTGGCTCCATATCAAGTACAATGAAATCTGTTGGGAACACTGCACCTTTCTCTTTATCTATCATTACCAAGACATCATCCACTCTACCCCTAGGTACTTTTACGCACCTATCGACCAATTGGAGAGTGCAATATGCCGACTTCAACTTGCCTAAGCCTAGCTCAACATAGACATTGTATGGCATCAAATTCACACTAGATCCCAGATCAAGTAAGGACATGTCTATGCGATGTCCCCCTATATAGCTAGGTATGAGTGGGGCTCTTGGGTCTTTTCTCTTCACGGGAAGTGAATGTTGTATGATGGAGCTCACTTGTTCAGTCAACTTCACTTTCTTTGGAATTCTCCCCTTTGACCTTCTCTTCACAATGCATAGGTTCTTGGTATATGATGGGATTTTCTTGATAGCATCCAAGAGTGGAATGTTCACCTTCACTTGGCAAAACACCTCAAGAATATCCACATTGTGCTTTTGCCTCCTCCTTATTTTTGGAGGCTCATCTAGTACTTCAATGAATGGAGGATCATTGGCTTTTTCCTTTCTTATATCAATGAGAGGTGAAACACTAGGGATGGTAGGACCTGCAAATGGAGTATTAGGTGGAGAACATGGTATCCCAAAACCTACAGGATGTATCACTAAATCATCTTCGGCAATTTCAATCACAGTATCACCACTTGGCTGCCTTTACTTTGCTTTGTCAGCCTTTCTTTGACTCTCGGGCTGCTCAAGAGATTTCCCACTCCTTAGAACTGTCACAAAACTTCCTTTCTCATCCTGGAGAGGGGGATCTAGTTGTGGTTGTGGAGGAGGTGGAGGTGATACTTGGTGTTATAATTGAGGTGGAAGGGGAAATTGAGGTTGTAAGGTGAATTGTTGGGAAAATTCTGGTGATGGAGAGGGAGGTGGAGTATAAGGCTTGGGATCACCTTGAAAATGGTAGATGGGATACACTTGCATGGGAGGTGGATTGTAGAAAACTTGAGAAGAGGGCATGGGACCACTTGCTTCATGGTAGCTCATGATGGGTTTTGAAGACAACTTTTCTTCTTGGAGAGCAATTACGGAAGATAGTTGCTCTACTTTCTCTTCTAATCTTACAACATCTCTTTGAACATCATCAAATATTTTCAATCTAGAGAGAACCTCTTCCTCAAAACTTGAGATAAATTTTAGACTTTGTGGCTCTTGATAGCTATAGGAGTGAGGTGTCTTATTTTTCTCACCATAGAACTCAATAGAATTAACCGGGTGGCAAGGGACATTTGTCACCTAGTTCTTCGTGAAGCTCACCATGTCACCAAGAATCTTCATCACTTGCTGGCTTGAGTCATTATGAGAAGGAGGTGTCACACCAAAGGCATAGCCCCCGTCATTCATCATGCTAGAAGCTCAAATTCTTGACCATTTAGCCAACTGCTCAAACAAAGGCCATATCTCTTCAGGTGGTCTATCCATGAAAACCCCGCCACAAGAAGAGTCCACTATGTCTTGATCCTTTAGAGACAAACTGGAGTAAAATGATTGAACTAGCTACCACAAAGGGATCTCATGGTACGGGCACTCTCTTAAAAGCTTCTTAAATCTCTCCCATGCATTGTGGAACTGCTCATTGCCCATTTGACTAAAACTTATCACGTCACACCCTATTTGTGTCAACCTTACTGTAGAGTAGAATTGTCTCAAGAAGGCATTCTTCATCATTTCCTAACTCATGATGTCCCTTTTTGAATCATACCAATCTTTAGCTCTATCTATGAGGGAGAAAGAGAACAAGTTCAACCGGATTGTATCATCACTAGTCGTCGGTGTCCTAAAGGTGGAGCATACTTCAAGAAAGGAATCTAAGTGCTTGTAGGGGTTCTCACTCTCCGAGTCGTAGAAGATGGGCATGAGCCCAAGAAGACCTAGATGAATAGAGAATTGCTCCCCTGGAATTTGATCAACCATCCTAGAAATTGGCGATTTATAGTTGCTAGGCATGAAGTAGTCTTGAAGTGGCTTGTGGGGCGCATTTTGGCTTTCCATCTTGTTTTCCCCCAAATGGCTTGTCACATGCACAAAGCACAACCAAACAAAAGAGAACAAGTTAGTAAACCAATATACACAAAGAATGCAAAGAATAAAGAATAAAGAGTAGCAATGATGAGGGTAGTAGGAAAAGTCAAAACAAAACTAACTAGCTAGGCTGAGTGCCTTTCTCCCTAGAAACGGTGCTAGAAAGCTTGGTGCGTCTGCCAGAGGTGCTACACACTATTCGATTAGACTTGACTAGATGTGCCCCACGAGATCAGAATACAAGGTGGACTCACTTTCAAAATTTATAAACCTAACTAACAAACCTACTTCTACTAAAACAACTACACCCGCAAGCGCATGGGGTCGTGTCGTAGTATAGGAGGGCGGTAAGTATAGGGTCGATACACATGGAGAAAAGGGGGAACTATAGATAGGTTAGGTTTGAATGGGTTCCTACCACGAAGACTAGGGTTAAGGGTTTAAAGGTTGTTTTGACTATTAAACTAGGCGAGTAAGAAAACAATTAAAGGCAAGAATGAATTCTAAGTTAACCCTAGACTAGATTAAGACTAATTAAGTAGGAAAAGACTAAGCTAGATATGAAAAGGAAATTTACACTAAGGCAAGCAAGAGATAAGCAAAAGAGAAAGTAAAGAGCTAAACTAGCAAGAACAAGGCAAGAACAGGGCAAGAAGCTATTTAAGCAAGAAAAGAGCTAACTAAGCTAACACTATCTAAGCATGATGAAAACTAGGGTTTTAAAGCAATTAAGAGGTGTGTGGGCTGTTTCGGGGATGTACTTATCACTTAAGTTGGGGGTGATATATAAACATTATGATTCCATTAGATTATCCAAACCAAACAACAAGATAAAGTCTAATGAAATAACCTAAGCTACTAACTAGCCATGGATATGCTAGGTTGTGTATAGGGGAACTAGTCCTTAACACTTCCTACTACCCTTGCGAGGATCAATTGGGTTAGGGATTAGGTTCAATTCAATTAGATTCTAATCAAGTCTAGGTTTCTAGATTATACATTCCTAGGGCAAAGCCTTGAGAAGGCTTCATTCTAATTGCACTAGAATTGCCTAATCTAGTTACTTAGATTTCTCACTTAGGCTTAGGGAGATTGATTAGGATGTAGGAAAATGGGAGGCAACCTAGGGATCCAAGAATTGGACCTAGGGGAAAAATCCCAAAATTCACATATATAAGCAATTTCCTTAAATTCCTAAGTGAATTGACACACAAACCAACAAGCAATCCATGGAGAATGAGATACAAATAGAACATAATCATTAAAAAATAGAATTACAAAGTTTACATATCATTTTCCCCCAACATGGTATCAAATTAACATTTTACACCTCAAACAACTCACCAAAAGGGGATTAGCTACTCATGGAAATGGAAACTACAAAAAGAAAGGTGAAAGAGGTAGAAGAAGCCATGGAGCTCAGTGTAGATGGACCAATATTCCTCTCTTGCTGCTTCAAGATGTCCTCCTCTCTCCTTCAAGGTGCAAGGGTGTGGAATGAAGGGGATTATGGGTAGGAACTAGGATAAAGTAGTGTTTTAGTGGTGGAAATGGTGAAATGGAGTGGATTATGGAGGTGAAAATGGAGTGGAATAGAGGGAGAACGAAATGGAGTGGTAGGAATGAGCTAGGGGTGGCCTCCTTCGACCTCTAGTTTCCACCTAGCTATATATAGGTGTGGGGGAAGCACTAGGTCAAGTAGGGGTAGTATGGAAAAATAGTGGAAAAGTAGCTAGGTTTTTGTGAGTAGCATGGTCGTGTTGGGTAGCACGACCGTGGTGGGGTGTGAGTGGAATGGACATGGTGGATGGGAATGAATGAGGTGAAAAATGGTGAACAATGTCAGGTTGTGGGTCACTTCTGTACTGGAGCTGGCACGGCTGTGGTGGAGTAAGGGTAGCATGGCCATGGTGGCTCAAAATGTTGAGGTCGTTCTATGGTACATGGTTGTTATGCCTCTGCTGTAGCACGGCCATTCTGGGTCAGTTCACCACGGTTGTTCTGGGTGGCACGACTGTGTGATTCTAACTTCACTTGAAGATGACTCTATTGATTTGCATGTGACCTAACATGGTTGTTCTGTGGTACCACAGCTGTGCTGGGTTCTAGATCAACACTTTGACTTTGTTCTTTGGATTTTCTTGGACATCTTTGCTTCAATAGATCTTTGGCCACTAGGGGTAGGTTGAGGGAGCATTGGACTTCACTTTGGGTCTCTCCAAGGTAGAGAGACCCTAGGATCACTCCTCCTCTCTCTCTTCCATTAATCATGGTCTAAATGCCTGAAAAACATGCAAATAATATCCATAAGTGCATTTTACACAATATGCTTATTAGGGGAAATAACATGTAATCTAATAGGTATAGATGTTATTGAAATGAAAAATAACACAAGATGAAGCCCTCAAACAGGGCTGAATCAGTGTGCTCACTTTCAGTAAAATCCTAAAAATCACATCTTATAGTTGTTAAGAGGATTCTATGGTACTTAGCCAAAACCCAAAATTTTGGACTATGGTATCCCAAGTCAAGGGACTTTACTCTTATTGCTTATAGTGATGTTGATTATGCAGGGTGCTTGATTGATAGAAAGTGCACAGGTGGCACTTGTTTCCTCCTAGGACCATGTTTTGTGTCTTGTTCTCTAAGAAATAGAGCACAATGGCATTATCAACCACCGAGGTTGAGTACATTGCAGTTGGGAGTTGTTGTGCCCAGGTCCTATGGATGAAGAAAATGCTCCAAGACTTTAACATTCATTTTGATGCTTCTCCTATCTATTGTGATAATACTAGTGCAATTAACTTGTCTTATAATCCTATCTTGCATAGTAGAGATAAGCATATAGAGGTTCGCCATCACTTTCTTCATGATCACATTGCCAAGAAGGATATCTATATCACACATGTGGACACAAAAAAATCAGTTGGCAGACATTTTTTTCTAACCTCTAGCTAGAGAGCAATTCAATTTTATTAGATCAAAATTGGTTATAACTACTTTGAATGAATTTGATATGCCTTCTAGCTAGTTGTTATCTATTCCATATCTCTTGTCTCTGTTTGAATCATCTTTGCTTGCCAATATGCTTAAAATCAGTTTTTCATGTTCATTTTGCCTTGTTTTTCTCTTGTTTTTGGGTATTTTTTGCAAACACATGTTTTATCACAAAATAGTACCCAATGATGAGTGATATGTGCCTAAGTATGTTCAATATACATAATGGACTTGAAAAACAAATTTAATTAGCACTCAAATGGCTAGAAATTAAGATTGATGGTTTTAGGTCAGGTTGACCATCGGTCGAGTTGCCAACTCGACCGATCGATGGCCAAGAGATTTTTCAAAAAGCCAATCGATCGAGTTTCTTAGTTCACAGAACTCAACCGATGGCCGAGATGGAGCACACTTAAGTTGGGTTAGGCCGAGTATGCTCCCTCTCAACTAGAGAAAAGTCAATAGATTCCACCTTCCTTAACCCTAAGCTCTCCACCCTTGCCCTTCCCTTCCTCAATCTAGCCCTAATCTGACCTAGCTTGACAATCCTTGACCTTACTCATTGCTAAACCTAGGTGTGTGAACATTTTTGGTGGTACATTTTGTGCTTTTGCTTTCTCCTTCGTCTCTATTCCGTCTCCATGGCTTCGAATAGAAGGAAGAAAGATGTCCCTAGTAATGCACCATCTTCTTCTTCGTCTTCCCGCTTGATCCACTTTAATGAGATTCTATTTGTCTCAAATGAGGCTGTTGATACGATGATTTTGAGTCGCACTTATAGACTTGTTTTACTTGTGTTTTATGCATTTATTGGTCATTTTGGTGGTTAATATTTCATAATTCATCTTTTTCGGTCTATGATCCTTCTCAGTATCAAATCTCCTTTAATTGAGTATTTTGAGCATAAATGATTATAATAATATATTTTATGTCGGCTTATGTGGATTTGTGTTTCAATTTCAGGAAAAACGCATATCTGCTGCTATCGATACCAATGACAGTGGTCGATACCATCGACACAACCACAGGCAGCCAGCCGCAAGGAGCAGCAAAATCTCGATACTATCGACAGGAGAGTCGATGGTATCGAGATACCATCAGGTTGCGGGAGAAAAGAGAGTCGATATTATCGACACAATAGTCGATACCATCGACAAGTGAAGCTACAGTGACGTAAAAGGACAAATCGACGCCTAAGAATGTCGATACCATCGACCCGCGTCGATGGTATCGAGATGGCATCAGTCGCGACAAAGAAAAGAAAAGAAGACCAGCCGATACCGCGTAGGGTCGATACCATCGACTAGCGTCGATGGTATCGACACCGTCAGATACATGTTTGCTTCAGATTTATCTAAATCTGACGGATGTGGTAATTTTGCGACCTAATTGGGGGATTATACCTAATGACGGCGGCCCAGGGCGAGACATCACGTCATTAGCCACTGCACACATCCCGAGAAGGTGTAGAGAGAAGAACAGATCCCAGAAGCACGCCCCAGCCATTCCAGAAGCCGAAGAAGACGTTATCCACTGCCGAAAGGCTGTAGATTGCGGATTCCATGCCAAGGAACGCTTGGATCTTCTCCGTTCAGGGGTTTCAACTCTTATTTCACGTTTTATGTACCATGTTTTGCTTCGAGATGAACATGTGGGGCTAATCCCCTTTGTCTTTAGGACCGAGAGTAGCTCGGGGAATCATTGTATGACAATTTTATCATAGTAATTCATCATTTATCTCTTAAATCCGGGGTATGATTTCATTTCTCAATTATATTGTTATGCTTGATCACCATAATAATAATCTAATGCCCTTAATTACTTTGAAAGAAGAATTAACCGTTGAAAAGAGATGAAATTCACATTAATTGACAAATCCCTTGAACAAGGCGGTGTAAGGTTAATGGTGGATACCGAGAGATCATTTTTAATGCACCTAATTTAGGGTATAGGTTGCTACGACGGTGGAACCGACCTAGACATAGGTAGTGAATTGTACCACGACAGTGGGCAATTCTGATTTCAGGCCACTACCCGGATAGAGAGATAAATTTGAGTGACTATATAGAATTTCATACAATGACAACCCACGGTGAAATAGCTATCCTAAAGATCTCATCTTAAATTGATTAAACCAAACATTTAATCGATTGCTTTGTTTTGTTTTATTTTATTTTCTTTTAATTTTACAACAACTTCCAACTTTTAAATCGGTCTAGCTGATTGCGAGTAGTTAGTAGTAGTCTCCGATAATTCACATGTCCCTGAGTTCGACTCGGGCCTCAGAAGGGCATGTACTACATTGACACGTACACTTGCGTTCTACGCACGTAAAATTTGTGTCAAGTTTTTGGCGCCGTTGCCGGGGACACGTCAATTGTCGGCACTACGAGTGCTGCGAGCGGTCACTCTAGGCCACATTTTTATTTTATTATTTTTGAAATCAATTCTAAAATTCATAGTCTATTTTCTAATTTTTGTAATTGTCAAGCACTGTACTGAACTTAAATTTTCACTTTGCAGGTATTGTGCATGGTGCAGATGCGTAGCACTGACTACACGCGGCACGCATGAGATGTTCCATTGCCGGGACCGGAAGACAAGGAGGATTACAATCAAGACCATATGGAAGAAAAATATTTCAAATCCGAATGAGAAGAGATGGGAGAGCCACAGACAATATGGGAGAAGATCAAGGCTTCTTCTTCATCCGCTTCAAAGGGGCCGATCAAGAAGCAGGCGATCAATATTCCGACATACAAGATTGATCCTGCGTTAATCAACTTGGTGAAGTCGAATGCATTCCATGGGCTCAAAAATGAAGACCCAGTCACGCATATAAGCCAATTTGTGGAGAATTGTGACATGATAAAAATAGACAGATTTCCACAGGATACTCTCTACTTGAAGCTCTTCCCGAGTTCTCTAGCGGAAACACACGTGAGTGGTTGCACAAACTGGATGATGAATATGTGGAATCCTGGAACCACATGGTGGAGGTTTTCTTTGAAAGGTTCTTCCCGCCCGAGAAGACCAATGACATGATCAGGAAGATCCACAACTTCACTCAGAAAGTAGGAGAGACCTACTCTGAGACCTGGGAAAGGTTTCAGATCATGCTTAGGCGGTGCCCGCATCACGGGCTTGACAAGGAGACACAGGTCAAAATCTTCTATTTTTCCTCTCTCCGAGCATGATAGAAGTAACCTCACTTCCGCAGGCTCAGGCCTTTTCTTGAACAACACAGACATGAGGTGTTGGGAAATCCTTAAGAACATGGCCAAGAAGCAATCTTGGGACGACAGGGACGCCGTTGAGCACGTGAGAGTTGTGGGGGAATCAAAAGAAATCAAGGAGCTGAATGAGAAGATGGACCTTCTCGTGAAGAAACTTCTTGCAAAGGAAGATACTGAGTCTGAGGATGAAGCTCAAGTCAAATTCATGCGACAGCAGCAAGGCTACAGAAATAACGATTACTCATGGAGGAAGGACAAGAAGTTCTCCTGGAAGGATCCAAACAACTTCTTGCAGGATCCCGATGCAAAACCCCAGCCGGTAGCGGAGGACAAGAGCACGGAGTTGCTCAATCAAGTGATAAAGCAAAACCAGGAATTAATGACTACGTTTGGCCAGCAGATAAAGCAACATGGGGAATTTATGAATTAGTTCGGGCAGACACTGTAGAGCCATGGGGCTCAGATGAGGACAATAGAGACGTCCATGGCGCAAATGGCAGCTGAGATAGCCAATTTGAAGAAGCCGGCACACCAAGGTTTTCCAGGTAATACTAATATTCCAGGAGGAAACCAATAGGCGAAGGCCATCTTGCTAAGGAGTGGCAAGAAGCTGTTAAACCCCATAGCCGATGAACCAAGCAAACCCCAAGCAGAAATCGATGGTGAGTCCACTAAGGAGTTGCAAATACCGGTCACAGAATCAGTTGAGGATATAGCAGTGGATGCTACTGAAAATCCTATTGCAGATGAGGAGGAGACACAGAAAAGGACACCATATGTGCCACCGCATCAAAGGGCACAGGCTGTCCAGGTCCCATATCCAAATAGTGCAAAGGCAAGGAAAGTGGATGCCCAGTTTAAAATGTTTCTAGACATTTTCAGAAAGCTCTCCGTCAACATCCCATTGTTAGAAGCAATAGAGAAAATCCCATCTTATGGCAAGTTTTTGAAAGACATCATAACTAAAAAGAGGAAAATCCCAGACACAGAGGTTGTAGTGCTTAAGGAGCAGGTGAGTGCCTTCATCATGGGCACATTGCCACCAAAGAGGCAGGATCCAGGCTGTTTCAACATCTCATGTTACATTGGAAAGGTAAAGTTTGGTGAAGCGCTATGTAATTCCGGGGCAAGCATAAACTTGATGCCCCTTTCTACATTCAAGAAGCTGGGATTAAAAGAGTCAAGGCCGAGCAACATGACAATCCAACTGGCGGACAATTCTGTGGTGAAGCCATATGGTATATGTGAAGATGTGTTGGTGAAGGTAGATCGTTTTGTATTTCCAGCAGATTTTGTCGTAATGGAGATGCAAGACGTTTACTCGGACGACCCTTCCAAGCTACAGCTGACATGATACTTGAGATGGGGAGAGGTCGTTTGACTTTGGGCATCGCTGATGACCGCTTCGAGATGGTCATGCCTTCCAGCACCACATCATCTAAAGCCAAGGAGCAGTGCCACATGGTAAAGGATTTTGATCACAATATCTCACTTTGTCTAGGGAAGCCATTTTTAGTTATGGCTCATGTAATGACCAAGGTGGAAAAAGGGACATTGACTGTTGACATCATGGAGCAGACTAAGGTTGTGTCCCTTAGCAAAGCTGTGGGTTTTCCTAATGATGAGGAGGAGGACATTCCCCCCTCTACTGAGGATGAGGCTATAGCGAGTTCGGTTTTTTACGCATATCCAGAATTACCACTTGAAGCCTGCTTAGTCAATATCACACATGATTGGATGAGAAGCAAGTCACTGCAGGAGTGTGCCAAGATGCTTCAGGTGTTGTCGTGCTTCTATGCTAGGTACTATGAAGACTTAGGCGAACTCCCACCACCGCTTCAATCATCCTTAATCAGCCCGTCAGAATTGGAGTTGAAGCCGTTGCCACCGCACCTGAAGTATGCATTTCTAGTCGAGGAAGAAAAGCTGCTTGTGATTATATCGGCTTATCTGAGTTCCGAAGAGGAGGACCAGCTGCTTATTGTGTTGAAGAACCACCGAGGAGCATTTGGGTGGTCAGTTGCAGACATCAAGGGGATCTCCCCCACATTGTGCCAGCACAAGATTCGGCTCGAGGAGGGAGCCAAGCCGGTGATTCAACCACAACATCAATTAAATCCCAGCATGATGGAGGTTGTCAAGAAGGAGGTGATTAAGCTCCTTTCTACAGGTATCATCTATGCTATTTCTGACTCGACTTGGGTGAGTCCTATGCAGGTAGTCCCTAAAAGGGGGGGAATCACTTAACCCATAATCTTCTAAATGAACCTGTCACGACCCGCTTGGTAACCGGGTGGCGTGTCTGTATAGATTACCGTCGATTGAATGTCGCTACACTTAAGGATCACTTTCCTCTTCTGTTTATTGATCAAATTTTAGAGCGCTTAGCCGGTCGATCGCATTTTTGTTTTCTGGATGGTTATTCGGGGTACAATCAGATCTCGATTGATCCTAAGGACCAAGAGAAGTCCACCTTCACTTGTCCTTATGGAATGTTTGTGTACTACCGTATGCCTTTTGGGTTATGTAATGCACTGACGACCTTTCAGTGTTCCATGCTCGCCATTTTCTCTGATATGGTTGAACGCTGTCTAGAGGTTTTTATGGATGATTTCTCGGTCTATGGTGCATCCTTTGACGAGTGTCTTTATAATCTTGATAAAGTTTTGTAACGTTGTGAGGACACACATTTGGTCCTCAATTGGGAGAAATGCCACATGATGGTGAGCGAAGGAATAGTGCTAGGACATAAAGTGTCTATCAAAGGTTTGGAGGTAGACCCGGTAAAAATCGAAGTGATTTCCAAATTTCCCCCACCGAATTCGGTAAAAGGGGTACAGAGTTTCTTAGGTCACGCCGGTTTCTATCTTCGTTTTATAAAAGATTTTTCTAAAGTCGCCAAACCTTTATCTGAGCTTTTAGAAAAAGATGTTGTTTTGACTTTAATGAAAAATGTCTACATGAGTTCAACGTGCTTAAGGAAAAACTGATTTCCGCACTGGTTGTGCAAACACCAGATTGGACCAAGCCATTTGAACTAATGTGTGATGCATCCGATTTTGCGGTTGGGGCTGTCTTGGGACAGCGGGTGGACAATAAACCCGCTGTGATTTTTTATGCATCCAAAACTTTGAATGATGCCCAACTTA
Organism: Alisma plantago-aquatica; assembly: GCA_963693085.1. Lineage (NCBI taxonomy): Eukaryota > Viridiplantae > Streptophyta > Magnoliopsida > Alismatales > Alismataceae > Alisma > Alisma plantago-aquatica. The sequence continues at coordinate 1,214,966,941 of OY856412.1, forward strand.
ATTACACAACAACTGAGAAAGAACTGCTTGCCGTTGTCTTTTCTTTTGAAAAATTTCGGCAATACCTTGTTGGCTCAAAAGTTGTGGTATGGACAGACCACGCCGCCATTAAGTATTTGATGGAGAAAAAGGATGCCAAACCTAGATTGATTAGGAGGATCTTGCTTTTACAGGAATTTGATATTGAAATCAAAGATAAGGCGGGCATTGAAAATGTGGTCGCGGACCATTTGTCTAGGTTAGAGAGGGTAGATGAAAAGGATTACACATACCCATTATCGAGACTTTTCTGGATGAACAGATTTTGAAAGTGAATTCAAAAGACCCGTGGTTTTCTTACATTGTTAACTATCTTGCTTGCAAAATCATCCTGGATGATTGGACGTACCAAGAGAAGAAGAAATTCTTTCATTCGTTACGTTATTATTTCTGGGATGACCCTATTCTCTTGAAGCAATGCAGGGATGGTGTCTTACGCAGGTGTGTACCGGAGGAGGAATACGAAAGTGTTCTTCATCATTGTCATACACTACCGACGGGGGGTCACCATGCTAGTTCTCGCACTGCAGCCAAAGTGCTTGAGAGTGGCCTATATTGGCCTACTTTGTTCAGGGATGCTTACGAGTTTGTGTGGCAATGTGATTCCTTCCAAAGGGTGGGTAACATCTCGAAGAGACAAGAAATGCCCCTCAATGTATTTCAAGAGGTTGAGGTATTTGACTTGTGGGGTATAGATTTTATGGGACCCTTTGTGTCCTCAAATTCTAATTTGTACATTCTTTTGGCTGTTGATTATGTGTCGAAGTGGGTAGAGGAAATACCCACAAGGATTAATGATTCCGTTGTAGTGTGCAGGTTTGTCAAAGAATATATTTTCTATAGGTTTGGTGTACCAAGGATGATCATTAGTGATGGAGGTCCACACTTCCGGAATCAAAAGTTTGCGGCACTATTGAGAAAGTACGGGGTCAAACACAACATTGGTACCCCGAACCACCCGCAAACTCAAGGGCAAGTGGAGGTCTCCAATCGGGAGATTAAGAAGATCTTGGAGCGTACTGTGGCTTCCACGAGAAAGAATTGGAGTACCCTACTACCGGATGCGTTGTGGGCATACAGGATGGCATACAAGACACCTATAGGCACTACGCCTTTTAGGTTGGCTTATGGTCGGGCCTGCCACTTACCGGTGGAACTGGAGCATAAAGCGCACTGGGCGCTGAGGAAGATTAATTTGAGTTATGATGAAGCGGGCAAGAAGAGGTTGCTTGAACTCAATGAACTTGATGAGCTGCGAATGAATGCATATGAAAGCTCTCGGATCTACAAGGAGCTCACAAAGTTGATTCGCGATCGCCATATTCAGATGCGCATTTTCAAGAAAGGAGACTGTGCCCTCTTGTTCAACTCCAGGCTGAAGATGCATCCTGGGAAGTTGAAATCTCGATGGAGTGGACCATTCACTGTCGAGGAGGTTAGACCACATGGCGCAATTATGGTTCGTGATGGCGAGACTACATTCCTGGTCAATGGACAACGATTGAAATTGTACTTTGGTGAAGATTACATAAGGAAAGTGAATGAGGTCAAACTCATTGCACTTCCAGATGCATGATGAGCTTCATGTCGTCTAGCCTAAGACGTTAAATAAGGGCTCTTGTTGGGAGGCAACCCAGCCATAGGTAGTTTAGTTTAGTTTCTTTCACATTCGTAGTTTGGTTTGTTTTGACTTTGCTTTTAGTGTAAAAAAGGTACCGTGATTGTTTGTGCAATGTGCAGGACTGAGGCAGAGTCGATATCATCGACACATTGGTCGATGGTATCGACAGGGGTACAGGTTGGCGACTACAGAAATTGCACTGAGTCGATACCATCAACAGCCTCGTCGATGGTATCGACACACCAACAGGCAGATCGCAACACAAGGTCGATAGTATCGACCAGGGCATCGCTACTATCGAGATCTCTGAAGAAATTTAGACAAATTTGTCTCCTGTCAATGGTATCGACACAGTTATATGAAGAAGGCGGCGGCCGACCTCGCGAAGGTGTTGCTCTGAACAGAAGTCGATACTATCGACTTGTGTCGATAGTATCGATGCAACACGTCACCGATCCGCGAGAGAAGATCAACGGTGATCGCTGCAACCAGAAGGTCGATCTGGGGGATGGGTCGATACCATCGACACATGTTGATAGTATCGACACGTCATCGATCTGGGCTCCCAGATCCAGCCATCGACGACCGTCGATACAAGCGGCGGACGGATTGCATCGACACTGGTCGATACCATCGACTCGCGTCGATGGTATCGACGGGCATACAGCAGCGCCGGCTTCAGTTTATAAGGGAGGGCTTGTCGTCATATGACGTCACACCTTCAACGAGTTCATCCTCTACTTGTGTCGTGCGTCCCACAGAGCAATCCGAGCCTGACTACAAGCATTCAGGAGCACGTTCTTCATCGAGCGGAGATTTCCTTCTCCGATCTTCACCAAGCTCCTTCTTCTACTTCGCCTTCTTCCGCAATCATGGTGCATATAGCCGGTGCGTCTTCTTCACGCGCCAACCCGATGGACATCCTGGAGTTTGTTCCTCCACCGACTGCATCAATTTCACGCCCACGGATTGTCCATCCGTCTGTGGAGGTCAAGAAGGTCTATGAGGAGATTATGAAGAGAAAAATTGAGCCGAATCGCTATGTTGACCGGGAGATGATCCGCAACTTGGGGTTTGAGGCTAATCTGGCCTACGTGCTCAAAGGGCAGGCACACCACACAGGCAGAATGCCCGACGAGATGGAGTTTTATGCCAATGGCCAGCCGTTCTTCGGTGAATGGCCTACATACAAGGAGCTGGTGGCGGAATTCATGGTGTCGTTGGATATATGTGTTGTGTCGAACGACATCATCACCACGGACCGTGAATGGATCATGGGTCGTGTGTCTTTCCGGCTGTACAACAATGATTACAATCTCACGCTCGAGCAGTTCAATGAAATCTACAACTGGAACCATGGGCGAGATCAGTACCGGTGGCCAGACAACCGGACCGACTACGACGTGATCTTCGCCGAGCTCGTGACGGTGCCGCCGGGCAAATCAGCGAGCTACCACAACGCGGCGATGGCGGATTTCGAGCACCCTTTCATGCAGATTCTTCACTGTATGCTGTGTTCCACCCTTTTTGCTAGGGGTGATCTGTCTCTTAGCAAATTCTAGGAGACTGACCTATTTTTCTTGCATAAGCTACTGAAGCGCTAAGAGTGCAACTGGGGAGCATTCTTTCTGCAGCGGGTGTTGGCGGTCAAGCGGAGTACGCGGAAGGCTCCAATTCATTTTGGAGGACTCATCACACCACTGGCCCACTATCTGGGGCTGAACTTCTCAACCTTGACTCCTCTCTCAACAGAAGCAAGGTTAATCTACAACATCTTCACCGCTCCAATCTGATCTTGCTTCGGGATGGTTTACCATATGCTCATTGCCATGTAAACCACACATATCAAGAATGTTCGCTTCCCGACCCAGTCTTCCATATCGAGGGTGCTCAACACTTCCGATGGCCCATCATAGACATTGATGACTCCGATGAAGACGGTGGAAACGACGACGACAACAATGATGATGACGAGGCTGAAGAGGAAGAGGAGGCCTTCACTCCTCTTCGGGCATGAGTGGCACCTAAGAAGCGTCCTCGCATGCATCCGGGTGCATCTTCATCTTCTTACCAGTCTCCACCACCACCACCGCCCTTGCAGCAAAGTGAGGATGTCTACTCCATGCCAGGAATGTATGCCATGTTGCATGATATACAGCAGATGCAGCAGCACCATACAGTTGCATATGCCGGTATTCAGGAGACGACGAACCGGCTTCTTGACAATCAGAAGGCTATTTTTGAAAATGAGCACCTCCTCTTCGACAACCAACAGAACATTTATGACAGGTTGCATAGGATGGAGGTGCAACAGCAGCCTTTCTATGATCATTACTGGAGCCAGAATTTCTTTGGGGGGTATCCACAACCTCCGCCCATGCCCCAGTATGATCTGAGTTTTCAGGGGCAGTACCCGTCTTGGGACCCCACAGCCCCGCAGTACCCGCCTCCGCCAGAAGAGTGATCGGTACCTCTGTTCCACCTTCTAAGTTTGTTTTTGACTATGAGGCCATAGTCGAATTCGAGCTTAGGGGGGGAACGGAACAACTCTATCCTTTAGTTTTCTTAGTTTTTAGTTTTTAATTGTTTTGTTTTGTCATTTCTATCTTGCAATTTTTAGTTTGTTTGTAGGATCCACATTCTATCTAGTGTAATGGTGGATGTCTTAGGTCTTGTGTCATCTCGTTTGCTTGTACATGGGAATTAAGGGCAGAAATTTAAAATTTTGTAGTGTTTGCAAGCTTGTGTTGTTCAACCTTGAGCACATAACTTAAGAAAATGATTGGGGTTGTCAACTCTAAAACAGAATAGCACAACTGTACATGCCTTGGATTCATGAAAAGTGGACAGAATTGGTTGTTTGAGCCTAAACTGACCAAGTGATAATGAGACTTTGATTTGAAGTAAGAGAAATAAACCTCTTGATTGCTACACAGGTCAATAAGGAGGGACATATAATAATTTACAAAGGTTCAGTCAATTAGTCTTGTGATCTATCCACCTCATTGTTTTCGCAATCCACCTTAAGAAATGGAAGTGCATTACAGTTTTAACTTCTTTGATTGCATCTCATGTAGATAGGACTTGCATTGCAACTATTTCCGCATATTTTGCATTAAAATAAAAAAAATAGAGTAGTATACATGCACATTATCCTTAGGTGCATGCCATTTAGCTGCATTCATAACTTTTATGCATACAGTACATCATGTATCTTGTTTCTTCTGAAAAAATAAGGGTGATTAACTTGTTCCATACCTTCTAAATGCTTCAAATATTTGAGCTATGCAGAAAAAAGTGAGCCCTACAAATAATCCATTGTCATTTGTGGATATAAGGGCCTAAAAAAATGAAAGAAAAAAAAAGAAAAATGTTTTGAGAAGCAAGTAGAATAAGAAGGAGAAAGGAACATGTTTTCACAGCATATTATGAAGAATAAGAAATGATGTAGTCCTTTTAGATATTCTATCTCACTTTGAGATGGAATGATAGTGCATGCATCATTCCACCCAAATGTAGGCATTAGGGCATTTCTACTTGCATATGCATCATTTAGGTCATTTTGTTTTATGCATGTTGAAACTGTAGAATGCTTCCATTTCTTCCATGAACCACCCATTTCATCCACTCATTGCTCGAATTGGTAGGCCACCGTGATTTTCTCCTCACTTGTGAATATCAGGAGAGTTGCTTCCATGTAGATGGTAGTTAGGGCAAGCAACGTAGAACAGAAGATCACAAGATGCACCGAGTCTGAACCGGTGAATATTATTATGTTAACTGCCTTATATGATAGTGTTCATCAATTTTGAGGTAGATATCTTTTATGAATGATTAATGTCGCCTTTAGGGTAATTATCACTCCGTGGTTAGTGAGGGCCGGAATGTGAATGTCTGGTGGGGATCATATGGTTATGTTTGTTGTGATGATATGTTCTTTAGTTGACCCTCGCAATTCTATTCTAAGGTTTAGTTGCTCGAGGGCGAGCAATGTTCAAGCTTAGGGGAGTTTGATGCGATGATTTTGAGTCGCACTTATAGACTTGTTTTACTTGTGTTTTATGCATTTATTGGTCATTTTGGTGGTTAATATTGCATAATTCATCTTTTTTGGTCTATGATCCTTCTCAGTATCAAATCTCCTTTAATTGAGTATTTTGAGCATAAATGATTATAATAATATGTTTTATGTCGGCTTATGTGGATTTGTGTTGCAATTTCAGGAAAAATGCATATCTACTACTGTCGATACCATCGACACAACCACAGGCAGCCAGCCGCAAGGAGCAGCAAAATCTCGATACTATCGATAGGAGAGTCGATGGTATCGAGATACCATCAGGTTGCGGGAGAAAAGAGAGTCGATACTATTGACACAACAGTCGATACCATCGACAAGTGAAGCTACAACGATGTAAAAGGACAATCGATACCATCGACCCGCGTCGATGGTATCGAGATGGCATCAGTCGCGACGAAGAAAAGAAAAGAAGACCAGCCGATACCGCGCAGGGTCGATACCATCGACACCGTCAGATACATGTTTGCTTCAGATTTATCTAAATCCGACGGCTGTGGTAATTTCGTGACCTAATTGGGGGATTATACCTAATGACGGCGGCCCAAGGCAAGACATCACGTCATTAGTCGCTGCACACATCCCGAGAAGGTGTAGAGAGGAGAACGGAGCCTAGAAGCACGCCCCAGCCATTCCGGAAGCCGAAGTAGACGTTCTCCACCATCGAAAGGTTGTAGATTGCGGATTCCATGCCGAGGAACGCTTGGATCTCCTCCGTTCAGGGGTTTCAACTCTTATTTCACGTTTTTCCCATGTGTCCCTTTTTTTCTACCATGTTTTGCTTCGAGATGAACATGCGGGGCTAATCCCCTTTGTCTTTAGGACCGGGAGTAGCCCGGGGAATCATTGTATGACAATTTTATCATAGTAATTCATCATTTATCTCTTAAGTCTGTGGTATGATTTCATTTTCTCAATTATATTGTTATGCTTGATTACCATAATAATAATCTAATGCCCTTAATTACTTTGAAAGAAGAATTAATAGTTGAAAAGAGACAAAATTCACATTAATTGACAAATCCCTTGAACAAGGCGGTGTAAGGATAATGGTGGATACCGAGAGATCATTTTTAATGCACCTAATTTAGGGTATAGGTTGCTACGACGGTGGAACCAACCTAGACATAGGTAGTGAATTTTACCACGATAGTGGGCAATTCTGATTTCAGGCCACTACCCAGATAGAGAGACAAATCTGAGTGACTATATAGAATTTCATACAACGACAACCCGCGGTGAAACCACAATCCTAAAGATCATATCTTAAATTGATTAAACCAAACATTTAATCGGTTGCTTTGTTTTGTTTTGTTTTATTTTCTTTTAATTTTACAACAACTTCCAACTTTTAAATCGGTCTAGCTGATTGTGAGTAGTTAGTAGTAGTCTCCAATAATTCACGTGTCCTTGAGTTCGACTCGGGCCTCACAAGGGCATGTACTACATTGACGCGTACACTTGCATTCTACACACGTAATTCATGTCAGCTGTTAATAGGTATAAGGACCTCCTCCCATGGAATCCTTTCCCTTTTATCACCCTCTTTGAGCCTAGCCCTAGACTCTAAGAGGTCATCGATCAAGTGGCAAGGTTGCTACACATTCACCATATCTCAGCCCTGGGTGTTGAATGTGCGTGCTATAACAATTCTATGACTAGCACCAAAGAGGTTCACGAATTCTACATGAACTTGTGTTGGAATTATGACACCCTTATACCCCCTCCTGATACTCAAGTGATCCTAACATCTATGATAGTCCGTAAGAAATTCCAAGTCTCGCAGGATACCCTGAACATCTTTTTCTCATGTACTGATGAGACTGACACCTGGCGTAAGGATTACGGTGAGTATTTTAACCTTATTGAACCTAAGGATTCCTACAAGCAATATGATCTCACTCTTATTGACATCCATCGTTGCTTGAAGAAACCTCAGTTTCCCTATAAGAAGAAGAGCACCCTTCCCTCCTCTGCCTTGGATCTCAAGAGGCGCATCCTTGCCTTAGTGGTCAATTGCAACATCAGTCCAAAGAAAAATCAAATGGATTGCAAAGAACATTGCGGTAATCATGTATTGCCTCTTATAGAATGTCATAGTCAAGTAGTCTAGATACATCCTCCATCATATGACTTGCTTTGACTCAGGAAAAAATACCCGTGGCACCCACCCTCCCTATCCTGCCCTGATATGTGGTCTCTTTCAGTTTGTCACTGAGAAATCTCTCTTCCATGACTTTCATTACAGACTTGCCCGGAAGGGAGTATGTATCAGTGAGACCACCATTTAGAAGTTTGTGCATATCCTTTCCTCCACCACATCTGGTGCCTCTGCCTCTACTTCTGCTTCTACACCCGCCTCTACCTCTACCCGAGCACCTCCACCTCCTCAGCCTACCCGACCTGCCCGTGCCTCGTTTCATGTTTCTAATGAATCCCTCATGGGTTACATGATACATCAGCATGCATACAACCTCTAGGTCAAGGAGCACTTGCATCAGGACTTATGTTCCATCATGTCAAACATGAAGATGTCCTGTGCACGTCCCTACCCAGCCTACGAGCCCTACCCGAGAAGTGATTATGCATCCTATGCATACAATCACTTTTACCCTGCCCCTCCACATGAACCTTATGCTAATCCCACACCCTCTATTGTTGGTGGATCTTCTCCCGTTGTCCTACCTCTGACTACGGGCCCCTTGGCCACTCTTCTTGCCAGCCTTGGCAATTCTGCTCCTTCCTTCCCATAGGCCAATGATCTCTATGCTCTTGGTATGTCTTAGGATGAGAAGAATGCTCGTTGGCCCAGTCATCGCTTTGGTCCCTCTGTTGATGAGGAGATGATGGACCAGGTTGATGAGGAGGCTACTAATGCTGATGAGGATGCCAGTGATGATGAGGATGATGGTGCTGCATCTAACAATGGTGATGGCTCTGATGGTTTTGCTGGTGACTCCTGTGATAAATGTGATGCTACTGCACCTTCAGACAGAGATGATGACTATGAGCCTGATGATGAGGATGATGATGATGTTGATATAGATAGCTTAGATGTCTAGGTATTCTTAGTTTTTAGTCTAGTTTGCTGATCATATATATCTATCTAGGCTATTTTGTATTAGAAACATCTGGGCACATGATCTGAGATGTACTATTTTATCATCTTATTTTTCATCACTTTCTCTTATAGTTGTTCTATTAGAACATACATTATGGGTTGTAATCTTGATTCTATGCGCTCTTACTCTTTGATCTGTTATATCTTATGCGTTGGTGCCATGTTTCACCATATTTTGATTATGACTTAGCTTGTTTGTTTCTCTCGTCTCTGTTTGGTGTATGCTTTTGAGATTAAGTTTTTGGATATATGCTTGGTTGTGCTTGGAGAAGGTCAATTTTTATGCTCTTCTAATCCCTTCCATTTTGATAATGTCAAAAGTGGGAGATAATTTCCAATATCTTAAAACTCAACCATATTATTTTTATTGCCTATGTGATCTTTTTCTTGTTTATTATATGCTTTATCATGTGACTTGCTAAAGGACCATATAGTATGTAAGTGTTATATTGCTTTGTGTGGATAGACTAACTATGCAGGTTAAAGTAAGCATAGATTGAGGGGGAGCAATTCACATTGTTCATTCTTGAATCCCACTACAATTCACAAGGCAAATGTATAATTTCTATATCCTTTTCAATATGATTGAGTAATGGTTTGTCTTTGTCAAAAAGGGGGATAATGTTGACCTAAGGGTTATACATTGCCCATATTTTGATAATGACTCAACCATTCCATTCCTATGTATCTAATATGTTTGTTCAAGATTTATTTCAGACTTAGGTACATGAAAAGGAACAAATTACACAAGCCCTAGATTGTCCAAGTTCAAGTCAAACGCAATGCAAGTGTGCTAATAAGGAAATCACTTCAAATGACCTTAGAAGAATTTTGTAATCACTTGTATTGATGATATGACTTGTAACTAAGATGAGAAAAATATGTGGGGCACTTTATACCAAGGTTTAATCACCCAAAAGTCAATTTAGAAAATTGATCACAGGCAGTTCATCAGTCGAGTTGGAAACTTGACCGATCCTATGATGGATTTTCTGAAGATGACCTATCGGTCAAGTTGTGCACTCACAGAACTCGACCGACCGACCCACTGAGAAAACTCAATTTTAGCTCATCAGTCGAGTTCCCCAGAACAAACTTGACCGATAGTTTTAAAATTGGTTTTGTCTTTTAGTTGATCGGTCGAGTTACCTTTATTGAAACTTGACTAAATGCACTGGATGGAAAACACAAAAAAGTGATTATAATCATTGGTGACTTGTTTTGGGTGAAAATAGATTGGGTGCCTTGAGGAAAATAGTTATATTTGGGCCCTAAGCATTCCCCAACTCAAGGGAGCACCCCTAGCTATAAATAGGAACCTTGGAGTTCATTCCAAGTTTGCTCATTCAAGATATTCAAGGTCCTTGCTATAGTTGAGTGTGCTACTACTCCTTGAGCCCCTTTCTCTCCCTATTTTACACTTCATTTCATGATTGTAAGTGATTTATGCATATTGTAAGAGAGATCCACTCTTGTGCATGTAAAGCTATCATCTTATCCTACTTCCCTATCCCCTTCCTACATGAAGAAAAGGTGAAGCAAGCTCCATCGAGTGAAGGAGTTGTAGCTGGTCATATTCAAGGTTGATGAAGATGTGGTGATCTTCTCTAGGTGAAGTAGAAGGCAAAGGCTGAAGATCCAAGAGGATATGCAAAGTCCTTCAAGGAGGAAGACTTGAGCTTGAGTGGGTAAGACCTTGGTGAAGGCTAAAGACTCTTGCTAAGTGGGTAAGTCCTTAGTAAGGTGGATGTCTCCTTGTGATTGGATGGGTAAGTCCTTTGGTGGTCTTGTGTTGTAACTCATATTTGTGGTAATATAGAGAAAAGCACTTGCAAAGTCCTAGAGGTTGACCTCTCTAGGCAGTAGACTGACTCACTTCTAGTTTAAAGTGTGGAACCATTCTACATCCATTTGTCAAGTGTTTACTATCGATCTCTCTCATCTTTTCTATGCTTATTAGATAGGACTTCAAATTGCACTTAAGCTATTGCATTAAACTTGATACAATCTGAAGGTCTAATCTATTTTGTGAGAAATTTTGCAGCTCTATTCACCCCCCTCTAGAGTCCTTAGATCCAACGCTCCATAGTTAAGCATGCTCAACTTGGAGTAGTACTAGGGTGGGTGACTAGTCAGGAAGTTGTCCCTAGCTTGCGCGTGAGCGTGGACAAAGCACACAGTTAAGGCTAGTGGTGGTCTGTGGGGCCAATCATCATTCCTAAAACTCTACTAGATCCTAGGGCAGTGGGCCCAAGTGTTACACTAAACCAACCATTTCATTAGAGGCAACACCAAGCTTAAGTAACATCAAAATCCATTAGATATGAGATTCCCATTGGTTTTAACAACTTTGTATAAATTGTGTCCAAGAAAATATATTATCTAAATTTGTGAGTCTATATCTTTTTATAGTGCACCAATGAGTTTGCATTAATTTTGTATACATTTTTTGTTTCGGGTACAATAGGTATACAATGATGTCCTACCAAGTTTATGCTTTCTCTATATTTTGATATATGTTAGATCTACGTATAAGTTTGACTAGATATAATCTCCATGGGTTTTTGTATAAATAAAAAGAGTTTCATATTTATCTTCATGTGCCAAGTTAGTTTCCGTTTGAGCATATCTAAACCTTATGGTTCCTTTCATAAAAAATGATATTTTTCTTATTTTATTCATATATGTGTTGTGTGGTTTGAGCCATTTTAGAGAAACACACTCGAGTCCTTTTTCCACTGACTTCATAGTAAGAAAAGTTGGGATTTGAGTAACAAACCATTCCATGTGAGATTATATCAAAGAAAAACACAAAACCTCTGTGTATGTTTGAAACACAATTACAATATCTCATATGAGCCCAGTAAAAATCAAATCCAAAATAACTGATGTGTCTAGGATTGGTGCTAAAAACACATATATTTTGCTTAATAGTTACCTCCTATCCACCTAAATGTGGTGTCTAAGATTCCTTCACATACCTACCTAGCCGAAGTGAATCCAAGACTGGATTAGAATTTTTTTCAAGACAAGAGAGTCTTCCAGCATCTCATCTCTTCTTTAAGGATTAACTTCAGACACCCATGAGATGATGATTACATAGTATTCTCATCTTTTTACCTCTAGTGGCTATCATTGGCATTATCTCTCTATATTTGGTAGCTTATGTATGGGGAAACTAAAAGTTGGTTAAAGTAATAAAGGTTCCATGACTTGATGTTGATTCGATACCCTTTTACGATAAATAAAAGATCCTCTGAGTTATGCTCTCATATGCATTTACCACATCATGCAAATTCTTTTAGTCAAATCTAATATATGTGCTTACTATGTTTGAGGTAGATCACAAAGATATTGTATACAAATAAGAGGAACTCATACCTTATACCTCATAGTTGAGAGGTCCTTGTTGATAAAATTTTGTTTTATATATATATATATATGGTTGTTCATTCGTTATCCGCGCGGGTAGCCATATTTTCACTACCTGCTGGCTACTCGCACATCAAAAAGAGTAACTATATGGTACACAAGACACAAGAGTAACTCTTCTGATCAAAAGAGTAACTGTATTGATATAAAAAGTAATTATGTGACTAAAAAAGTAACTGCGCAGAAAATATATAGTCAGTAAATATATTATTTTTTGATCAATTTTTTTGGGGAGCTAGATAAAATGCTCCTCTACAATTGTGATTTTTTTTAAAATGATGGGAAGGGTGTGCGGGTAGCTACCTATGTGGGTATTAAAGATCATCCCTATATATATATATATATATATATATATATATATATATATATCTGTGTGTGTGTGTGTGTGTGTGTGTGTAGGTCAACCTCAAACACATATAAGAAAACTTTTTTCTTATTGTTATGGGTTGTGCTTCATTATTGGACATTTCTATGTCTTCATACACTTAAATTATGATCTATGGACAAAAGGCAGTCCTTTTGATCATAACACTTATTGGTAAAACTTGATTTTATATAGTTTAAGAGATATGCAATCCCAACCCTATTCTAGGATGATCTAGCTGTTGGAATGTCTAAATTTACTTCATATACATCTAAGTGTGCCCCTTGTTTGTAACATGAGAGAAAGAAATTAAAACCATGATTTCATATGTATCAGAATCTTAAACCATGGTTGCACCTATTATGAGAACTGATCTTTGATTCCATGACTTTTTTATAATATATATCGATGACCAAAATTCTGCCTTATTTTTTTATATGGGACACCCATGCTAATGTGATGTTCTTAAAGAAAAATGTTCTAGATTGTGGTAGTAGTATGCTTCATGACTCTTCTAACATATGTCACATCCTTGTCATGTCTTTCTATAAATTTTCATCTCTTGATTGTTTGGAGATTTAAAAGGTGGTCCTTTATTGAAATTTGATTTCTTTGACCTAGAACTCTAGTAGGTCAAATCTTGGGATATTGTTGAAAGACAAATCTCAAATCTTGAATTGATAATAATCTTGAATCATGATAATGTTGATTATGAGATTAGGGGTAAAGTTCCTGGAAGGACCTAGGTCTAGATCATTCATCAATCTTTAATACTTTGATAGTGAAATTGATGTGGATATCATAAAATGTTTGATATTTTTTTGTATGAATGATCAAACCTATGGTCTAGATAGGAATTTATACCCTAGATTCAAAATAATGTGGTCCCATGACATTTTATGTCCAAATCTTGACCTCTTAGAATGTGTTCCCTAATGTGGACTTTTGATTATTAATCTTGATATCTATTTAAATCTTGTGATTTATATACTTATATCATGTGATCATCCTTGATATATACATTTGATGACATTCATATCTTCAATTTGGAAACCATGGATGATGACCATGTTGACATTTTTGGTGATGATTTAGGGTTAAGCTCTCACATGAACTACATGTGGTGACATTCCTTTTTTTTTGATATGATGTTAAACATGATGCATCTCTAACATACTTAGAAACTTGAAATATATACTACGGAATGCAAAACAAAACCTAGGGTCAATGCCAATTCTTCAAACCCTATTGTTGGACTTGAACGTCGGACTTTATGCTTGAATCAATACACTATAATATTTTGACATATGAAATGGTCTTTCCTTTTATGACCTAAGGAGAATCTTTATGGATATATATGAGAATCATTTATGTATATTGGGATGATGATTATGACAACCAATAATGATACTAAATGATTAAGCATGGAGATGTCATGATATGGAATATGAAGTCTCGATATATTTTAGGGGAATTGTTTTAAGTTTTGGGACAACATTCCTTTTTAAGGAGAGAAGATGTGATTTAGTGGTTTATCTCTCTTATCTTCTTTTTATACACTTCTCTACCATAACATGCTCAATTTCACTCTATGATATATCTCTTGATCTCTTGGGTTATTTTGGATCATTTTTTCTCAAATATCGATTTGTGGTTGATAAAATGCCTTGTTGATCCCTTTAATATAATGTAGAATGCATATCTTACCCATTAAATGCATTTGAATTTTTGCCCTATCATATCATCCTATTGATCCCAATATTTTTATATAAGAGTAAGGAAATTATCAACAGATGCTGAAAATTTCCTTAATATCAACCTTACAATTTGAGAGATATGAATTCCCCAACATAATGCCTTTTAAAAGCCTTTCTCCTTTTTTTTCATGATTTCCCCTCTTTTCAGGACTCAGATATTTTCATAACTATTGTATCTTGATATAGAAGCCGATCGGAAGATCTTGATCACTCGATTTGGCCTCCCAACCAGCAGACGCCCTCGGCCATCAGATCACATGGTCACATATTGAGCCCCTAATCGGACTTCCAAGAGGTTGTCCCCCACCTCTACATGTCTGAGGATGGGGAGGGGCTATTTATGTAACACTCAGGCCCACTGCCAAGGTTCTAGTAGAGTTTTAGGAATTATGACTAGCCCATAGACCACCACTAGCCTTCACTGCATGCTTTGTCCTCACTCACGTGCAAGCCAAGATAAACTTCCCAACTGGTCACCCATCCTAGTACTACTCTAGGTTGAGCACACTTAACCAAATAGTTATTTAGTGATGGGCTCCCTGAAAAGGAGGTGCAACCTTGTTGATATGGGTAGTCCAATCATTCCTTTAAGATCATTTTATCTGAGGCCTCAAATCCTCCCCCACTTAGACTCTTGACATCCTTGTCAAGGCTCACTATGCATCATCTTAATCGCTTCCCCATTTTAGTGCAGACCAGAATAGCCCATGGACACCCATCTTCCATCGACTACTAGTGTAAGGGTGGCTCCATCTCATCTCAACAGATAGTCCTTTCCAACTTGTTTGGACCACATGGCTTAAGACTGGAATGTCACATGCCCATGTGGGCCCCACCTATTGGAGGGATTATGGCTTTGATACCAATTGTAACACCCGGACCCACTGCCCAAGGCTCTAGTAGAGTTTTAGGAATGACGACTATGCCCCACAAACCACCACTAGCCTCAACTGTGCGCTTAGTCCTCACTCATGCGCAAGTCAGGATAAACTTTCAACCGATCACCCATCCTAGTACTACTCTAGGTTGAGCATGCTTAACCAAAGAGTTCTTTAGTGATGCACTCCCTGAAAAGGAGGTGCACCTTAGTGACATGGGTAGTCTAATCATTCCTTTTAAGATCATTTAATCAGAGGTCTCAAATCTTGGAACATTATAATTGCACTGTGGATGTAGGCCATCATGGGTTTCCAATTGTGCAAGCCACCTCCTAAATCCATCAGTTTGATCTCCATGACTTTGCCTTGGTCCCTTATTTCATTTTCAACATCTTTCCACCAATTTCACCCATCAAACACCCTCCTCTTCCTCACTTATTCTTGTTGCTTCTTTGAGCTCTTCCGTGATAAGGGTTTTTAGGCATGAAGGCACACCCTACCTTCTATGACGATAAAGGAGAGCACCACCAAGCTCGTGACGCCATACCAAACTTGATTAGCCTATCACCAAGCCTCAATCTGCCACCACATTCCGCCTCTCTCCAATGTGAACCACTATCTCAGACACTGCCTTATCTCTTGGGTTGAAGGTTTGCAGGAGAAAGACCTTTGACCGTCAATCATGGGTCCATTCAAAGTAGACCATTAATTCAATGGCCAGAAGCTTCATCTAGTTCTATCATCCCTCAAAATATGTTGAATGGAGATTAATCCCCTCAACCACAAGATCATGACCTAGTCTATGACAAGACTCCATCCTACGATCATTGTTTTTCCAATATGGAAAAATTCTCGATCTCTTTGCTAGATATTAATGGATCACTTTATAATTTTACAAATTTTCTTGAAATGCATACTTTTAACCTTTCAAAAATGACTATTTAACCATTACGACTAATCTTGATCTAATCATGACTAATGATATTTTAAAATAATAAATAGCAATATATTCGTCCAGTTTCTTGGGGGTTTCAAACTTGTGACCTCTTGGTCATACAACACAACTTTACCACTCAGGTGCCACTATTGGCTAATCAATGCTATTTTGTGACTATTAATCAGTAACTTTTTATGTAGTATGGAATTATGGACCAACATTCGACCATGATCACTCTTGTGCATTATTAATGACTAACATGAAATGTGACTTGATATGGACTTTGTTTTGCTTAGGTCATTGATCTTATCAAATATTATGATTTGTCTACAAAAAATAAGGAAACCCTAATTTCAAAATCTCTAATTATGACTAAGATGTTTCATCCTAAGTCGAGTATGACACATGAAGCAATAGGAAGCCATGACAATGGACTTGCATGCAATTTTGATATGATGAATTCAATAATTCAAAAGAGTTGACTTAGACTAGAAGGGAAATCCAACCATCATGAAAAATACTCACATACATAGTTCTTATAGGTTTTAACCAAATCATACATGCTTATATCTCAATATCACTTTGGGCGACTCTTTTCAAACATCTAATCAAGCTCATCAATCTAGTTCTCTTGTTCTAAGGTATGCTTTATGTTATATTGAGATCAATTATTACATTGATGTCTGTATTGTTTATTTATGAGTCTTTATTACTATCTATATGTATTATTTGAGCCACATGTTTCCTATGACTACTATGTTTCATCTTTCTTATGTTACAATGACAAAACTACAAACATAATAATATATACATATCCATTATACAGCCAATGTTGTACCTTCTTGTCTTCTCAGGATAAGGGCACAAGGCTTAGTGCATCTTATTTTTTAGCAATGTAGGGAACAATATGAAATAGGGTTACCTCTTTCTTTTAGCCTTGAGGTCCATCACAAACTTAAAACAAGGTTAGCACTTGTCTTCTAAAATTGAGGTACCTCGTGGACCCTTCTTTTGAGAAGCTGGTTGAAGACCTTATGATGATAGTTGATGGTATAATGGAAATCTGTGTCAAAATATGCTTTTGTGTTAAAAAGGAAGTCTTTGGAATTGTTTCTTTATTTCTTGCCTTTATATAAGTTGTGTCCAAGCAAATGATATGATACTATAAACCTACAAGTTTATATCTTTTTACATCATACCAATGCATTTTCATTGATTTTTTTAATTTTAGGTACAAATATATAAATAACAATTTCCCACAAAGCTCGTTCTTCTGCTATATTTTGATATATATTGAGATCTATGAACAAGTTTCACTACATATAATCTCAACGGGTACTATATAACTAAAGGAGTTTGATCTTTATCCCTAGGTACCAAGTTAGTTTTCTTTTGAGCATGTCTAAACCTTATGGTTCATTTCATAAAGAATGATATTTTTGGTGTTTAATTCATATATAGGTTGTGTGGTTTAAGTCATTCTAGTGACGAAACCTCAAGCCCTTTCACCACTGCCTTTCTATTTAAGGGAGTTGGGGTTTAGGTGGTAAATTGTTGTGTGATAGATACATCTTATCAAGGATGTTTAGGTATATGTTATTTTTGTCGATGGGGATAAGTTCCATGATCCATCCTTGTATCAGGCCGAGCTCGCTGACTGGAGATGTCCATCCATAGGGTGCACAAAGGTAGTTTTATGTATTGAGTTGAAATATAACCCTGAAGTGTCAACCATTAAGGATGACCGTAATACAACTTGAGGTGAAATATAGTATCTAACATCTTGGAAGCATAAGGTTTTGGGTGATTGATGTATTTACCTCCAAGTGATGGTGTATGGTGTTGTTTTCTATGTGAGGAGTATGCAAATCAATAGAAATGTTAGTTATATATATCTTCACTGGTTCAACCTTGTGTCTATTTATCTTCTTTGTTTCTCGATACATGGATTTGGCGGTGAGGGTCTCAATCTATTTTTCAATTAAAGGGCACATTGAGGAGAGTGAATAGTGTCTTAGAATGAGGTTGCTTGTTCTCATCTTGTTAAATGAGAAAAGAACAATGGAGTTGGTCAGTACATATGGAATCTTTGTAAAAGATGTGTAGTGTTGGTGCTGCAAATAAGCCCACCTATCAATTGTTGTCGAAGAATAATGTCAATAATTCAACATGAGCCAACCTAGTGTTGATTTTAGTCATCACATTGAAGATATGCCAGAAAGTATGTCTTGTGTAAGCCTTCATGAAGCTCAATTTTGTTATAGAAATCTATGTTACCATATTGAAGGAGGTAGGGGATGGGAAAGGAGAGGGGGGAAGATGATATTAGTGCAGCCAAGCTAAATGAAGGTGTGATCTTAGATAATGCATCTAGGAAAGAAAGGGATGTGATTTTAATACTTGAGGTGTGTAATGTATCACCCTAAAGGCGTGACCAGAGAGTGTGATTGTAACACCCTAAAAATTTAAATCTTATAAATGATCCCTAATTATAAACCCTAAACTTCAATGCTTCAACCAATCCCTAATGTGACTATAAGACCTAATTATTATGCTTAAATCATGTTTCCACTAAATTCAAAGATAATTTGCACATTATCAAACTCAAACGTAATTTCATTTCACAAAATATAACCCAAATTAATCAATCATTGATACACAGGGGTGTGCAAAGAGTGGGACCCGATTAGCGAATCCACTCTTCACTAACATCGAGAAATAAAATCTTCTTATTCCAATAATGCAGGAAAGAAGGCATTTCCTTATTTCCAGAATGGTATGTCACATAGCACAAGAGTTTATAAGTAGAGGAAACATAAAATATTACAAAGATACATGATAATTATATACAATTGTTCCTCGCCATAAAAGGTGGAATGACAAAATAATAAGATATACACCTAATACCATGTAAGGAAACTTGTAGAGGGCAACCTGACCATTTTAAACTATCCTTAAGTCCATGTCTTGTTAGTGTTCTTCCTAAGTCATTTTCATTTAATGAAACTACACCTAGGTGGAAGGGGAACATCACCCAGAAAAAAGGAAACATAGGCATGTATCATTAAACATTGAGTATGTGCACATAAACAACATTTGGGCAATATATTAGGTTACTAGTATACAAAGCGATCCTGTGAAAAGGGGGCCATATAAAAGTAGGTGAGTTCAAGAATAGTCAATATAATAGATTGAATTATAAGATTTATGGAGAGCAATATTTGAGATAAAAGAAATATCTTGCAATAAAAATCATTCAAAATTTCCAAAGTAAATGCTATCTTTTCATGCATAAACATTGTAGACAAAATATACTTAAAAAGGGCCATAACATCATAAGATCATGGCATAAAAAGTAATGGTGGAAACGCACACTCTGGGCAGAAAACATGTGCCCTTTATAAGTATGATTGTGCATAAGTACCACTATCGTAGATATTCTAGTCAAAGATTTAGCATGCAGAAATAGAGTGGCAAGAAAAACATTCCAGTCATAATTCACATCAAGTATTAAAAACATATCAAGAGGGGTCAAAGGATCGAAATAAATAGTATAATTCAATGTCCACTACAGTCCATAATATTTCAAATAAGTAAACATGGATGTTCAACTTTGGATTTACAAAAAGGGATAGTAATCAAGTAAATGCCTCAGTATAGGAATTTAGATCACAATCATAATGCTCAATGTGAATTAAGGTTGAACATTCTTGATCATCGTTTCTAAAGAATAGCTCTATTGGTATTATTTGGTCAAAAAAGTCGAGTTTCATCTTGGAAACACATTTATTGTGTTAGGCAAACCAAGGCAAACATGTATGTAAAGATAGGATCCTTATGATCAAATATTGCATGAGAAAATGTAAACAAATCTTTATATAATCATGCTTTGCATTAGATTTGCATAGCTATACATAGGATTATAAGATTAAGAAAAATGCACATTTCGTATCTATTCTTCAACAAGGGGAAACTCTTGCATGTCACTTCTAGGACATCTTTGGTCACATGCCCATGAGTTCTCAGAGGGAACAAAACACACATGGACCCCAAGAAGGGAAACATAGGTTAGTCAAATGACTGGTATAAAATCAATATTTGTAAAACAAAATAATATGAATCTATCTAGAAAGTGTTTTCATGCCAAAATGCAAAGACATAAACAATATTGACAAGTATCAAATGGTAACAATGGGTTTTCAACTTTAATAAGATTCAATATTCAAATTTGAGAATGGTAATTCAATTTTCACACAGAAAACACGTGCCAATGTCTAGTTGTTGTAGAAGCCATGTGTTCTCTCCTATAGAGAATGACAACACACCAACTAAGATTCCCAACATACTGAGGGACCCCATGTCCTTTAACTCTTTGTAGAGGCGTGGAAGTGTAACTCCACCAAACTAGGGGACTAGCTTTCCCTTTTTGACGTTTAAACATTGTCCTACTATTTTCTAGAAATAAGTTTTGGCAACCTTTCGAAGAGGAGCTTTAAGGTTCAAAATTAGTTTTAGGCCAACCAACCTATCTAATTATGCATGCGATTGATGAAGCAAAGAACCTTCCACATAGAAATAGAAATTTTGTACCTTTGGATCAAAAATATAAAAAATGTGTGTTCTAAGTATTCAGCTCCATAATTCAATCAAAATAGAGAGATCTACAAATGAAGAACAACATTAGTTATTGCTGGTTCAGAATCAAATGGTATTCAATTTTATTTTGTTATTCGTGACTAGGGTTTTCTATCTTGGAGTGCTAATCATATTTTCCATTATTCTCATCTATAGGATTTTTATCTAGGTCAGACACGCACGTGTGCACACACACACACACACACTATATATATATATATATATACATACATATATATATATTCAACATTACATAGTCAATTGTTTTATCACAATTTCTCTATACTATATCCTAAAATCTTATTCTCTCTTGTGTGTAATACAATTCTACTTAGTCACTAGGGTCAAAGATGTTTGTTAACCTTACTAGGAATATTTAGGGTTTAAATCATATATAGTTGCATACTAGTTATACACTCATACTCAGGTCTCAAGTTGCATATAAACATAATTATGCTAATATCTGAATGAAGGAATCCTTGTATAATAAATCAAGAAGTGGTATCTTAGATTTTTTAAGAACTATGAGGTTATCTAAGATTAAATGGATTTTCCTTCATATTATCCTTTTTAAGTTTCCATTAGGGTTTCATTGTCTTAGGATAAAATAGTTCATAAGTCAAAATATTATAACCAATTATATTCAAACATGTATATTTCTAGGGTTTGCACCAAGAATAGTGATATCATTTCAAAATTAGTAAAATTACTATTTCTCTTATCAACACATCTCTATACTAGAACATACATCAATACTAATAAAGCAAACATACACATGACATATCAATTAGGCTAGTCTATCATCATCTCCACATTTACATACCATGGTTTTCCCAACATTAGATATTACATACTTATTCCTTGTCAATATTAACACTCTACATGTTATATTTAACCATTATAATCATTCTAATGTCTTATAGCATTAGGATAGGTTCAGATATGTATGTTTATGCACTATATATATATATATTGATAAAGATATATATATATATATATATATATCTTTATCAATATATATATATATATATATATATTTTAGTGTTACTCATTCAATAGTATTATCTAATGACTAGTTTCATATGTTGTTCTAGTAAGTAGTTAATTTCTACCTCATTACCGATGGATCCATTATGTTACTAATTATCTTAAAATCTGGACTTGTAGAAGGTCAACTAACCTTTAGTATGTTATATGATCTTCACTTTGAGGTTGTATTTGGATATACATAGGTTTATTGAAGTCTCTCTATCAGTCTCCTTTGGTCTAACCAATGATGTCCAGTAGGTGGTGACTCTTCCCCTCTGAAATCTACATGCCTCATTATTGTATTCGAGTTGTCGACTCAGTTGGGGAGATAGGTGATTGGGTAAGGAGGTGTGTTTCCTTCATTTATCCTCTATCAACCCAGTGGCAGAGGATGAGGTAATGCCATGCCTATGTGAGTCGCCATGAATTCTTCTAAGCAGAGCTAAAGGTTAATGATGGCGAGGTTGCAGAGATGTACATTGGTGTAGTTGATCTTTTAACGCTACACGATAGGGCATCTAGTTTGTCAGAGGGTCTAGTATAGGTTGTGTTAGCCATGGGAGGAGGGTGTTGGTACATGTGGTTGTGGCGTTTGTAGGTTTTGAGTGGTCAAGATAGATGGTGAGCATGAAACGTTGAAGAGGAAGGCACTATGAAGGGGTTTTGTAGGTCAGAAGCATCCACTTCGTGGCATTAATGATGAGGATGATGATAGGTTTGTGGATAGATGGCGATGTCAAAGATCCGACTGCCATTACCAACTTAGACGTTGGTGATTTGCGCCTCAATGGCGAGAGTGCATTAGTTGGTGCATGTTTTTCTGCAAGCAAGGGGGTCTAAGATAGGTTTATATAGGGTTAGAGGGGACACACTAGAGCTTCTGAAAACCTTCATGGCTTGAGGGAAACATGGGTGAGGATGTACTGGCACCGTGGTTAAATTGTAATCAACAACACAACCAGTTTCTAATTGCCAAGCCAAATCATAGCATTACAGTTACGACTGGGGGGAGAATGCAACCTAGACTTTGTTGTATAGAATATTTCGTCTTATTAATGAGTAATATATGCATTAATCAGAATTATATATCCACCATTTTATGAGAACTTTTCATATGAGAATTCTTCCACCAGTTTCTCTTCTAATCTCTAAAATTCTAACTATCTATATTAGAGTTACCACTTGTCAAGTTTATTTTCTAGGAGTTATATACCTAAAATTGATGTCCATTTATATAAATGGTATATATAAGATAATTCCAAGTCATTAGTTGAGAAAATAGGTGTATTATTGAAATACAATGTCCAGTCCAAGTATTTGAATGTAAGGGCATTAGGTTGTACTACTCGATGTCATGGAGATAATTTGAGGGAGTAATCTATTAATACTTCTCATATGAGGATAATGAACTCAGATTGACGCAATAAATAAATTGGACACTAAAATATCAAATAAACTTGACAATTTGATCAAAGTAATGTTTGGGACTTCAAATGAATGAGCAAGTTGTAAATGGACTCAGATTTTGAGAGAATTATGAATTGTATCTCCAAATAGATTTAGTACCTAAAGTTCGATATGTTACACTGTATATACATTCCTATTATACTTATGTATGTATCTCTTCCCTAAAACTAATCACCTAATGGCATATTAAGGTTTTCAAACTTATTAGGTGTACATATGTTTCCCTAGAAATGTATTTTAGCTTTAGTGTCTGAATTCAATCTCATAAATCAAAGTGTGTTGAGTTTACATATATGAGTGTGTAATAATATGCATTTATTTAATTTAGGTCTTGTAGTTCATTTCTCTCTTTATATCACTTTATATCATATATCTCAATTTGGTAAACTAGATCAAGGATGTCTTATGAGATATGGTTCAATAAAAATACCCTAACTAGAGGAGTCTAGGGTTTAAATCTAGCACACATTCATATATGAGTGTAGTTTCAAAATATAAAGTAACCCATACATATACTTATAACATTAAACTTCCTTATTCTTTCTCCCATATGTCGATTTATTTAAATTGGACCAATCTAGTTAAATGGATTACTTAGATCCCTAGCATTCTTAATCATCAACAAACATATTTGATATGTGCATTTGGGGGTGTTTGTCCCTCAAAATCTATTGAGACTTTTGAATGTAGTTCTTAAATTTAGTAAGATCACTATCTATGCCTAAACATATGTACTAAGACACATATATGGTAGTATGATAATTTTTAAGGTATTCAATCAACATGTATTGGTTATCGCTAAATTTTTTTTCTTTAAGCTCTTTCCCCCATTGTGTTCATATGCATCCCTAATATGTTACTACTACTAATAAAATTGATAACATTAGGTTTACAAGAATTAAATATACTGATGTTCGTAGATTGTCAAATTATAAGGGTCATTGCTATAACCAAATAGTATACCTTATATACTCCGGTTACTATGGATATTAAGAATACAAGTCTACAATAATTATTACCTCCCTAGTTGTAATATTGTTATATTATATATGTGTGTATACCAACATGATACAATAATGTGTAGTGGTTTGACTTATCCAATGTGTATGTATATTTGAAAATTTAGACTATCTTCATGATATACTATATAACTTGTCATTATCATATTAACTGATTTATTAAGAACTAAAATGTAGTAATGAAGAGATTACTAACTTGTGGGATGATGGATACATTCCAGATTTCCAGGTCTGACTGCATTTAACTGGTGATGGTGAGATAGATGATGGTGGAAGGCCAAATAGACTCCACATATCCTTGTGAATCTATCGAACATGCATCACCAACATGAAGAGGAGGAGGCAAGACTAAGGAGAATAAAGGACATGGTTTGTTCAGATTGGCAATTGTGATCAAATTTTGTTGTCGCCATCAGAAGAAGATGTCAGTGGTTTGCAAGTGATTGCGGCAATGGCTATTTCCAGTGAGTACCACTCATGTGTGAACAGACTCTAGGGCTATCACAAGGAGGATTTGAGGTGAGACCCTGTGATTGTTGCAACTAGTTCAAGGGGAAGAAGGCACAACAGATGGGGGTCTGTTGAGAATGATCAAATGAAAGAAGGAAAGATGCTCTGAATGTGATCATCAGTGCATAAAATGGGATGATTACTATGATAGAAGGCAGTCACTACAATACATGGCGGTGGTTCCTACTATCATGATGCTTTAGGTGCAATGTGAGAGGGATTTGTGGAAGTGTTTCTAAGGGACGAGGTTTTTTGATGAGGAAGGAAAGGTGAGGAGGAAGAAGTAGGGGAGGGGAGAAAGGTTGCCAATGCAGGCACTTACGGAACCTGTGCTAGCTATAGATGATGACAAGATTTGGCACAAGGAGAGGGAGAGGAAAGAAAGAGGTGCCAGGGTGAGAGGAGGGATCAATGGAAGACTCTATCATGGGCGGTAAAGAATACGGGAGGAAGAATGGGGACAAGGTCAAGCTAGGAGAGAGAGCTGGATCGACGATCATTGCTCCAACTAGCATCGGAGTGGAGAGTTTTCCAGGGGAGGAAGACAATTCCCCATCAATTCAGTACAAAGGACCTGATTCATAGGATGAATCCCAACCATCCATTTTAGTGAGCAAGGACCAGAGGAGAGAAATAACCTATATGATAAAGGAAATTACAATTAAATGCATGAAACTTTAGCTATTAACAATTCAATTTGTGTTTTAATTTTGTAGTTAATTTGAGTGGGTATTTATTATCTAACTTATTTATTATCTGAATTAATTGAAAATTGGTGTTATTAGCTAATTGAAGGGTGAGGAATTTGAATTTGGTATCAATTTTACATTTTGAAAATGTTTAATACTAGACTTAATTGTTGTATACTAAGCATCTCATTCATGTATTTACTCATCTTAATTACTCAATTATGATATTGTAGTACACATTAAATTATTTTGTTTCATTTTATACTCCTAATACTATTTCAGAGTGTAGTTTTGTGTCAAACTTAGTCAAGGTTATTTGTACATTAAGTCATGTTATTAATGAATTATTATTAGTTTACCACATATATAAAGGGTATTAATGCATTCATGATACTATTTGTCTTTAATTATTACTAAAACATTTTTAGTTGAAGAAAGAGGTATTGGATATTAACACAATTGAATATAACCTAGAAGAAAGAGTGATTAACTTACATGCCTAGAATTAAATATGTCATAGGGTAAAAGTGAAATTGACTCTATTAAAAAGAATAATTTGAACTAATATTTTTATACAAACTTAAACTGTTTATTAGATATTTCCCAAAATATGAGCCTCAAACTATTTTAAGTAATCATATATGATTAATTCATGTTTATCCAAAAAAGGAAAAGCTAAATATATGAGATTTGCTAAATTAGGTATCTTGCCAATTAGGTAACCTAAATATATGAGATTTGCTAAATAAATCTAATCCTAACTAAGTAGATGTTATTCCAACACTTTAATCAACAAACAATTAGTCATGAGACCATTTTTCTGATCCACTATCGAGTCGGACTCTCATTATCAGATTTAGACATGATCACGACTCTGAGATTCATCTACCTCACCCATCCTAGTTCATGTTGGATTACATTGGGCACCGAGGATCATGCTCTTATCTCCCTCTTTGTGTCTCTCTACCTATCACTTTATTGCCAATTATTTCCTCATGGCCTTTCAATCCTAGAGACCATAGACTTGTTAGGCATCTTTTTCCCAATATTCCCAGCAATCTAGGACTCCTTTCCCCCCATGTTTCAACCTACATGCTATACCCAAGTCCCTCCAGATCTTGATCTATATATAGCCTTTTGGGATCCATCATGGTACACCTAGAAACTCAAATCCACTACCATAATTGCCTAGTTTTCTCCCCCACCATATCTCATAACTCGACATTGCTTCCACCACTATCAGTGCTTTATAGAAGTGTTATAGGCTACCACAACTAGAAATAGGACCCAAATCACCTTCTCGACACCATGTCATTCTTCCACACTACCAATTAGCCCTTAAACCAGGTAACTAGTGTTTTCCCCTTTTGCTTTCTTGTGACCGTTTCACCATGGTAGAGGATTTCCCATACTACTTATCCTTTTTGCCTTTTTTTTGCCTCTGTCACCTTCACGAAGGTGCCCTCATGTCTTATGCAGGTCTAGTTTTCATCATAGCCCATCCAAGCCTTTTTCCTAATTTGCTCTACCGGCTATCATGGCACAAGGGATGCTTTTCATTTCCACTCATTGTAAGACCTTTTCATGGGTTGTCGAGTCCGACATGGGAGAGGAAGTTGGTTCTCATGGTTTATTCTATGCTTGAAAATAGCTTGCCATTTTTTATTTGCAAGGATCCAAACTCTATGAACAATTGAACACACTAGGTTGAAGAAGAATTTGAGAGACAAGGTTAGTTTTCTACCCTCAAATGGTCTATCTATGTGTCACACATATATGGGTGGTTTTGACCTTTTGACAAGTTTTGGTCTCTCATGATGCATGTTAGTTTTCAGAGGATCAAAGAACCACATGGAAGCATGGGACTGGTCCACTTTGCTATTGCATGTGTGTGTTTGGATAATGCCAACATGGATTTATCGTGTTATGTGATTGGTTAGTTCTTCTTAAATTCACAATAATTGAACCAATGGTTATAAAAGCATGTAGAGATATGTTTTGGAAGTTTTTTTAGTCGAACCCAATTTTATGGGTTTTGGGCATTGTACCCCACAATAACAGACCCTAATTTCATGAAATCCCTAGATTAGGGTTCAAAGACTAATTAATATAGAAGTTTATAAGAGTAATCTTAATTATAGGAGGATTAGGGCTTGATAAGGATCAAGAAGGCTGAAATAGGTTTTACTTTGCGCCAGGTTGGTGGGTCCATATACTTGGAGTATTCAATATTGATTTTCAATTGCCTTATGATTTCTTATGATTATCAAGATAAATTATATGCATATCTATGAGTTGTAGTCTATATCTTACTTGCATAACGTTCCCTAACATTTTATTAAATTATTCTTCTACTTTCAAGTTTCATTTCAACTATTTATGTCATGGTCATAAAAATTGAACTAAAGTAAAGTATTTCCAGTTAATTGGGAAACTGGTAGTATTGTTTTGTCATCATCATGTTTATGTTGAGCCTCTGTGTCTTATGAGTTCAAATGGAGCATAGTGGCACTCCAATGCAATCATGAGATCAATTAGAGCATAAGTTATGGAACTTTCGTGAAAATCATGAGTTCAAACAGAACATCACTTTAGCCTCGCTGCCTTATGAGCACAGCCGGTGCATTAGATTAGAGGACACTATAATCAACCACTAAGATCATAATATGTGAATTCAAAGTTAAATCTCAATGAGTTTATTATTTCTACTTAATGCCAAGTAGTATTGTTTTGTTATAATAATACTCAATGCCACTTACTCTAATATGCTCTCCATTTTGAATGCATGGCTGGTAATGCGACTATGACGACCGCTATCAAACCGACAACTTAATCACACAAAACTATGCGAAATTAATCATTAACAAAAAATTACCGAAAATCACTAAAAATTAAAACCTTTTTTCCAAGAGATCCACTGCCAAGAAACTCTTTTTCAGAAAGAACCAAACCATATATATACATCATGGTTTACTTAGACATACAATGTTCCATCACCTTGCAAGGATTTGATATAACAATTGCTTTATCAAAACATACACAAAAGCAACATCATGCATCGAGGCATACTAGCCAAAATCTCAAATTGATTATAAAACTATTTACGCACTATCTCTCAAAGGATCTGAAAGTACATGGATGGTACATAGGACTCTATATCTACAAGACACATAGTATCACACTGAACCTGAGCTGTTACTATTCTCCTTTCTATTGTTGTCCGCTCTCTGTTGCACGGTCTCTACCTCCTTATGCAAATCCACCTAAAAAAGTTATAGAACCCATGGGGTGAGACAACTTGTCCCAACGAGAGATATAACTCTCCGCCAATAATATTATTACCACAGTTTAACTTTTTATAAATGAGAGCAGAAGAAATCTATACTAAATTAAATAAATACAACTGTTGATTATATGCATAGTAGAGCACTCTTATCCTCTTATTAGTTCAGATATCTACAACTGAGCAATAGATCATTAAATCACTTTTGAAAGGAATATGAAGAACATGTATAACTATTATAAACTAAATGTTGGATCCTAGATGGGTGATTAGATGCTCTAGAGGGGGGTGAATAGATATGAAAGCACTTACACAAAATTCATTAAACCTTCAAAATATATGACAAGATAAGGTTGCTAAATAGGTAATTTGAGTGCAACTAAATCATGCATAGCAAGGATAAGAGAGATTGAACATGCACCAATTAGACAAGCTATTTAGAGTGGTTCCACACTTCAAACTAGAAGTGTGTCAGTCCACTTGCCTAGAGAGATCAAACTCTAGGACTTCAAACAATTGCACTCTTATATTCATTAATAAGACATACAATACATGACCAACAAAGGACTTACCTATCCAATACAAAGAGTCTTCAACCTTACCAAGGACTTACCCACTTTGCAAGAGTCTTCGGCCTTCTCAAAGGACTTACCCACTCTTGCACAAGTCTTCGGCCTTGTAGGAATTTCCCACTCTTCTTGGATCTTCCGCCTTTGACTTCACCTTCACTCGGAGAAGCTTCCACCAAGGTCTTACCTACTTGAGCTTGAGTCTTTTGCCTTCTCCAAGGGCTTACCCACTCTAGCTCCAAGTCTTCTGCCTTGATCTTCACCAAGGGATTCCTTCCCTTGTTCTTCTTCACCTCTCTTGGACAAGAGAGAGAACCTTCATCTTCATAGTTGCAAAAGAGAGATGGGGAGGTGGTGGAAGTGAGAGCCTCACAAGATATACATATAAAACTAGCTCTCTTACAAATCTCCTACTCACTCTAATGGATGTTGCAAGTGATTAAGCTTAGAGAGAGAGAGAGGAGGATGTAGGAAGCACTCAACTATAGAATAGGAACCTCACAAAGAGTTTGCAATGAATGCTCAACCTTGGAATGAAGCCCAAGGGGTCCTATTTATAGCTGGGGATGCCTCTTAGCCTTTGGGAACACTTATGAACGAAAACTAGCCATTTTGTGGCTTGCAACAGATCTATTTTCACTTGTTGCAACTCCACAACGGCTAGAAACACTTTTTTGCACTTTTTCGTACAGTGCAATCGGTCGAGTTTCTATGGGTGTAACTCGACCGATTAAGTAACAGGCAAACCGATATTCAGATGATCAGTCGAGTTTGTCCCGAGGAAACTCGACCGACCATCTCAAGTGGAAATGGCCTGCTACCCGATCGGTCGAGTTCTGTGGGTGCACAACTCGACCGATGCAATCTTCAGAAAATCGACCAAGGTTGATCGGTTGAGTTTCAGGGTGGGAAACTCGACCGACCAAGTGCATGTAATTGATTTTTGAAGTGGCATCTAAAGTGCTCTAATTTTCGATCTAAGTGCTCCTGATATTTTTCTAAGCTTAATTACAAGTCATACAATCATTACAAGTGATTTACAACATGATTCTATTGGATATACATCATATTACAAAAATGTGCACTTGTATGACTTTGACTTTTCTTTTCTCCAATTTGATATGCGCAAGTTAGGGCAATTGGAGTGTGTCTATACCTAATCTGAAATCACTCAAGTAGAAGCATTAGACACCAATATGTGGAATGGTTAGTCATCATCAAAACACGGGTTTAGTCAATTTAGACGTGAGTCAACACTGACCTAATTGACCTTGAGTCAACACTAAACAGTATAAAACCAAAGCAAGGCATCAACCAATGTTTCCATATTTAGTCCTTAAACAAACATGCTACACTGCTGATTACATCTTTAAACATTCCATCTTATTATGTCCTGTAGAGATTGGAATATGCCTTCCATCTCTAAGTGACCACTGTGAAGTTAACATCAGTACCATATAGGTCTATGGAAGATCCGGAATCCACGCCCTCTCCTTTCTCGATCAGTATGAGAGTGACAGTGACATTATGTGTCATTCTACATTTTAGCTAGCTTGGCGTATAGAGGCTCTTGACTATAGAGATACAACGTGTAGCATGTTAACTGTCCAGGGTATGACCTACCATCAATCTTGTTTGTATATATTGAGTCATATCTTGCAACCATACTCTTCTAGGGGTATGAATTTACCGCCAATCTTGATGTTGCAATAGAGCTACGACCTATAACCACACTTTTTTTAGGAAAATGGCTCAAGGACAAATCCTGTGGTTTGAAGGAATCAAGGTAATACTCGTCTTGCACCCTCACATATTCAAGAATATGCGCTCCGAGTAAAACTTGTTTCATCATTCTTCAGATCCTGACACTGAATGATTCTATGGTCATGGCAACTACATTTTTAGTTCACTTGATAGATTAAGTGCATTACAACATCTTTTAACATCAATCAAGTTACAAGCATGAATTATAGATAAATGCTATACAGAAAGGTGTAACATATTTTCAAGAGATCTTATATCAATTGGTACATATCTGGTTACACTCATTTTGGGATCTCAGTCCCCTGAATACTTTATTGGGAATCTCATCCCTTCACCATTATCATTATCATTATAATATGCTTGAGTATCAAACCCTTAGTTCATTATCTCATCCCTTCACCATTATCATTATCATTATAATATGCTTGAGTATCAAACCCTTAGTTCATTATTGAACAATATTACCTCTCATTAAGCAATAACCAACTCTAGGTCATCAAATCCATAAATTAATCATACTTGTTGTACAAATACATCACATGTCTCACAAGGCCTTATATAACCTGTATTATACCAAATCATCATAGCTCATACCTGGCTATGTTCATCATCTCATAACACCTACATGGTTAGGATTTCATAGAAATGAAATATCAAGCAAATATCATGACCGTGAAATAAAGAGAAAACATTCAAATTACAACCCTCTCATGATTAGGGTTAAGGTTACCGCTTATAACTGATTTAGGGTTTTCAAGTTCATAATTATCAACCAACCCTATTTCACATTATAAGAACTATATTACTGCCATAAGTTTTCAAGCATACTAAACCAAGTATAATCAACTGATTATCAACATGATATATTACCCTTCTTAAGTGAGTAGTACCAGTTTCTCTCTCATCCTTACTAGGATATTAATTTTAGCATACTTATTACATTGTTGTATCCTTCTTTATGGTTATCAACCTATACTTATTAATGTGTATTCATCTCATTACTTTCATGATGTATTCATTGATTATATTAAAGTTATATTGGCCTACACTCTTCAAGGTTTATCGGCCTACACTCTACAAGGTGTATCAGCCTACACTCTACAAGGTGTATCGGCCTAGACACATCACTTGTGTTGGCCAAAGCATATCAAATTCTATCTTCTTAGCTATTTTTAAGAGTGGTATCATTTGTATGGTGCTTGAGGTATATCGGCCATAGCCCATACTTGTGTGTGTCAGCCATACTATCATCTTATGTATCAACCACCCAACATCAACTTGGGTATCGGCCACCCAACATCACCTAGGGTATCGTCCACTTTATCCACTAGTGTTTCGACTAGATCATGGACTAAGGTATTGGCCATACCATCAACAACTAGGGTATTGGTCACTTCAACCCCTTGTATATCGACCTCACCTTCAACTAGGGTATCGACCTTTTCATCAACTTAGGGTATCGGCCACTCAACATCACTTAGGGTATCGACCAACCCTTCAACTTAGGTTATCGGCCACTCAACATCATCTAAGGTATCGACTACATTATCAATTAGTGTATCGACCTCTCACCTAACTAGGGTTTGAGTTGTATTGGTTTAGGGTTAGCCATATCGGCCACCACACTCAACCAACTAAACATGATTTCATACACTTCCTTTAATAGACATCTCTAGATTATTACAATCAAATATCATTAGAGGCATATCAGTTTATAAAGTCTAGCATATCGGCCTAGCTTCCTCTTGGTCATATCGGATTAGAAACATATCATTTAGAACATCTCAAGTCATGATGACCACCCCCATTTATGAGTAAAGGAATGTGTTAGCTTAATTATTTACAAGGTATCGACCTTCCCTCATCTTATCCTTGAGTGAAAAGCTCGATAACTGCATGGACATTAGTCGTATACATGTACAAACTGAAGGGGAGGGTCAAGGTCCCATGTATATCGGTTACTCATGTGTATTAGTTTACATACTTATGTGTAACGGGCTAGGGTTTGCCACAAACCAATATCAGTTTGTGCATAACAATTTCATCATCTTCAAGCTCTAGCCTTTTGTCCATAACCACTCTAGTTAATGGACAACAACCCACATATCCATTAGAGCTCATAGAACCATCATCCAAACAAGAAAAGTTAAAGTAAAGAAGGAACCACCAAGTACTACATGATAAAAGGTGCATAATAATAAGGTTGAGTTCAAGTTACATAACCCGCCTCAAGATCAACTCAAAAGCTCCAAGCTTCAAAGCTCTACGTTCCAAGGTTGAAGATGACTTGTAAAAAGTCCAATACTGGATCACAACACTTCTCTATGGAAGAAGATACCATACTTATGAATTTGGTGAAGAAAGAAGAGAAGGAAAGAATCACGATCCAAGAAGCGTAGTCTTTCCAAGGTTGAAGACGATCGTGGACTCACCTTAGCCAAGATGCTCGACCTTCTCATTGCTCCTTGAGCTCCTAGAATCACCTCCAAGAAAGAGATAGTAAAGGAATCAAAAGGTTTACTAGGAAGTGAAAAGAGAGGTATATATAGTTGAGGTTCATGAAAGAGAGTGTGTATAAGGTGTCATTGTTGACTCAAGGTCAATTAGGTCAATGTTGACTCATGTCTAAATTGACTAAACCCGTGTTTTTATGATGACTAACCATTCCACATATTGGTGTCTAACGTCTCTACATGAGTCATTTCAGATTAGGTATAGACACACTCCAAATGCCCTAACTTGTGCATCTCAAATTGGAGAAAAGACAAGTCAAAGTCAATACAAGTGCACGTTTTTGTAATATGATGTACATCCATTATAATCATGTTGTAAATCACTTGTAATGATTGTATGACTTGTTATTAAGCTTAGAAAAAAAATAGGAGCACATAGATTGAATGTTTAAGCACTCAAAAGCCATTTTCTAAAATTCACATCAGGTTGTTCATTGGTCGCGTTCTGTGAGTTGCAAACTCAACCGATCCTGATTGGATCTTGAAAATGACTTTTGATTGGTCGAGTTGTGGTTTCACAAAACTCGACCGATGTAGTACCAGACCAATTCAATTTTCATTGGTCGGTCGAGTTTCCTCAGGGCAAACTCGACTGATGGTCTGAATATCGGCTTTGTCTTTTACTATATCGGTCAAGTTACCCTTATAGAAACTTGACCGATTGAACTGTACAGAAAAGTGTAGAAAAGTGTTTCTAGCCATTGTGGAGTTGCAACAAGTGAAAATATAAGCCACAAAATGGCTAGTTTTCATTCTCAAGTATTCCCAAAGGCTAAGAGGCATCCCCAACTATAAATAGGACCCCTTGGGCTTCATTCCAAGGTTGAGCATTCAATGCAAACTCTATGTGAGGTTCCTATTCTATAGTTGAGTGCTTCCTACAACCTCCTCTCTCTCTCTAAGCTTAATCACTTGCTACATCCATTAGAGTGAGTAGTAGATTTGTAAGAGAGCTAGTCCTACATGTATATCTTGTGAGGCTCTCACTTCCACCACCTCCCTTTCTCTCATTTCAATCATGAAGATGAAGGTTCTCTCTCTTAGCTAAGAGAGGTGAAGAAGAACAAGGGAAGGCATCCCTTGGTGAAGACCAAGGCTGAAGACTTGGAGCTAGAGTGGTAAGCCCTTGGTGAAGGTGGAAGACTCCTTGCTCAAGTGGGTAAGTCCTTGGTGGAAGTTCTCTGAGTGAAGGTGAAGTCAAAGGCGGAAGATCCAAGAAGAGTGGGTAATTCTTGAAAGGCTGAAGACTTATGCAAGAGTAGGTAAGTCCTTGGAAGAAGGTGGAAGACTCCTTGAAAAGTGGGTAAGTCCTTGGTAAGGTTGAAGACTATTTGTATTGGATAGGTAAGTCCTTTGTTTGGTCATGTATTGTAAGTCTTATGAATGAATATAAGAATGCAATGGTTAGGAAATCCTAGAGGTTGACATCTCTAGGTAAGTGGACTGACATACTTCTAGTTTGAAGTGTGGAACCACTCTAAATAGCTTGTCTACTTGTGTTTGCTCAATCTCTCTCTCCCTTGCTATGTATGTTATAGTTGCACACAAATTTCCTATTTAACAACCTTATCTTGTGATATATCTTAAAGGTCTAATGAATTTTGTTTAAGTGCATTCAGCTCTATTCACCCCCCCTCTAGAGCATCAAATCACCCATCTAGGATCCAACAATTGGTATCAGAGTGAGTCTTATCCAAGCATACTTCAACAAGTAAGAGAAGATGGATGACTACCAAGGAGGGAGATACTTGATCAACCTACCAATCTTTGATGGGAGCAATTTCCTCTATTGGAGAAGAAGGCTTCAATTCTACATCCAAGGATCAAGTCTTGAGATGTGGCAAATGGTGAATAGCCCATACATGCTACCAAAGACAAAGATTGAAGAATGGGATGAAGATACCTTGAAGAAAGCAACCTTGAATGCTAGAGCCATGCACATCCTCTATGCCTCCATGACCCCCACCGAGTTCAACCGGATTTCTTCATGTGAAACAACCTATGAGGTATGGAGAAAGCTATGCATTACTTATGAGGGGACAGATCAAGTGAAGGAAAGTAAAGTCTACATGCTCAAAGGGTTGCTTGAACACTTCAAGATGGGAAAGGAGGAGAGGATAGCCAACATGTACTCAAGGCTCAACACCATTGTGAATGGTCTTGCTGTTCTAGGACATCCTATGTCTAGTGGAGAGATCAACTAAAAGATCCTTAGAACTCTTCCCAAGAGGTGGGAACCCAAGGTGACTTCCATTGAAGAAGCAAGGTCTCTTAAGGATATTCCTATTGAAGAGCTCATTGGAAATCTACAAGCACATGAAGTCACACTTGACAAAAGAGAAGAAGTTGAAAGATAAGAGAAGAAAGAGCTAAAGAGAATGAAGAAGGCTGAAATGAAGGCTCAAATTGAAGCTATCATGGAACAAGTCTCTCCATCCTCTAAAGTTGAATAAGATGCCATGTACTCCAAGGGTAGATTCTACAAAGGCAAGTCCTCCTCCATCCAGTGCTTCACATGTGGAAAGAAGGGTCACTGCAAGGAATATTGCCCACAAGGCAAAAAAACCCATCTTCATAAGAAGGAGAAATGGAACTCAAGCTCCAGTGGCTCCTCTGACTCAATCTCAAGTGAAGATTCAAGTGAAGGATCAAGCTCAAGCTCTAGTGATGAAGGAGAATGCCATTTTGTTCTTATAGCATCAACAAGTAAGGACTCAAGTGAGGTAAATCTAAAATCTTTAGATAAAGAATCTTTGATTGCTATTATTCATGATACTTGTGCCTCTATCAAGTCCTCCAAAAGGAAAAGGAAAAAGCTTGCTAGAATTGTTGATAATTTGCATGTAGAATTAAATGATCTTGAACATGCTAATTCTTGCTTGCTTGATGATAAAAATGCTTGTCTTAGCCAAGTAGACTCTCTTAAACTCGAAAATGGTAGTTTGCTTGATAAGATTAGATTTCTAGAAGCTCAACCTCTCATGCCTAGTTCTAATGAAGAGCACACTTTAATTGTTGATTCTCCCATGCATGATATTGATGTTCTTAAATCTGAAAACAAGAACAAATATTATGTTTTGCAAGAATTAGAAACAGAAAATGCCTCCTTGCTTGCTAAAATCAATGTGCATGAATCTTGTTCTAGGTAACTACTAGTAATAGAATGATGTTGCTGCTCTTCATATTAATAGAGATTCTTATTTAACTAAAGCTCTTTGCTTAGAAAATGATCTTTTGCATGCTAGAGACAATATCAATCATTTGTCTTCTACTATTGCTTCTCTTAAGCATGATAATGACAGTTTGAGATCATCTTTGCAAAGATTCTTAGTTGGTAAAAAGAGTCTTAATGATATCCTACACCATACTACTAAAAAAATTGGTAGACATGGTTTAGGGTATGATAGTACTCAAGGGAACAACAAAGATAAATGACCTCCAATATTCCATAGAGAATCCTCTAGTTCCAAGACTATGGGCACATGCAACTATTGTAATGAAATTGGTCATTATTTTACTTGTTGTCCTTTTAAGAAAGCACCTAAGAGCAATAGGACTTGGGTTGCTAAACTAACCCCTCCAGACCCAAAAATATGATTGGGGACCATTTCATCTTTATTCTTGTAGGTACTTGCAAATGGATTGACTTGAGCTATTGAATTGCCAATTGACTTCTCAATATACATGAAAGAAGAAAGGTGAGATGTGTAGAGGGTGACAACAAGTGGAAGAAGAAATGGTAAGAACAAAGGTAATGTTTTTCTTGCTTATAACCAATCCTAACTTGTTTTGTCAAGATGGTGTGCACTATACATATGGTTTTTGAGTCAAAAGTGGTTTTTGTGTTTCTCTTCACACTCTTGCTCAAAAACTGTTTCTAATGCTTCTATAGTGCATTACTAACTTGCTTAGACATGTTTGAATTTGGTTTGTATTTTTAGCATGCCTTTAAATATGTTTTTATGATATATATGTGCCTTTTTGACAGCTGCTCTGTCGGTCGAGTTTGCCCTATTTGAAACTTGACCGATAGGCACCTATGGGTGTTGCCAACAGCTGTCATCGGTCGAGTTGTCAATGCACAGAACTCGACCGATAACACTGTGCATAGAATACACAGTTGGCTTATTGAATGAGAATTTCCCTCTCAACTAGATTTCCTGACCAATAGCCTTATTCTTTGGCACTCTCTTTTGGTACCTTTATATATGCATATTTCCATGTTCTAAATTGCCTATCTTGCTTACAACTCTATATCTCAAATTGCTCTAAATTGGTATATCTATATCTTGCAGTTACTTGATTTGAGTTGTTTTGCAGGTTTTGATGATGATCTCTTTGGATCTCTTGGTTGTATCTAAAATTGCTTTCATTGTACTCTAACTTGCTACATCTATATAGGTGTATATCTTGTGATTGATACAACCTTGAGGTTTTTAGTGGTAATCATCCTTTGGTAGTGATGCATATTTGTGTGTGAGTTATATCCTTTTCTACTTCTAAAAATTGCTTATCTCTTTGTTTGGATATATCTCTACATCTTCTTATAGCTTGCTTTATCTTGTGTATCTTTTGGTATCTCTTGCTATGATCTAGATCCTACTAATAGTCCTAACTTGTGACAACATCTACTAGTAGTTCATATACATGTAGTTCTAACC
Source organism: Alisma plantago-aquatica (assembly GCA_963693085.1). Lineage (NCBI taxonomy): Eukaryota > Viridiplantae > Streptophyta > Magnoliopsida > Alismatales > Alismataceae > Alisma > Alisma plantago-aquatica. Next base: position 1,215,005,307 of record OY856412.1, read on the forward strand.
TTGTTTATAATTGGAATCTTCTTAATCTATATGCTATGCTTGTATCTTGTCTCATACATGCTCAAGCTTGTTTTTTGAATTGCATATATACTATCTTGAGTTTCTTGCATAATATTGTGATGCAGGGTACATAGATCTACATTATATGTAGAAATTGGAGTATTTTTTTGGATTTTATGCAGATTTTGCTCCAGTTTCAATTTTTGGTGCAAGACTAGTGTTTTTCATGCAGAAACGACCTTCTGAGCAAGGCTCGTCGCTTTGCCATGATCCCTGGCACTTTTTGGATAAATTCGATCATCTTGAGGGTCAAAATTACGATTTATTATTTTTCTACAGCACCTTATCTTGCTTTTCGGGTTGTTCAAGTATATGCTTTAACTTGCTTTTCTTTCTATGCTTGGACAAGCCCCTATTTGTGATCTTCTACTCTCCTTATATATATTTGTGTTATCTCCTTTCTCTTTAACAAGTGATGTTTCTTATTTTCTTCATAACCCCACTTTTTGAAATGACAAAGGGGGAGAAATGTATGTATTCTTTTAAAAGAGGAAGAAGACATGTCTTACATGAAGCGGAGAAGTATGTCCATGTAAAGGGGAGAAGGTAAATGGGAGAAGACATATATGTGTAGAACATATATGAGTAGAAGACATAGTATTCTGTAAATGTTATGAAAGCTAACCATGCAGGAGAAATAACATCAATTGAGGGGGAGCATATGAGCTCAATCCTATTGAAAACCCTAGGTTTCTCCGAAGGTATGATTTTACTTAAAATCTTTCAATACATTTATGGAATGGGTTGTCATCTTCAAAAAGGGGGAGAATGTTGACTCAAGGTCAATTAGGTCAATGGTAACTCACGTCTAAATTGACTAAACATGTGTTTTGATGATGACTAACCATTCCACATATTGGTGTCTAACGTCTCTACTTGAGTGATTTTAGATTAGGTATAGACACACTCCAAATGCCCTAACTTGCGCAACTCAAATTGGAGAAAAGACAAGTCAAAGTCCATACAAGTGCACACTTTTGTAATATGATATAAATCCATTAGAATCATGTTGTAAATCACTTGTAATGATTGTATGACTTGTAATTAACCTTAGAAAAAATCAGGAGCACTTAGATCGAATGTTTAAGCACTCAAAAGCCATTTTCCAAAATTCACATCAGGTTGTTCATCGGTCGAGTTATGTGAGTTGCAAACTCGACCGATTCTGATTGGATCTTGAAAATGACTTTTGATCAGTTGAGTTGTGTTTCACATAACTCAACAGATGGAGTACTAGAACAATTCGATTTTCATTGGTCGGTCGAGTTTCCTCAGGACAAACTCGACCGATGGTCTGAATATCGACTTTGTCTTTTACTCTATCGGTCGAGTTACCCTTATAGAAACTCGACCGATTGCACTGTACGGAAAAGTGCAGAAAAGTGTTTCTAGCCGTTGTGGATTTGCAAAAAGTGAAAATATATCCGTTGCAAGCCACAAAACGGCTAGTTTTCGTTCTCAAGTGTTCCCAAAGGCTAAGAGGCATCCCCAGCTATAAATAGGACCCCTTGGGCTTCATTCCAAGGTTGAGAATTCAGTGCAAACTCTATTTGAGGTTCCTATTCTATAGTTAAGTGCTTCCTACATCCTCCTCTCTCTCTCTAATCTTAATCACTTGCTACATCCATTAGAGTGAGTAGGAGATTTGTAAGAGAGCTAGTCCTACATGTATATCTTGTGAGGCTCTCACTTACACTACCTCCCTTTCTCTCATTTCAACCATGAAGATGAAGGTTCTCTCTCTTAGCTAAGAGAGGTGAAGAAGAACAAGGGAAGGCGTCCCTTGGTGAAGATCAAGGCTGAAGACTTGGAGCTAGAGTGGGTAAGCCCTTGGTGAAGGCGGAAGACTCCTTGCTCAAGTGGGTAAGTCCTTGGTGGAAGCTTCTCCGAGTGAAGGTGAAGTCAAAGGCGGAAGATCCAAGAAGAGTGGGTAATTCCTACAAGGCTGAAGACTTGTGCAAGAGTAGGTAAGTCCTTCGAAGAAGGCGAATACTCCTTGCAAAGTGGGTAAGTCCTTGGTAAAGTTGAAGACTCTTTGTATTGGATAGGTAAGTCCTTTGTTTGGTCATGTATTGTAAGTCTTATGAATGAATATAAGAATGCAATGGTTAGGAACTCCTATAGGTTGACCTCTCTAGGTAAGTGGACTGTCATACTTCTAGTTTGAAGTGTGGAACCACTCTAAATAGCTTGTCTACTTGTGTTTGCTCAATCTCTCTCTCCCTTGCTATGTATGTTATAGTGGCACACAAATTTCCTATTTACCAAACTTATCTTGTGATATATCTTGAAGGTCTAATGAATTTTGTTTAAGTGCATTCAGCTCTATTCACCCCCCTCTAGAGCATCAAATCACCCATCTAGGATCCAACATTCATCACTATGTGCACTCATGTGACACGTGTCCATGCATGGTAACTTCATCCAATCATAATTATCTTACCATGCAAAATTCTTGAGGATAATTCATGGATAAGATCTCAACCATTTGGGTATCTTGTTTGACAAGATATAATTACCCAATTTATGTACAAACCGATACCACTTTTGTAAGGAACTTGCAAACCGATAGGCTTCACCTACTTGAGATGCTTATCCCGTCATGATCTCCTTCAAAAGTTAACAAACCAATATGGGACCTCCTTTATGGATTCCAAGCCGATAGGCACTCCCATATACACTTCAAAACTCGATACATCCTCTTCTAGGGTTCAAGGTACTCAACACTTCTTTAGTCTTTCACCACAAAGAGTTTTATCATCCAACCAAGACTCAAACAAGGAGCCCCTTCTTTCTCTTTCCTTTAGTTGATACTAAGAGAGAGAAGAGACATTCTAGAGATGATAATTTGCTCATAAACCCTTCATTTGGGTGAATTGTAATTCTTACCAAAGTTATCATATAAGGCACAAACAATTTGCAAATAAGTTCAAATTGAGAAATAAACTCTTCTCAAGTCTTAATTACTTGTAAAAAGATTAAGACAAGATTCTAAGAAACTTACTTAAGCAAATCTTCTAGGGTTATCCCAAAACCCAGGTCAGGGGTGTTATAGTGACGTCCATAGGAGGAAAGAACAAGGGAGCATAGACAAGGAGTGTACATCTCAAGGACAACTTAAAAGGTTAGCCCTAGTAGAGTGCCAACTATTCCTATGACATCTAATTTTGTTTCATTTAATATAAGAATCATATACTAGTTTGGTTTGGTTCAAAGCTTAAGTTTTATGTTATGGAACTTAAGACATGAGAATTATATTTGTTAGTCTATGTTGGTAGAATGAGATTATATTTTATGCAATGTTAATAATCTTTGTGACATCCCAATGAGAATTAAGATTTCACTCAAAGATATGTATGTTTTAGAAAATTGAGGTGTTACAGTTCTTTACCTTGGATCAACTTCTGTGTACTTACCATCTATTGTCCATTCTATCACACAATATGGTAGAAGCTTCCCTTAGGACAAAGTTGAGGGATACTGGTGTGCATGCAAGGGTTATCTAGGTAGGGACGAAATATTAAGCCTTAAGTCAATTAGTTTTATGGTGTTTAATTTACTACCGTGAGTGGCCTTGCAGGTACCAGACTGAAGAAAAATGCATATCACATGTTTACTTTTTACATTTAACTAGGTATATCATATGTATTAAACGAGATTGAGAATATTAGAGTACTTTGGATGATATAGCGCACATTACATTACCGTATTGAAAAAGATAAGACTAGAGTCTATAAGAAATTATGTAGTGAGTAAGGTGAGCTAGAAGGAAAAGACACATGTTGAAGCTTATTTAATTAATATTATGCCAGACACATTTTAAGGAAGAAGATTAATTAAACGATATTCAAGGTACAAAAGAATTGATAATTGCTTCTTGGCATTGGTAACATCACTATAGAACCTTCATCATGTCATGGCAGGATGATGAAGTTCTCCACCTTTTCTAACATTCAACACACTCCCAACACCAATGGGTAGAAGTCAGCACACACTGCGACACTACATACATCCTTATAAGAATAAAAATTAATAATTAAAGCAATTAACGCTAAATATTATAAGCAACCTTATAATTTGTCATTGAGACAGTGTGTTTGGATAATTCCAACATAGATTTATTATGTAATGTGATTGGCTAATTCTTCTTAAATTCACACTATTTGAACCGACATTCACAAGAATATGCATAAATATGTTTTAGAAAGGATTTTCTTGAGTAGAGCTCAATTTTATGAGTTTTAGACCCTGAAGCCCACACTAATATACCCTCATTTCATGAAATCCCTAGATTAGATTTTAGACGCTAATTAATGTAGAATTTCATGAGAGTGATCTTAATTATGGGAGGATTAGGGTTTGATTAAGATCAAGAAGGCTAAAATATGATTTTCTTTGCACTAGGTAAGCTGGTCGATCCACTTTGAGTATTCGATTTGGTTTTCAATCACCTTATGATTTATTATGAGGATCAAGATAAATTATATACATATATTTGCACTCCAATCTGAATATTACTTGCATAATTGTTCACTCAAATTTATTAATTTTTCCTTATGCTTTCAAGTTTTATTTTAACTATTTATGTCATGATTATATTAAATTCAATATTTCCAAGTTTATCATAAAACTGGTTGTATTGTTTTGTCCTCATTGTGTTTATGTTGAGCCTCTGGGTGTTATGAGTTCAAATGGAACATATGTATGTTTAATAAATTTGGGGTGTTACAATGCTTTACCTTGGATCAACTTATGTGTACTTACCATCCATCGTCTAGTCGATCATACAATACATCTGAAGCTTTCCTTGAAACAAAGGTGAGGGATATTGGTGTGCATGCAAGGGTCTGCTAAGTAGGAAAGAAATGCTATATGGTGCTTAATCTACTACTGTGAGTGGCCATGCAAGTATTAGATTGAAGCAAAATGCTATCACATGTGTACTTTGAGTATTCAAGTTAATCATGATGTATATGTTTAACAAAATTGGGGTGTTATAATGCTTTACCTTGTATGGTGCTTAATCTACTACCGTGAGTGGCCATGCATGTACTAGACTGAAGAAGGATGCTATCACATGTGTACTTTGAGTATTCAAGTTAATGACAATGTATATGTTTAATAAATTGGGGTGTTACAATGCTTTACCTTAGATCAATTTCTGTGTACTTACCATCCACTGTCCAGTCGATCACAAAATACAACTGAAGCTTTCCTTGGCACAAAGGTGAGGGATATTGGTGTGCATGCAAGGGTCTGCTAAGTAGGGAAGAAATGCCATGCCTTGGGTCAGTTTGATGTTATGGTGCTTAGTCTACTACCGTGAGTGGCCATGCAGGTACCCAACTGAAGTAAAATGCATATCACATGCTTACTTTTCATATTTAACTAGGTATATCACATGCATTAAATTAGATTGAAAATATTAGAGTACTTCAAACAATATACCACACATTACATCACCATATTGAAAAAGATAATACTAGAGTATGTAAGCAATTATGAAGCAAGTAAGGTGAGCTAGAAGGAAAAAAGATGTTGAAGCTTGTTCAATTAATACCATGCCAAACACATTTTAAGGAAGAAGATCATTTAAATGATACTCAAGGAACAAAAGGATTGGGAATTGCTTCTTGACGTTGGTAACGTCACTGCATGATCCTTCGCCGTGTCATGGTGAGACGATGAAGTTCTCTGCCTCATTTGACATTCAACGCGCTCCCAACACTAAGGTAGCGTTTGGGTGCTGTAATTAGGGGTGGTATTGTAGTTCAATTAGGTATTTTAACTGCCGCATTTATAAATATACACCGTTTGGCCAGATACACATGATTTCTTGACTTCGGTGGTTGGAATGCGGCGTTTATCCCCACTTACATTTCACGGACTTCCCAAAATACGCCAATATCGGCGTCCTTTCTAACCGCAGAGATGAGGGTTCCGCCCCGATCGCCCCCGACTCTCCCGATCTCTCTCGCCTCCTCCCCGGCGATCTCCTTCTCCCGTTCGCCTCCGCTTACCGCATCCAGTGCCTCCCCGGTCATCGGGGCTCCTCCTTTCTGGCCATCTCCTTCTCCGCGATTGACCCCGGCGGTTCTCGTGCGGACGAAGCGAGATTCTGGCCATATCCTTCCCGGACGAAGCTGTAGCTTGCTCGCGAAGGCCCAGCGGTTCCCGTGGTCACGGTTGAAGGCTCGATCTGCTCGTGATAGCAACAGCCCTGATTTGACGATCTAGGGTTCCCCGGTCTCAGCTTGAGCGGTAAGGTTTCTTCCCTCATGTCCTCTCCTTCTTCCTCGCTCTTCTTCCCCGATTGTTTCTGCTATCTGCCTGCTGCTGGATGCACCTTGATACACATGGAAGGAGTAGATACACCGTTTGGGTTGTTTTCTGGCATTTGCGGCGGAGAGGGATCTGGATTGGGCAATGTCGACTATGTATCTGCCCCACGCACGATCGATCTTCTCCAATCACCACGAACGAGATCGGGAAAGAGCTCGTTCACCTGCTTTTAACACTTACCCCTTTGTCTCGGCAGAACTACGGTGGACCGGTCGCTCCCTTCGTTTTCACTGCCGGAACAGAGACAGCAGTCTCTGTCCTTCTTTTAACCCCCGCCGCACCTCTTTTTTGTCGCCCACCTCAAACCCCTCTTTCCGTTTTCCCTTCCCTTCCTGCCTAGCTATAAAACGACCACCCCTGTACTTTGCTCCTGCCTCCTCCGCCTAGCTTGCTCACTTCTCCCTTCTCTCTCTCTTGACCTTCTTCCTCACTCCATCTCCTGTTCCATCAACCTTCCACCACCGTATCTCGCCTCCGCTGACGAATAGCGGTTCTCGTCGAAGCTTCTGCCTCACGAATATCCTTCCTAGTTCACCTAGGTTTCCGGGACTCCATGGACGGCTCTTGCCTGGACCTCACGATCGCGGTTCCCGGGATGAGCTCCTCCTCAGGATCAGGTTCTCATCCAAACGGTCTCAAGACTGAGAGGACAATCACCCAAGACCGTTTGAAGGTCTAGGGTTAAGCTAATTTGACCAATTGCGGGCCCAATTGCAAATAAGTTATCAATTTAATCAAATTCTGTTTTGTGGTTCAATCATGGTTCAACCCCTATCAAATCACCTTAGACTTTGATGAAATATTGGGAAAACGGTCTCAAGACCATGTGGGGTCCACCCACATGACCTCAAGACCGTTGGGGCCAAGTTTGGGCCCAATTGGAGCTCAATTAAAGGGTTCAACCTTGTGATGATACACATTGATGAGTGTTGATGGGTGAACATTGATAGACCCTAATTGAATCGACTTCAACCCTAAATTGGTCAACAATTGAGGGTCAATTGAATGACCAATTGGCTAAGTATAACCTTAATTGACCCAATCCATAAATGGTCAACATAACTCTGACCTTTTGAGGGTTTCAATATGGGTTGACATTATCGATTGTATCATTGAATCTTGTTGAAGGTCCAAGCGGCTGAGACCATGTGAGCCTCGCGGTCTCAAGACCGAGAGAGGGCTCACGGTCTCAAGACCGTGAGGGGGCTCACGGTCTCAAGACCGAGAGGGGGCTCATGGTCTCAAGACCGCGAGGGGCCTCGCGGTCCTGAGGTCAAGGTGAGCAAACGGTCTACATAGCCTTCGCGATCTTGACATCAACTTGAGGCTCGCGGTCTTGGAATGGTTTGAAAGGGCTCGCAGTCTTGGAGTTAGATGAGGGGGCTCGCGGTCTTGAAAAGTCAAAATTGAGCAAATGGTCAACACACCCTCGCGGTCTTGGAAGTCAAAATTGACTAAACGGTCAACACTTTCAAACGATCTCAAACCAATTGGAGATTGATGGTTGAGATCGATCAATGTAATTCAAGGTTGACTTCCTTCAATCAATTGATGATATAAATGGTTCAATGTTGCCCTAATCAAACCCTAATGATAACCTAGGATATTAAGTGGCTAATTGACTAGGATTTTGACCATGATGATGATCAATGGGGTGAATTACCAAAATACCCCTAAAGGGTAAATTGGGTAATACCTTGATCAGATCAAACCCTAATCACATGATGATGATGTTTTAACTATGTTAGCCTATGATGACTCAATCCAACCTAATCTAGAGTGGTGTTGACATCACCTAACAGTATGAGGAGAGAGAAAGTACTTCTAGAGAGAGAAAGTACTTCTAGAGAGAGAAAGTACCCTTTTAAGTGGAAACTCAATTAAAGCATCTCCAAAGCACATGAGTGAGCATAATTAGGGTATGATCCACCTGTGTGGGATCATAGAAACCCTAATTATGATAAATGATGAACCTTTAATTAATCTGAGAGCATCAGTGATGATGTTACTCATACATAATGATGTTATGAGTTCAATTCACCGTAATGTGAATAGTAAACCCTAATTCAAGGGTAATGACATGTAATGTGAATAGTAAACCCTAATTCAAGGGTGATGACATGTAATGTGAATAGTAAACCCTAACTCAAGGGTAATGGCATGCTTTTGAGTATTAAACTCCAATTGATGAGAATTAGAGATTTAACTCTTATAGCAAGAGTGGGAAGTATATTTCCTTATTTTGTATTACCTTTATCAGTTGTATTAACCATGCAGGTTCTGATATGAAGGTAATAATATCCAGGTATGGATGTTGATGTTATTTTCATTCAAGGCATGATGTTAGTCTTATGAATAAGTAAAGTAACTTGATGCCTTGTCAATGGCATCCTATGATGATAATGGGATGTGAGAGCCATGAATACCATCAAGGTCATGCTTTAGAGATGACTTGTGATGAGTATAATGAGAAATGATGATTGACATGAGTTAGGCCTGTTACAGTTAGTATTATTCTTTTATAGCTGTTATGCTACTGTTATTGTTGAAGAACAATGTATGCTGTTAAAGAATACTGAATGTACCTAACTAATCAAGTATAATGTAGAGCCCTGATCATAGATCCATCATTGTCAGAGATTAAGTGATGGTGAAACAGGTTTTCCTCAGGGAACTCCTGGAGCACATACTTTTGAGTATGTGGGGTACATGGATGTGTAGAACCTTACATCCTAGTGTAGGAAAGTGATGTAGATGTGTAATCCATCCATCCTTCACTATAATTCCATACCGTATCAGTGGTAGGTAATTATGAAACCTCCTGATGATGAAGAAAGCATAGATATCCGTATCAGTGGTAGGTAAACATGAAACCTCCTGATGACGAAGAGAGTACAGAATGCCACTGTGACTCTAGAATAGCGAAGGACCAGTTTACCCTGGTAAGCTATAGTAGTAGAGACACGAGATGTCCTACAAGTGATCCTCTTACTGACTGAGGAAGGTGAAGGTCATGAGAATCTGGCTCTCTTAATGACCTATGTATGATACTGATGTGACTTCTCAGCGATCAGTTGGAGTATGAGTGGTATGCCTCATCTCCACAGGGCATAATGTTGTTTGTAAGACATAATCAACCACGTAGTATACTTGTTAGAGATAACTCCAAGTTAGTTGATTGATGTTACACTGTGATAGTGCTTATATTTCTTCATATCTCATAAATGCTGAGATATGGTTATAGCTGCAACCGTTATTGAATTACTTTGAAGGTTTTACTGCTTATGATATTCTTTGATGTTATATTAAAGCTTCTGGCGGAGAGTTATAACTCTCGCTGGGACAATTATGTAAAATTGTCTCACCCCGTAGACTTCAACTTTTTAGGTGGACGTCGGAGACGAAGGAACCAGCCTACGGGTGACCAGTCTCAGCAGCAGCAGCACCAGGGGCAGCAGTAATCTCAGGTGGAGATTTGTCCTGCCATGTGGTGTAGTTAGAGTCAGTCCTATGTGTCCTCTGTACTCTCAGGTCTTGGAGTCGTGTGTTATGTGATCTTGAGATTTTGTATCTTGATGTATATAATTACTCAAGAAGTAATTATCCTGAGATGTAAACAATTATCTCTCTTTATGGAAGAAGCTTTTATGGATTCAAACTCTTGTCTCGAAAAGTTTTAATTTCCCGTGATTTTGTCTTCCGCTGATTACCGATTCGCTTCCGCTAAATTTTAATCGTGTTTATGTCATGGTTTGGAGATCGGAGCCCACAATAACCCATTATTGGTCATGAGAAAGAGATTAGAAGCCAACTCATGTAGGTTCATAGACAAAGCAGCTCAACAAGAGATAAATACTTCAAAACTTTTCTTTCTGGAAAGTGGGAGTAAGAGGAGGAATTTAGCATAGCTTTAGGCTGCATTAAAGGTAATATTACCTAATGGGAGCATGAAAGAATAAAGAATAGTAGGAAAAAGAAAACAACCTTAATGTGAAACCTAGGATGTCTTGTGAAGGAACTAGCAGAGTGCTACAATCCCATAACTGATGGCATCTACTCCAACATGAGAGATGCCCTGGATGAAATCCTCAAAGAAGAGGAAGAGGAATGGAAGATGAAGTCCCATATAAACTGGATGGAAAATGGAGACTCCAATACAAAAATTTTCAGTGCATATGTTAATCAAAGACAAAGACATAACACAATTCTAAAACTGAAAAACAAGGATGGTATGTGGATTTTAGGAGATAAACCATTTATGGAACTAGCCCGATCTCATTTTTGATTGATTCTAACTGAATCAAAGAAGAACAACATGGAAACCATGGAAGACATACTTGGGCATTTCAAAAGACTCTCTCATTGGAAACTCAATGATCTAGCAGAGGATCCTACAGAATATGAATGTGTGAGTATTTTGAAATAACTAAACCCATATAAGGTGGCGGGATCAGACATAATCAATGACCTTTTCATTCTAAGCCACTGGGATATTGTGAGGAATTCACTCTTGATGACTGCAAGGAAAGCTTTGTGTGGTGAAGCTTTGTCTCTAGATCTCTCTAGGTCTACTGTCGTGCTCATTCCAAAGACAAACAAACTCACCTCATGTGATCAACTATTGTCGATCTCACTGAATAACTTATGTCTAAAGATTACATCACAGATTGTCACTCAACGCCTGAAGGGACACATGCCGGGGTGGATCTCTAAGTCACAAAGTTCTTTTGTGCCTGGTCGATGAAATACTGATAACATCTCGATCACGCAAGAGGTCACACATCTGATGAAGGGAAAAAAGGGGCTTGCATACATGGCTATCAAGGTGGACTTATCCAAGGCGTATGATAAACTATCTTGGGCATTTATCAAGAATTCTCTACATAAGACATGCCTACCCAACAACATTTGTGCATACATTATGAATTCTATCACAACAGGAGAGTGTTCAATACTATGGAATAGAGCCATCTTCCAGCCGTTCCAACCAAGTCAAGAGTTAAGGCAAGGCAATCCGCTATTACCCTATGTGTTTGTGTTGTGCATAGAATAACTTAGCTAAATGATCAAAAATCTAGTACAGAGTTACGATCAAATTGGGGCGGAGTGGGATTGTGCTATCCCATATTTGTTTTGCAGACAACCTAATCCTTTTTGGGGAGGCAACCTATGCTCATATGGGCACAATCATGAAGTGTTTTGAAACATTTGAAGAAGCGTAGGGACATGCCATCTCCATTGCCAAGACACAAGTATTTTATGCAACTAGTGTTCCCAGAGACACAAAAGCAAGCATCACTAGAATGTGTAAGTTCATGAAACTAACGACCTCTACCTCTACCTAGGAGTCCCTTTCATCCACACCTAGGATACGATGCAAGCATTCTAGACAGTATTGAATCTCAAACAATAAGATGGACTGCACACACTTTCTCTTTAGGTGGACACGTTTGTCTTGCTAAGTCAACACTATAAGCTATACAAATATACATGATGCAGATGATGGCACTGCCCTTAAACCTCTACGATAGAATTGATGGCCGCATAGAAAGGCTCCCGTGGGGAGGCTGTCACAAGGCAAACCCTATGTCCCTTGTAGCATGGAAGAAGGTGACTAGTAGAAAAGAAAATGGAGGCCTAGGGCTCAAAACAATGTGTGAGTGGAACATGGCATTGCTGGCCAAGAATGCATGGGATATCACAACTAATAGAGCCACATAATCATTTAAAATCATGGTAAGGGCTACGTTTAAATGCAAGCAAATGGTACTAGATAACTTGTACAATCTCATCTAAAATGGATGCAAGGTTAACTTCTGGCATGACATTTGAGTTGAACTGGGAACAACATTAGCAATGGAGGCCCTTCACCCAATACCAGAATCTCTACAAGACTTGAAAGTAGCTAGTACAATGTTGGAGAGTGGAAGATGGGATGAGGAGTTCTTGAGGTATTGGTTACCAGTGAATCGAGTTCAGTGAATTATGACCATGGAACCCCCAACCAGTGACTCTCTCAATAATGTTAGGGTATGGGCAGGTATAGAGAATGGTGCTTTAACCACCAAATTGGCATATACACTACTAAAACAAAATGATGAATTGGTGATAGTTGGAGAGTGGAAGATGTTGTAGGAGGCGGAAGTACCAACAAAGGTAAAATTCTTCGCGTGGGTAGCAATGCATGAAGCTCTACTCACTAATAAAATAAGGGTACAACAAAAAATGATGTCTAACGTCACATGTGAGAGATGCACGCTGCCGGAGGAGACCACTACCCATTCTCTACGGGAGTGATCATATTCCAAAGAAGTGTGGATCACATATATGAATGTCAATATATCAAACAACTTCTTCCAAACATAGGCAAATGGGTGGTTCATTGACAAAATGAAGCATTGTGGCCCTAAACTCAAGAGCTTCTTGATAGCATGTTTGATAATTTGGAAGGAAAGAAATAGCCAAATCTTTGAAAAGAAGACAATACCAGGAAATATCTTGGCTAAACACATCAAGAGAGAAGTTCAACTCAACACCAGATCCTGGGAATGCGAAGAAGTAGTTGTTACACCTAGGTTGTATGATAGACACAATTGGACTTGACCTCATGAGGGGTATATAAAAGTAAACACATATGTATCCTGGAACAAGAAGAAATACACAATTGTTGTGGTTGCAAGAGATCAGGTAGGGCCATGGGTTGGAGGCCATGTAAGGGAGACAATAACTGATTCAGTCATGCATGCTGAGTCCGTAGTTGTCAATCTAGCCATTGAAGTTGCAAGCAAAAATAGTATACAAAAGTTGTTTGTTGAAGTCGACTACAAGGTGTTTGTGGATATGCTTCAGAGAGAACTAGAGAAAAACCCAAAGTTTGCAAGCTAGATGTATAGGATCCAAAGGTAGATGAGAGAGAACCCATAGTGGAGTATTAGATATTAAGGAAGGAAATGTAATGGAGTAGTGGATGCCTTGTCCAAACACCACCAAAAAAAACACAAATGGGTACTTTAATTTCACTAGACCGCCAGATTGCACCAAGAGTGCTATGGAATAAGATAAACGTAATGGTAGTAGTCCTACTGTGGGCTCCGATCTCCAAAACACGATATAAACCCAACGGAAGCAATCGATTAGTGTCGGAATACGAAAAATCACGAAAAATTAAAAATTTTTGAGACAAGATCTTGAAGGCATGAAACTTCTTTCATAAAAGCAAGGTAAACAATTTACATCTCTGTTAAACCACTTCTTGAGTGATTATATACAACAAGATACAAAATCTCAAGATTTAGAATCAAAATCTCAGATCGACAAACTCCTAGGACCTAAGAGTACAGAGACGGCATAAGACTATCTAACTACATGATACAGCAGTTAGTATCTCCACCTGAGATTCACTGCTGCTCCTGGTGCTGCTACTGCTGATACTGACCACCTGCAAACTGGTTTCTTCGTCCTCGACGACCACCTAAAAAGTTGAAACCTACGGAGTGAGACAATCTGAATAATTGTCCCAGCGAGAGTTATAACTCTCCTCCAGAAGCTTTGTTATAGCATATAAGGAGTAACATAAGCAAGTAATCTAAGTTACTCCACATCAGATTGGATATTATGTAAAGCAACTTCATTTAAAGAACAAGAATAACATGTATATTAAAATGAATAGTGTAACATCAATCATTGTGTCTCGTAGTTCAATCCTAGCAGTTATACTACGCGGCTGACTATATTTTACAAACATTATTATGCCCTGCGGAGATGAGGTATACCACTCATACTCCAACCGATCACTTATCAAGTCACATCGGTATCATACATAGGTCATCAAAAGAGCCGGATTCTTATGACCTCATCTTCCTCAGTCAGTGTGAGGATCAACATACATGACATCTCGTGTCTCTGCTTAAGATAGCTTACTAGGGTATTCTGGCACTTCGCTATTAGAGTCACAGTGGCATTCTGTACTCTCTTCATCATCGAAAGATCTCTTGTTTATCTCTCATCGATGCGGTATATAAAGATTTCCCTCGGGAGATTTGTGATACATCATCCTGGCATAAATATACATATATATAGTGAAGGGTTGATAGATTAAGGTACATCTACATCAATACCTACACTAGGATGTAAGGATATTCACATCCATATTCCCCCACATACTCAAAAGTATGTGATCCAGGAGTTCCCTTAGGAAAACTTGTTTCACCATCATTTAGCTTCTGACAATGATGGATCTATGATCAGGGCTCTACATGGTATGATTATAATTGATTATTAGGTACATTTCAGTATTCTTTTAGCATCATACATGTTTCCAAACATTCAAATACTAAACATGGCTATAACAAAAGAATACTAAATGTAACAGGTATTACTCATATCAGTTATCAGATGGATATCAATTCTTAATCATCTTATCACTATGATTCAAGAACATGGATGCTCACACCCTTATATCATCATAACACTTGCTATTAAGTGACATATCAGCATCAAGTCATCTATTAGCATGACCTTGATGTCATTCATGGCCCTTAAGGCATATCAGTTTCATATGATGCCACTTGCATTCTAGGCAACATAGTTATTTCTATTCATAAGCTACTGACATGCTTTCAATGAATATAATGTCATAACCTTTACCTGGCTATGATTACTTCTTGCTGACCACCTGCATGATTAGTATAACTGAGATCATATATGTACAATATTGTCCTCACGATAACCAAGTCTTTTACATTGATTTATAGAGTACCATCGGCCGTGCTTCCATGCACGGTTGTACAAAGGAAGGCTACCACGGCCGTGTTCCATAGCACGGACGTACTATGAATCAGTATATCTTCACTGATTTAGGGTTTGGATATATCTCCCCTTATCATAGGGTTATTGAACTTCTTTGTCTTACAAGGTAAATAGATTCCTCATGCTACAACTTGTAATTAGGGTTTCACACTCATAGATATAACCTAGAGATACTTCTTTTACAACCTCACCCCAAATTAGGGTTTACTATTCACATTACATGTTATTACCCTAGAATTAGGGTTTACTATTCACCTCATAGTGAATTGAGCTCATATCATCATCATGTATGAGAAACATCATCATTGATGCCCTCTCATTAGGTTAAGATTCATCAATCATCATAATTAGGGTTTCCATTATCTCACCTTGATGGATCATATCCTAAGCATGTACTTTCTTATACATTGAAGATATGTGGCTTGATTCTTAATCATATTAGGAGCCCTCTCTCTCCTCTTACTATTAGATAATGATTACATCACTCTATATCAGGTTGGGTTAAGTCCTCATTGACTAACACAAGCCAACACATCACTATCATGTGATTAGGGTTTGATTAAAACAAGGTATCCTTTGATTTAACCCTTCAAGGGTATTTAGGTAATTCACACCATTGATCATCATCATGGGTCAATCCATTAGTCACTTGGTCCCTTTATGTCCTATGGTACCATTAGGGTTTAGGTTAGACCACCAAAGAACCAATTACACCTTCAAACGATTAAGTATAAACAGCCCTAAAAGTCTCCAAACGGTTTCAACCTTCAACCTCCAAACAGTCTTGAGACCGTTTGGGGGTGTTGACCGTTTGCCATGGTTGACTTCAAGACCGCATGACACTCAAGGTCATTTGACCTCAAATGGTCTTGAGACCGTTTGGGTGCGTTGACCGTTTGATCAGAGTTGACTTCCAAACCGTTTGAACAAAAACACCTTGAAACCGTTTGAATTGAAACGATCTTGAGATCGATTGGACCAAACGGCCTTGAGATCATTTGAGCCCAAACGGTCTTGAGACCATTTGGCCTCAAACGGTCTTGAGACCGTTTGGCCTCAAACGGTCTTGAGACCATTTGGATCCAAACGGTCTTGAGACCGTTTGGTCCAAATGGGCTCAAACCGTTTGGACCTCAAAAGTCCATCAAAAGTTATGATCGATTATGGTTATCTATGTTGAAGCCTCCAATTGGCCATAACCATGTTAACCACTTATAAATTGAGTCAATTAGGGTTAGACTAAATCACTTGGACACCAATTTGACCCTCAATTGAAAGCCAATTAGGGTTGAATCCATTTCAATTAGGGTTTTCAATCGGATAATCATCAATGTTCAACAATGTGAATCAAATCAAGGTTGAACCCATCAATTGATATCCAAATGGGCTCAAACTTGGCCCAAACGGTCTTGAGATCGTTTGGACATCCTCCAAACGGTCTTGAGACCGTTTGCCCAAAGTTTGACCAAAAACTAAGTCGATTTGATAAGGGTTGAACCCTAATTAGGTTACAAATCAGCACTTTTCATCAATGCATCAACCTATTGCAATTGGATCCTCAAACCATCAAATTACTTAACCCTAGACCTTCAAACGGTCTTGTATTGTCACCAAACGGTCTTGAGACCGTTTGAGTGAACCCCCAAATGGTCTTGAGACCGTTTGGGCCCTTCAACCCAAAGTTCACCAAAATTGGTCATTGGAATCACCAATTGAACCCGATTAGGGTTTTGAAGGTTGAAGTGCCTTCAACTTATGATTGGTTTGCAATTAGATCATGAATCTTTGTAATTGATTAATTCAACATGTATACAACAGACCTCTAAATGGTCTTCACTTGGTCAACCCTTCCAAACGGTCTTGGAGACCGTTTGAATCTAAACGGTCTTGCAAGATCGTTTGAGATCAAACGGTCTTGAGACCGTTTGATTTCAAACGGTTTGCAAACCGTTTAGACCAAATGGTCCAAGGTCATTTGGTAAAGTTACCTAGGGATTCACTCCCATCATCTTCAACCTTGGGAGAGGTCGGTTACTCTGTGGATTTGCTTGCAAGGAAGCAAGGAAAGATGGGGAAGAAGAAGAACTAACTACTACATTCAAGAACAAGTATATGTATAAGAAAGCAAGAGGTTTAGAGTTATAAAACCCACCTTAAACGTTGTTCCTAGAGCCCCAAGCTTCCAAGCTTAGAGCCTTTAATGGAGTCTTGAGCTCCACAGGTTGGCCAAAGGTGATTCTCCAAGGAAAAGATGGAGATGATCGGCTAGAACAAGAAACCTAAGTGAATTAACCATGAAACCAACCTTATACAAGGATTTCCTCCATGAATCCAAGCTAGAAGATGGTGTTCTCTTACCTTAGAACAGGTTGGTCGTTTCCCTGAGCTCCATAGCTTTGCCTTGGTCGGTTGAGAAAGATGAGAAGTGAGGAAGTGAAGGGGATACGTTTGGTTAGTTTACAAGGAACTAGGCTTATATACCTTAGGTTGTTTTCCACCATAAGGACCTCTTAAAACATAGATTTCTCATCTAAGTCCCTCCTTATTTCTAAGGCACGTCCAAGAATGATAATCTTATGCAAATCTCATAAAAACTCAAGATCTAAGGGTAGAGAAAACCAATATGCATACTAAGGTACATATATGAAGGGTCTCCTTACTCATACTAGGTGTTTTCACTACAAGGGTCATCCTTCTTATCCAATTATTAAATTGAAGCGCCCCTCTCATGACTTCTTCTATAAATGATGTCAAGAGTCATAAAAGATATATTAGAAGGTATATTTTACAAGTTGCACCCCACATTTTGTGTAAATTGCACTTTATACCAAAATTAGGGTTTTAAACACAAGGATTGCTCCACAAGCTGCATCTTGACGCCCCACCTTGGAGAATCCATCATACTTCATCATATTCACTCTTATGATGTCTCAACACTTAAAGGAACATATTAACATGTGCAAATTACAAGTTAACCCCTCTAATTAGGTAAATTGCACATAGGTCCCTGCATAACAAAACAATACTAAAACATCGTTTAAAAGGGACCAAAATGGAAACATATGTTCCTCAAGAGTTTTAATTACATTCCAAAAGATAATCACAAGTATATTAATTACATAATTAGGCAAAACACCTAGGGTTATCTCATAACCCAGGTCAGGGATGTTACACCTACCATATTTAAATTTCATGTTAATTTAGAACCTTGTATTACTTTTCCTTATTGGCTTGCAGGAGGAGGGCGAATTGAATAAAATAGCCTCTTGGCTTCCCAAAAAAAAACATAAATTTTTGTTGGTCTATATTACATAGTGAATAGTCTAGATCATAAGGAAAAGATAGAAAAAATTAACCTATCAGATGAGAGTAAGGGTTTGAGATCAAGTAAATCTAGAGGGATGGGTAAACCATAAAGACTATGATGAATAAAAATAGATAAGTCATAGATAGACGTAAGAGTTTGAATTTTCTCTAAGTGTGGTGTATTTCTTTTGCATGACCAAATATGTGTTTATTAGTGTGATTAATTGAAGAATTTTATATTATAAGATATATTGTCATGCATGTTGCAAAGTACACAAACAACTCAAAGGGTGTATTGGAACTTGGAATTTATATAATAACAACTAGGAAATAATAGATGTGTTAGAAA
Organism: Alisma plantago-aquatica; assembly: GCA_963693085.1. Taxonomy (NCBI): domain Eukaryota; kingdom Viridiplantae; phylum Streptophyta; class Magnoliopsida; order Alismatales; family Alismataceae; genus Alisma; species Alisma plantago-aquatica. The sequence continues at coordinate 1,215,024,172 of OY856412.1, forward strand.
TGTGCCAGCAACTAAGGTCAATTACTTGAGGCTAGAACATATGTTGCATCCGATTCTCATGAAATTAAATCATATCATAATGTACCTTGTCAGTGGCTATCCTAAATCATGGCACAGTTTTGATTCAATTCAAGTGATAATAGACAATATTGATCAAGTCAACATATTTTCTACTAGATTTTTAACCATAAGGCATTAAGAAATTAGCAAAGACCTATCTTGACTGTGTATTTAAATTGCATGGTGTACCAAGCCCTCTTGTACAAGAAAGAGATCCCAAGTCTACATTCTGACTAAGGGGAGAGTTATACATTTAAAAAAAATCATATTAAGACTTAATACAACTTTTCATCCACATATTGATGGACAATCAAGGAAGACCATATACACTCAAGAAGATTTGTTTTTTACAAGGACAACAACCACAATATATGGAATTATAAATCAAGTTACATGATAATCTGAATTTGCTCCTATGATTATTCTTACATACTCTTACCCTTTATCCACTAGAAGAAAAACAAAACGCCAAACCCTAAGTTTGGAGTGAAATATGACCCATCCATCTACATCATATTCTTTTGTACCCCTCTCCACATAATAGGGGTGTACCAAAAAAAAACAAAACAAAATGCCAATGTGCACAATAAGAAAATATTGTACATCATTCAAGACAAAAAAATGCACTCTCATTTTGAATAGAGGAGAGATTCACATCTTTCTAACACACCCCCTTCTCCATGTTTTCTACCTTTAGACAAAAATGTACATCACATCATTATTTTTTCATCCTTTGACACACTAAAGTGTCAGATAATATGCATACTTGTTGTTTTGAATGTCTCTTTGAGCTCTCGTAAAAGTCTTAGACATGCTTAATGTTGGGAATGGTGCTGAGGGAGTTTTTTTTTGTAATGAAAACCCAAGAATAATGAAATGGATATGTGAGTTCTCTGATCTCGGGAAGTAGGACAGCTTGGTCATTTATGGCGGTAATGGGAATTATCATGATGTGAATGTGAGGTAGTTCCATGGGCTAAAAGTATTAATTTGGTGACTATTTCAAACTTTTTACTTGAGAATAATAACTATTAAGTTGGGTTGTTTGATGAATGAATATTTGTCATAATTTGATTGCATCTCTTAGATTTAGTTTGCATATTAGATAAAGTATCCCTTGTTTTGTTTAAATTTGAGTTACTACTTCCTTAGTCTTTTATATCATTTTAATAATAAAATTACTTTATTTATAATCGAATAAATTGCATTAGAACAAAGGATCACAATGCTTGAACCATAAAGCATATCAAGGCTATCATGGTATTGAAGGATCACTTCTTGATAGAAACATGTGATTGAGGGATTCCCCCCTTAGATAGTGTGATCCCCCCCAACCACTTCGAAAACTTCTATATTCAGACTCTCATGAATTTCCAATCACTTAATTGCATCCTTTAGTACCCCACTTTCGCATGTCAGGACCCATCATGACTTTGTGCTCCAATCTCTTGACAACTACTCCAAGATACTGAGATGTCAAACTATCTAATCTCATTGGCAAGAACCCCTCTCAAGCCAGGAGCCCATTGAGACCTCTCTCCTTCTCGACAACATCCACCCTTGCTTGTTTCTAGATACAACAAGCCTTTGATAGTAACCTAGAACCATCAAGGCTACTCAGTGGCATGGAAGCATGTAGTCAACAATGGAACACTATTAAGATACATGCTCTAAGAACTTTCATGCAACAAATCTATCAAGTCCAACACTCCACCATCGACCACCATACACAAAGCCGTAAAATAATGAGATCTACAAAAATGGGGTGCCCAACACCACAAGCCCATCATAAATCCAAATGCTAATGTTGGTCCTCAACAACGATGCAACCACACAATCAACCAATTCATTGATTCTGGGACCTCCAAGGCTATTAAAATGTCCCATCCCAATCATTCCACCAACCTAATAATATAGGAATCTATGAAAGATTCTATAAAGGCATCCTAGACCCATGCTAGTGTGTGTCTCAACATCATCACACAACATCAACAACTTCAAGATCGCCTCTAGATAGCATGTGGCTATCAATTCTCACTCCTCGACGATAATTGTATGACAACAAGAGGCCTCTCATAGCTGATACCCACACTTTGCATTTGCATGACTTTAAGTATTCATGTGGGTTTGGGTACAAACCTCAGTAGTGTTGCTACCAAGTATAAATAGGAGGTCATAGCCCCCATGCAAATGTTCACTTCTAGATAGCTTCTAGGGTATTGATTTATGCACTCAAGTCCCGATGAGGACCATCAATACTCCCCATTAAGTCTTTATAGAATTAGAGAGAGAAACAAAGATAGAGAGAGATAATGTTGGTGCCCTCCAATACCAACATTTATCCTTGCCTTATTCATTGGTCACTATTTGTATCCATCATCTATAGTAGTATGCCCATTTTCTACATCTTATATCAACCACCTACTACACCTCACATGAACATGCCAAGTTGGGGAAGATCAACAAGGAGCGAGACAACATGTTTTAAAAGACCGTGGTTGCATTGCCTCCTGCTATTTCATGAAAAATGTCTTGTCTTCTTATTCTATTATATGTGTCAGATCTCTTCATTAAGAGTGACTAGTTTAGTCACTTGTGTGTGGGGATTACCCCCTCTACTCATATTTCATGAAATAATTTATGAATTTACTACTTGTTTGAACCATAGCTTTAGATTTAATGTTTCATTGCATGTTACGTACATTGATCACTTGTATTGCATATTTATTATAATTCTAGGCCTAGTGAACTTTGAATCCTAGAGTTAGAATAACGACTAATTCTAGTTGACATCCAAATGAGAAATTTAAATGGGTGGTTGTGGGGGTAACAAATACACGATTCATAGGTAAAACAATGACGATTCTATTGTGGTATCCATCCTTGAAATTTACTTGGTCTAGAAGTATTGGAATTTGCTTGGCATAAATGTAGTATCCATATGGGAACTGATGCAATGTGAATGAATCAATGCATGGTATTGGTGGTGATACTTAATTCCACCCCAATGTTTCCATGATTAGGTTAGATATCGATTTGATTCAATGTTTACTTCAAATAGTATTGAGTTTAATTCAACCAAATCAAATATTAAATTTATATATTAATCACAACTCGAACTAGATAACATTAGAAATATTCTAAAAAATGATGTCTATTAGGATTATATCCTTGAATATATTGCTATTACACTCATTCATTTTGTAAGCGTTATTGTTGTATGTAAAAACTATAGATTTATATCTAGTGGATTTGCTCATGTGATAATTCACACATCACACTGGCATTTCACCCATCTTGCATTACAACCATGATGGCATAGAACAATTATTATATCCCAAAACCCTAGTTCAATTTTCCTCTGAATTTCCCACTTTTCCCCTGCTTAATTTTAGCTACCCATAAGCTCTATAAAAGTCTATGTGGAAGCTAAGGTGAAGTGGTCAATATTCATTGCCTCCCCTAGGCACCACCTACTCTCACCTACCCAATTTGAACCTCCTACCTCATTCATCACCAAATCACCCTAGTTCTCTAGGATATTGACCATCATTCCATTCAAATTTTCATGCCATTCCCTTTGGAGGTAGGATCTTGTGCTGCTACCAAATGGAGGTGAAGAGTAAGGGATTCTTCACTGACATTCATGGGAAAATACTATTCATTATCCTCTCATTTTGTATCTTCTTTAACTAGAAGTATATTGTCCCCCTTTGTGGGTTGTTTGGGGACATAATATGGATATGTGATACCATGTTGATTGGAATTTTTTATGTGAAAAATTATTTATTTTTATAAGTGTGATATTCATGCTTGTTCTCTTCCCCAATATCTTTCTTTGTTGTTTAAGCTTTGAAATCACCCAAAGTATATGGAAAAGAGGGATTTGGAGGTTTGGAAGGAAAAAACACCTAAGTCGAAGTCCACTTGTGGACACTTGGCTTATTTTCCTATCTACCTTTATACCCATGTATTCTACTAGCCATAGGTGGGAAATCTAGGTATCTAGGTGTGGACATCCCTTCTCCCTTGGAAAAGAGCATGTCTAGTGGTTGGATAGGGGGATAGGAGGTGAAAATCATCTTCCTACCACCTATACCACCCCTCGCCACCAAGTGGGTTAGGAGAACTATACCTCGAACGTTAGGCTAGGGTTGATCTTGACTTAGATTCATATACCTTCTTAGTAAAATGAGACTTGCAAGGGTGGATAGATTTTAATATAGGACCTAGTTCCCCTAATATAATATGTGGCACACATGTCCCATGGGTAAGGTAGAGTTCCTACCAACACTTCCCCACATGTTTTTGGTTTGGTAGAATTATAATCAGATGTTTTGATTGAACATATCTCCTATGCATAGTTAAGCCTTCCTATACCCACCAAATACACCACCCCTATAATTAATTGCTTGAATCCCTAATTGCTTAGTTGCTTGTTGGTATAGCTCTCTCTTCCTTAGTTATAATTGATTAGTTTATGGTGATTGCTTTTGCTACAATCCCTGATGATTTCTTATGGTTACTTATGCTTTGTCCATTAAATAATTTCTTAGATTAGTTATTCTTTTCCTTGTGTGTCTAATGCCTTGCTTAATTTTGTTAGGAATGCTAGTCTAGAGTAGTCAATTGTCATGCATAGAGTAGCTATTTATTCTCTCTTAGTTATCAAGTTAGACCTAATTGCTAGTGTTACCTTAGTTTTCATTTTGCTCTTACAGAATTGTAAGACCTTCTAGTTTAATTGGCCAATCCAAAGATTTGATATATCAATCTTAAATATCGCACAGACTTCAAGCATTGTTGGACATCCACCACCTGCCACCCACTTTATCCATTGCTATTGTATTTGGTTTGAAAAATCATACCATTTGTAGTGTGTGAAATGGGTGTATAACATGGATGACCACCACTTTACAAATTTTGTTTATGTATTAATCAATCAACATTGACCATGTCATTCTCTTTCACCATTACTTGTAGTTGCTGACATGGACACCACCTTTGCTTCTTGCCCAAGTGGGCCTTAAGGTTGTTGCTTGACATGCCTAAATTGTGTGTGCAAAATATAAGTGTACGCACCGAGTAGTGTCTATGAGGCCCGAATGTCGAACTCAAGGAAACGTACTCTAGAGACTACTACTAACTATAAATTAATCATCTAAGCCTAAGAAAAAGTGAATGATTGTTTGTTAATAACTAAAGACAAGAATTGAAATCGAAATTAATTGGAATGTGATCAAGAATCGGTGGATTTCTTAGGATTACAGTTTCACCACTATACATTGCATTTAACTATATTTCATTAATAATCTCTTACCCTAAACCCTGGATTCAAGACTCATATCAAGTATTACTAACTCATACGTGATACCCTACCTATGCTAAAACAAACCCTACATTTCTTACAATTTAAGAATTGGATAGGTACATTAATGATATCTTTAGGCTTTCCCTTCATAACTGTAAGCCCTATCAAGAAGAACAATATTGGTGTGTAAATCTATGACCTATCCAACACTTCATCCCTCTTCTAAAGCAATTAACAATCTAAGAAATTGATTGTGGTGATTAAGCACATGCAATTGAGAAATCATAGATTCACGTCCAAAATTAAGGGAATTATATATATATATATATATATATATATATATATATATATATATATATATAATTATGGAAGTCAAATACAACACAAAACCATGATACTCTCAGGTCCTGAGGAACAAGGGGATTGCTTGTGCATGATTTCTATCAATGAATACAAATAGGAAGAGAGAGTAAATGAGCTAAACATCAGAAGAACTAATGAAAACACTTAGAGAAATTGGTCCAGATGACCCCCTTTGGCAAGCACCTCAATCTGTAGCGTTCTAATTGCAAATCTATTTCTAAGAGGTGCCCGAATCATCCAGTACATGGTTGTCTCCTTTGTATCCTCCTCTCTTTGCTCCATGTTCTATTGCAACAAGATAGAATCTGATGTTTCTTTTTAGCCAAACTCCCCTTAGGTCATAAGTGAGGCTCTGTCCGTCATTGAGTCACAACCGCTGGATCTTTCATTATCTTTAGTTTGCACTGACCACATAGAGTCAGTACCACCAACACCAAAGTCGGTGGCACTGAGTTGTCGGCTGACTTAAAACCCTTGATAAGTGTTGTTCTACCGACTGGTATGTCAGTAGCATTGAGTTGCTTTCTGTTGGTCCTGACTTGTTTTGGGCGCATAAGTCAGTACCACTGACTCTCCTGTCAGTGGTAGTGATATAGTGTTAATGCCAGTGACTGGTCTGTGGCACCTAGTTTCCTCTGGCTTCCTTGTTAGATTTTTGCAAAATGTTAGTACCATCGACTTATAAGTAGGTAGCACCGAGTTGTGCTGATAGGGCTTAAATTTCCTGAAATACGGAAAAAACAATATTAGTCCAAAAAAAATTGATAAATTAACTTAACTCGGTGAAAATACTTATTAATTTATGCAATAGTGTTTCATATGCTTATAATGATAAAAACACATAAATAATATCAAAGGGAGAAATTAAGCAATAAATACATGTAAAAGTAGGATGCAAAAAGTAACTAAAAATCAATGTATCAAAATACCCTAAGCTCGAATGTTGATCACACTCAAGAAACACTACTTTTGGACCTAGTTGAAATAAGTCAGCAAGAGGACAGACAATATGAATTACATTTCTCAAATACCTCTGCCTGACGGTCCTGAACTGACCCTTCACCACTAAACAAATAACTTCTCTGAAGGGACTAAAAATGTTCATTAAAGGTGTCCACACTTAGATCAATGAAATACTATTAATAGAGAAAATAACATCATGGTCAATAGGGCATACACTTGACACGCCACGTGATTCCCTATCTACGTTGCCCTTGTCTACCTACCGAATCTATGTTGGAAGAAGTTACCGATATAGAAATGAATGAGGGGATCAATCCTTTATGTGGACCACCAAAAAGAGCAATGGTTGGATATGAAGTAGGTGACTATGAATAAGAATCACAAGTAACATCTAAATAATTTATGCAAAAACAAAAAATGATGAACATATAGAATGAAGGAATTAAAAAAATACATGAATTCTAATGCCTAATATTGTGGTGGAATGATGAATGCATTGAAGGTCTCATCTGATTGATGAGTGTGGGTAAAAGAATGCATACATGTATCTATTTTCACTTCTCCTTAAAGAAAAAAATAGTTGAGTTAAAGGCATCCTTTTCTCCCTCTTTATTTAATTTCCTTTTCTTCTCTACCCTCTTATTTTAGCATTATTTATGATTTATGCTCAAGATTTCTTTCACATATCTTTTTTTTCTTCATTTGGGGGATGTGGATGTGTATCCTTTCACTTTATTTTTTAGGAGAAAGCTACATAGATACATGATGTAAAAAATGATGCAAGAAGAGAATGCAATCTACATTAAATTTGATACACAACTAATTATTATGCACATCTCTATATTTTTTTATTTTTCTAACTAATGCAATAAAAAGAAACTACCTATCATGCTACCTATTATGTTATGCAATTCAATCAGGAGGAACAATTTGGGCTACTTGGTCATCTTAAAAATAATGAATAGTAGGTGGAATCACATGATTAAGAGACGATGTCTGTCTTAACAATTATAGGTCCCTCTCCTACCAGTCTCTATACAGGATAATCTTAGGGTTTCTTTTAAAAGATCCCATTCAAAGTCATGTTCCTTCTTTGGTTGGTTTGGTCTCAAACCTCATCATCATATAATGTCTTGGATAAATTAAGATTTTCATACATACTAAGTGTCCTCAAGATGACTAATTCAAAACTTCCTCCGGTTGGTGCTGCCTTAGACTTTGCAAAATAAGATTAAAAAGATGTGATCATTTTCAATTTTTAATTTTTAATTTTCATTGCAAAAGGCATGAAACACATTTTGCTTTGATGATAGATGAAATATGATTAATAGGCTCCACTAGTATACTAGATAGATGTTAGATATACTTGCAAATAAGAAAGAAAATCAAAAGAGGAAAAAATAAAACAAATAAAGCAATTCCAACACCACCTAATCTTAAACTTGACTACGTCCTCATAGTTAGAATTCAAACAAAGAGGTGGAATGGGGGTACCATGTGTGGTGGAGGAAGGGGTGGTGGTGGTAGCTTAAATATTCTTGATGGCCTCTATGGATCCAAATTTGTCGACGTCTATCCTTCTGTGTTGGTGCCACCAACTTGTGTGTTAGTGGTATCAAGACATGGCATCCTTTATCCTCCTTTGATCTGCACGAGTCAGTGCCACTGTAAGAAGTGGGATCCACTCCCTACTAAAAAAGTTGAAGAATAAACATCCATTCCAAACACACTCAAAGGTATGTTGGAATGGGTATAAATTTTCCAAATTTATTATAATGGTATGCGAAAGACCAAAGTGTAGCAGCGGAATAAAAATAACTGACTATATTCAATTTTCATAAAAGATTACACACGTACATCAAAATCTCTCATTAGGGTTTACAACAAGATACAACAAAAAATATCTAGATAGAGGAAAGTCTATAATACTTCAAATATTGTCTCAAGAACAATATCTCCAAGTGCTAGGTCCATGCCCAAAGCTATGTTCTCTTGATTCAACTCAACAGCTTGTCCTAAACTGGGTGGCTGGGAAAAACACCCAGCAAAAGGGAAAAGAAAATGAAGTATGTGTCAAAAAATATGAATAGGATATCAAGGTGAAGAAAACATGTAAATAAAGGCTAGATTTCATCATAAAATGAATTGAACAAGAGTATGAGGCTATAAACAAAAGAAACTCGTTAAAATGATTTGCATGTAAGATAATTATGTCTATCTAACTAAGTAGGGTTGAGGCACCTACCGGACCTCTAACCTATAGGTGAGGGGAGAATAAGACATTCCCTGTCACTTACATAATTATATAGGGGAGAATAAAAACATTTCCCAGGGCTATTAAATACATGCCCTTTATGGGTGGTTGTACATAAGTACAACTACTTTTAATAAAATAGAACATAAATCTACATGCTAGAAAAGTAATCATGGCAAGAGTAGTCATAATATTCAATAAGCATGGCAGTGGGGTATAAGACCCAAACAAGAAGAAATCATAATCTGATTTGAGGCATGAACAACATTAGGATTCAAGAATAGAAGATTTAGGGTTCATTTAAGCCTCATTAGGGAAATATAGGGTTTGGCTGCAATTATCCCAACATAGGGTGGAAGGAATGCAAATATATAAAGAGGGATTACACATACATAAAGATGGATTGCACCTCTCTTACCGATATCAATTACTAACTTTCACCACTTTAATTGAGTCCAAGTTCCTCTTTGCCTATTTTCATTGTATTAACATGTATTAGAGTACACAGTGCACATTGTATAGAAATCCTAATTATAGACCTTTTTAGAAAAATTCGGATTTAGCTTTTGAAAATATCACCAATGAACTTATTAGGTTATCCTGATGAAGAAAACATATTTTTATGTTAATTTTAGAGTTATGATGATTAAGATGTAATTTTTATGGATTTTATGCATTAAATTCATTTTACAAAAATCACCCTTCGTCAAACCATGAAATCAGGCCTTGAAAATATTTTTATTAGATATATATTAATTTTCCAATTCTAAAATATATTTATTTATCAAATTTGGATAAGGGGATTAGAAAATATGAATTTTTAAATACTGACCAAAAGGAAATTGCCACATAACCAAACCTATCAAGATAATTGAAGAGAGAGGGAGAGGGAGAAAACATCATTTGACCCAAGATTAGGTTTGAAGCTGCATAGGTAACCAAACTAGAGCTTCTAGAGAAGGTAAAATAGCAGGAAACCAAAACCCTAGAAGAACATGGTAAAAAGAGATGGAAATCATCGTGTTAAACATAGAAGCATGAGTTTTAAGCATGTAGTAAGCAATATATGAGAAAGGGGGTTAAAAAAACTCACCTTTAGGAAGGTAAGAAGGTCCAAATAGAAAGGATCCCGAGATTAGAAGGTCTGGTTGCTCCAAGCCAAGCTCCTTTCTTGAGAAAAGATCACCTTCTCCACTTTAGAGGTGCAAACCCTAGCAAAAGAGCATGGAGATGAGATGTTTTAGGGTTTTAGGTAGAATTTTACCATGGAAGGTCATGGTTCCGACCTGAAAGAAGGTGGGAGGAATACTAAAAGTATGAAAACAGGGAAGAAAAGGAGGATACTTACTAGTTTTGGCCAAAATCATCAAGGAGGAGTTTAAGAAATCTTAAATAGAGAAATTTGGAACCCTAGGAGCCTTCTTCACCAAGGTAGGCACCCTATTTTACCTTGGGACAACAACTTCATGCCCAAAATTAGAAGGGATGATGATCTAAGTTGTAGGAAAGAGAAGGAGAGGATTGCTTCTTAGATTGGGAGGTGGGAAGGGGTAGGCATGTCTTTATAAAGAAAGGGGCAAGTATGAGGTGTCTATGGGACTTTCCATGTGTCCCTCAGGCTAGGGCTTCATGCCCATGCAAGAGGACAACTCATACACTCCTCTTGTATATCAAAGGTCAGTCCTAAAAGCTCCTAGAGCCTTCTAGGCCATCCCCACCATCCTTCAAATAAAGAAATAACCCCATTGGTTGATAACTTTTAAAGATCAGCAAATTTATAAAGAGGGTAATCCCTATAATGCCATTGGAGAGAAACACCTTCAAACTAAGGTGCAACTAGGTGCCCCATGGTTCAAAATCTCGAGAATGGTAAGGGAATATCTAAAGATTAAAATTCAGGAGATAATTTGTAAAGAAAACCTCCCAATTGGGTAAATTGCATAAAAGTCCATAATGCACCTAAAATTGTATAACTTGCACAAACAACATCCAAATTGAACCAAATTTGAAAGTTAGGCTCATTTTATGTTTAAAAATTACATCAAAAAGTTAGATTAAGGTTTAGATTACTTAATTATGGTAATTAAGCTTATTTAATACATTAATCTAGGTTTAGGGCCTTGCACTTCTAGCACAAATTAATATACCATTGTCCTACTAAAGTGGTGGTTTTACTTTCTAGATCCTTAAATACGATTTCACCTAGGTATTTATGCATAAACCCTTCCATTGGTATAATTATTGAACAAATGTTCACAAAACCACTATAAATTCTACAATTTAAGCATCAAGGCCAAAAAGGATAAAAATGAAATGAAAATATTGGAAAAGGGCCGAAAAGAGAATATGTCAAAGTTTTAAAATGTTACATCCACTGACTTGTGTGTCAATGGTATAAACACCTCTTTCTTGTAACTTTGTGAGTTCTCTTGAAAAATTTTGGTGGTACCAACTTGGTTGTCTGTGGTATCGACTTTTTGCAGACTTCAACATGTCATATATTTGATTCCATCGAGTTGTGTGTCGGTGGTATCGACTTTATGTGAAATCAATGTTGACCATTTTTAAGCAAGTCGATGGTACTGGCATTAGTGTCGGTAGTACCAACTCTGACTCTACCTACACACTAAGCAAGCATCAAGATGCCTTTTTTTTAATAAATTTGAAATCTAACCAGACAAATACAAAATTTAAACGATGAAAAGTCCTAAATGAAATGAAAATGACATAAACAAATTTGGGTTGCCTCCCATAATACCCTTGTTTAATGTCCTAGGCTCGATAAGGTGATTTTCTTTAGCTTGTGTTGTCACATAATGATTATGAAGACTCATCTCGTAGTCTGAACTCCACTCTATCATTGTTTATCCCAAGTTTCAAGTAACCTTTACCCATGGCAATGATCACATCAGACATAGATTGGAACAACCTTCCTAACATCATTTTTTATCCCCACATATCGTGCATATCCATGAGCAAAAAATTGACAGGATAGATGAACATATCAACTTTGACTAACACATCCTTGCATATTCCATATGGCCTCACAATCAATCCATTAGACAACTGGATTGTCTTGGACATCTTCACTCATTTCTTAAATCCCACCTTCCTAAAGGTAGAGAGAGGCATGAGATTTATGCTCGCCTTGGAATCACACTGTACTTTTTGTAAGTGTTTGATACCTATAGAACAATGGATGTAGAAGCATCCTTGATCTTTTGTCTTCATTGGCGACCTTCCCTGGATCATACCACTCATCACTTCATCAACACACTAGACATCTACACCTTTTATCTATCTTTTCTTGTTGATGATATCATTCAAGAATCTTCCATATGTGAGAATATGTTCTATCACCTCTACGAGTGGGATATTGATGTGGAGCTTTTGGATGATATCTAGGAATTTCTTGAACTACTTTTCCTCCTTTCTCAGCTTTGGACTATCTCGTAATGGCACATGTGGATTCTCTACAGACTTGTGGGAGGCATGTATTGTTGGTATGGTATGCCCAGAGATCCAAGCATATGATGATTGTGATGGCATAAACGATTTAATTAATAATAATCAAGGCAAGATTTCAAATCATTTTATTTCACTCAGTTATGAGTAATGAGGAAACACAATGAATGTAGCATATGATGATTGTGATAGCATAAAGGATTTGATTCATAATAATCAAGGCAAGCTTCCAAATCATTTTATTTCACTCAGTTACGAGTAATGAGGAAACACAACGAATGTCTAAAGAATGATAATACTCAATGACATATGTCTTCAAGTACGTGAATTGACAATGAGATCATACAAATTCTAAGAGTATGTACATTCTTATAATGTCCCTAGTTGGTTGATACTGTGGAAGGCAGATAGACACTAGTAACACTAAAGACTATAGTGTGGGTTGGTTGATGAAAAAATCTCATTAGTCATGATATGTGATATCAAACTAAGAACACAAATACTTATTAGGGAACAATGTATCAGACAAACCCACCTTGAGAGTGACACATGGAAACCATCATAGGTGGTTATAGTTATCTCTCAGTGAAGGTGGTGATTGTGGTTCTTAGACCTGAAGTCACTACACTCATCACATGTCATTCGACATACTTGACATCTTCAAATGTATGCCTGAATAAGGATTATCGTAAAGGTGATTATTGGGTAACCGTGACATACGGGAATTGACTGTGAGTGATGTAGATGGGGTTTGTCCCTCCTACCAGAGATTGATATCCTGACCACTTTATAAGAGAGACTGAGAAATGCATGTGCATGCACATGTGAATCAGTATACGATATTGAGGTCAAATATATCTCAAACAGTATGCTTTAATTCAAGGAACGTGGATTGAACATTGAGGGGATGACATTTCCATGCCTCGAGTTCATTCTAGATACCAGATACAAACTAATTATACAATCACAATAACACCTCACATATATTGTAGGTTGAAGTTGTTCTCCAACTTTCCATTTACTTGGGTAGCATTAATGTGCGACTAGGCACCGCTCTTTGCTTGAGATGTAATAAGTTTGTTATGGACATTCACTGCCAATGTGATACGAGACCTATAGGGCTAGACACATAGGAACTCATCTAGAAGAGGAGTTTAATCATGAATGATGATTGGATTAATTACTAGAGTGTTTAGGTATTCAATTCAAACAACAAATCATCTAACTGATCTCTCAACGATCGGTTCATACGATGAGATGACCGTTTGGAGTGTCAGATTGATTACAAATTGAATTGGTTGAATTCTGCATGAATCAGGGCACCGACCAATTGGCTCGGTCACACAAACCAAAGCTTCTGGTGATTTTCCCAATTCGTGAGAATAGTTGGTTGTTTCACTTGCTCAATTTGATTGGTGCAAGAATTAATGTTGAACATTAATTGGACTTAAATTTGCCAATTCATATGCGATTGGGAAACATGGAGAAACGAACGATTGGGCTGCGAACCAATCGACTCACATGTGAAACAACTGGTTCAATTTCCAATCAACTACTTTAACACTTGCAGGTTATGAAAATCCATGATCTTCCAGTCTCTTCTACTCCCACACATATTGGGAACCCAGACCCTAACCCCTTTTATAAATAGAGGGGTATTGGGGGATTCCTATAATACAACTCAATTGCCTATGAAAATTGTTATCCTCTCTGGTTCTGGTAACCAATAGAGAGCATAAGCAAGTCCTACCCGCTAAAGGGAGGGATAGCAAGGGAGAAACAATTGCGTGAGAGCAAGTTGAGGACTAATACATCACCGGGAGGGACAACTCCTTCCTGTTTGTTATACTAGAACAACATGAGTTCTAGTTGATCTGTGTGGACTTATCTAGAGGTGAGGTGGCCTTTGCCTGCTGCTAGGAGGGCAACGTCAACCTGTAATCTCTGGTGAGACCGTAGGAGCTACTGCAGATGATGTTTGAGTTTGTCGTCCATGGTGAAGACCAGGAGCTGCACAGACACCGTCCAAGAGCAACTAGAAGATAGTTGCACTACAATGAGTTGCGGTCACTGGAATTTCTCTAGGACCAGATATGATATCGTTAAAACCATCCTTCCCATTACATAGAAGTTGACGTGATCTTGTTGTTCATGGGAATACGACAATAATTTCTTTTCCACTATCTGTCGATATATCCCTACAGTAGTATCAGAGCAACAACAACTTACTATTTTAGGATAGTCGATATGATCAAATTTTGGTTCTATCATTTATTTGTTGCATACGATGTGAATATTTAAATTATTCAATATGTGTATCCGATCAAAGACCACATACAATCCCAAACTAATATATATATGATAAGATATATATGCAATTCACATGTGTCACCTTAAAAGCAAATTTTGATGGTGGATGTGTAGCATTATTATAGCCAATAACCCAATATCTGTGTGTGCTTCGTTGGTTTGATTTTATTCATGTTTTATCTCAGTTTGCATATTGAGCCTCTACTTTCTTGTTCCCAATGTAAAAGTTAATTCTTTCCCGTCTTTATTCCCTATAAGTAACTCGATGTTTCTATTTACCATGTAATAAGTTTAATAGCAATTAAATAGTTTCCTTTCTTGCAATGACAAAGATGACAATCAGCGTCAAGCGAGCCGAACCGTTTCAGGTGACGAGTCGACTGGTTGGAGGATCGAAGAGGGTGGACCATAGGAGGAGAGAACTGGCCGGTCAGTGGTCCCAATCGATCATCTGTAGGTGTCCAGATATCGGTTGGATAGGAGGCTAACCAATTGTTTCAGACAACCAACCAATCGGCCAAGAGGTGAGACGATCGGTTCAATGGTTGAATCCATCAACCCAGATTGACAAGAACACATCTACATCAACAACATACTCATGCATGTGATGTGATGTTGATCTAGGTGGTAATAATTTCTTGTGGCTCCAAGGAATCATAACAGATATAGCCATAATGCGACAACCTCCATAACGTACACAATCCAAGCATAACAGAAACGTTCTCATACAAAGGAGATCATGACAAAATCGTGACATGGTATCATTAATTAAGCAAGGTCCATAGAAATTCAAAACATCCACTTATAGTGTATTAATACATGAATAAGAGAAAGAAATAGAATGTCCAACATCTTAAGAACATAAAAGAGAGTCCTAATATAGCATAAATGTAAAGATAAACTAGAGGAACACTCTAGAATGGCACCCCACCACAAAAAAATTTGAAAGCTTCACGAACTGCACCTCCCACTGCTACTGATGTTGTGGCTGCTGCTGGCGCTGTCCCCCACCTATGTGCATCCCCACATAGCCATGCATTCAACAAAACTATTGCAAGTGGTTAGGTTTGATACAAGTAAATGAACATAAATCAAATGATCTTAAAACTGTTATGACTTGCATAAACATTAAATATGGCTTAGGGATACATTCTTAGATTGATTGAACATTCTTATTAGGGCACCTAATCAATGAACCATAAACGTACCGAACACACTGAAAGTGAACAGTCATCTGAACACACTAAAAGTGAACAGGAACATAACATACCAAACACACTAAAAGTGAACAGTCATCTGAACACACTGAAAGTGAACATGATTGGGCTTGAACCCAACAAAGTGAAGGGGGCTCATAAGGCACCGACCTTCCATAAACGTTCATGAGTAGGGCCTAATTATATGTTCTAAATCCGATCTTATCTCACATGATGTGGCTACGCATAATCACATTACTGATCTTATACATAAATCTAAATACATTAAATCTTAACAAGAAGTGCATCCATAAGTACCTCTTAAAACCATTAGGTGCTCACATGATAACATATATAACACGAACTCTAAACATGATTAAAGGAGCAAACAATATGAATACAGTAATTTAAACACAAGGCATGGACCACTTACCTAGTTTAGTAGGAATACTCGCTCCTAAGTTGTTGACTTTGAGACTTTAATATTTTCCTGTCATTAAAACCCAAATCCTAATCAGGTTAAGTTTCAATATCCGTGAAACTAGAGTCAAAATCTTGACTTGTAACATATCCCATTGGCAAGATCTCAAAAAACTGATAAAAAACCGTATATCACTTGACCCCATCGGATATACCAATAAAAAGATATTGATTATCTTGCATCGGCCAATCAGGGCTTAGATAAATCCTTTGTCTAAAAATCTGGTGCATGGATAAAATCGAAATTTGCAAAGGCAAGATATGCCCATTGCACTATTTTTCCTGACATACGCGTGCAGGGGTATTGTAGGAAACTCATACTCTACTAAAAACTTCCCAAAATACTCCCAAAAGCCCTAAGTTCAACTATAGCATATGGGGCACAAAAGTAGAGCTACAGTACCCCTACCTTTCACCCCGACCCCTGATACCTATCCTGTTATCCATGGCGTACACCTCACCAATCCTTCCCAGCCGACTCTCCTCTGAGAGAAAACCCACAGCGTCGCAATGTGCAAAAACTGGGACGACGCCCATCCATTGGTGGTCAGCGGACTAGCAACCAGGGAACGAGAACCACCTCAAGCTCCCTTGGTAGTGGTCTGCCACCTGAAGATAGCAAGGAGGAGGACTTGAGGTCAGAAACTAGGGAAAATTGTGAGGAACTCGAGTCTGAGGCTGGCATTGGCTTTGCCACGATCACCAGATGGTTGGGAAAAGAAAAACCAGAGGACAACGTTAAAAAAACCCGGCGGCCGACCCTCAAATACGTCGGAGTGGCGGAGCTCGTCGGTCACGCACCTGTCTGAGAAACACAACCCAGAAACCCATGGAGAATGAAGGAACGATGCTGCAGAAACTTACAGAGGATGTGATTTCACTGGCGTGGTCAGAGATGCACAACCTAGGGATTCTACACTGGAGGGGATGGTTGCTTTTGCGGCGGTGAAACGAGACCCCTCGTCCCCAAATTGATGGCGCTAAAGGGTTTTTTCTACCGATCAGAGATGCTTGCTGGAGCTTGATGTGCTGTTGAGAAGATCCACAACAACGGAGAGCAAAATGGCGATGAGGGTTTGCGAGATAAGGGATTGGGCATCTCTTATACATAGGTTTTTAGGGCATCCAATCCAGGGGTCAAACGACCATTCCAAATCTGCTGTTTCATATTTGCTGTTTTGGTTGTGTCCCATGAAATCCTCACCATCCACTCATCTAAAAATCCACCTCTAAAAAAAATAATGTGGAGTGTGTATGATAGAGATTAGCAGAGACACATCCGGGACAGCAAATTTGAATCGACAAACGACTCACAATCCTCTCTCGAAGCTGTTGGGATACTCGATCCCCATCACTGGTCAGTCTCGTGTGAGGAAAATCAGGGTGTCACCCGCACGCTATCATGGTATCCCAGCAGGACCGGGGAACATACGAGGAAGGAAGCTTCCCAAGCTGTCGGATAGATCCGCGTGCCGCAAACTCTTCCTGGGCCGCACGATATGGCCCAAAGGGAAAAAGGGCGCGCGACAGGCCAATAAATCGCTAACCTTATCAAATCGATTTGATTAAACTAAGAAATGAAGGTTATCTAGTCCTCACCATATGGAAACTTCCAAAATTCATTTGAGGGGTCAAACAATGTCAAAAAGCTTTCAATTTTGACCATGGTTCCCTATTAACCTCTAGCACATTATTATGGGATGACCTTTCTAATTTCTCATTGAAAAGCCATAATTAACTTAATTAGATTTAGATTCTCATAAAAATCCTAATAAATCATAGGAAAGATATCATCTTGCCAAAATTGGCCATGATGATAATCTATCATTATCTTTTGAACATAAATTGTTGCGTCACTTATTTTGTACTAGAAAGGCATATAACATCCCAAGGTATTCTGAACCAACAAAGGAGTAAAATTATGTAATAATTAGAATGACAGACCTAAAATGATGAGGATGTGACAATCCTCCCCTCCTTATAAAAGTTTCATCCTCAAAACTTTATGGATCAAAAGGCTTTGGGTATTTCTTTATCATTTCGCCTCTAAGCTCCCAAGTAGCTTCTTCAAGATTATGATTCCTCCATAAAACTTTAACTAGAACAATATCCTTGTTCTTCAACTTCTTAGTCTGGACATCTAGAATCCTCAAGGGAAACTCTTCATAGGAAAGATCCTCCTTGATTTTGTTAATATGCTGGTGGTAGTGCTAATCTATAAGCACTCTCTCCCACCATATCTAGGATCTCAAAAGGACCAATATAACAAGGGCTAAGTTTTCCCTTGATCTTAGATCTAGCAATATATTTTATGGGTTTGACTTTCAAGAAAACATGATCACCCACCTCGAACTCTTTGTCAGACCTATGAGCATCTACGTACTTCTTTTTTTAGTCTTGTGCAATCTTCATCCTCTTTCTAATGAGATCAACCTGATCTGTGTAGAACTGCAACTCATCAATTTGGATCAGACTTCTTTCACCAATATCACTCCAGAGCAAAGGTGACATGCATGGCCTACCATAAAGAACTTCATATGGTGCCATGCCTATACTGTTGTGAAAACTATTATTATAAGCAAACTCATCCAGAGGTAGGAACTTTGACCAAGATCCTCCCCAATCAAGCATGCATGCTCTTAGCATGTCCTCTAAAGTCTGATTGGTCCTTTCAGACTGCCCATCCGTCTAAGGGTGATAAGCAGTATTGAAATGGAGCCGAGTTCCTAACTCACTCTAAACATGTTTCCACAACTTAGAAGTAAACCTTGGGTCCCTATCTGAAACAATAGAAAGGGGAATACCATGAAGGCACACTATCTCGTAGATATACTGATCGGCCATCTCAGGAACACTGGCAGTGGTTTTTAAGCTAGAAAGTATGTACCTTTTCTCAGACGATCGACAACCAACCAAATTGCATCATGTCCTTTATTCATCTTGGGCAAGGCAGTAACAAAATCCATGGTTATCTTCTCCCACTTCCACTCAAGAACATCAAGCAGTTGGATAAGACCACCAAGCCTCTGATGTTTAGCCTTCACTTGCTGACATGTCAGGCATCTAAAGATGAAAGTAGCTATGTCTTTCTTCATGCCTTCCCACCAGAATTTTTTCTTTAAATTCTGATACATCTTTGTAGAGCCCAGATGAATATTGTACTTAGTGTCGTGGGCCTCAGAGATAATCTTTTATCTTAGCTCATCAGAAGGTATCCCACAATCTGCCATTCATCAGAACCTCACCATCTTTACTGTTCGAGAGTCCAATCCCGACTCTTCAAGAAGTTCTAATATATGTGGATACTTGGGGCTACACTGTTGTGTATTGTGTATGTCAGAAGTCCAATCTGGCTTGATTATAATATGTGCCAACTTCAACTCGACCTCAACAAGCAACAGTCTCCAATCCATCAGCTCATTCATCATCTTCCATTCCTCAATCAAGATAGAAGCACAACTAACATCCTTCTTTCTGCTCAGAGCGTCAGCCACGACATTAGCTTTTCCCAAATGATTGGTGATGGAGAAATCATAGCCCTTAATGAACTCCATCCACCTACGTTGTCGCATATTTAGGTCCTTCTATGTCAGGATAGGGTTGTAAATAAGTACGAGTAGACCTGGAGACCCGCAAATCCAGACCCTTAAAAAACCCGTCACGAGTCTAATTTTTGATACCTGCATACCCTTGGACCCGTATACCCTTGGACCCGCATATAAGCGGGTCTAATAATGGGTATGCTTGGACCCAGACCTGCTAGACCCATGTACCCGCTATACATAAGTAACTATTTATACAATATTTTATATATACCATACTTTACTAGTCTAACTAATATAATTATTGAGATTATATCCCACTCTAACCACAATAAGGTTGAGACTAGTCATATAATTAAGAATTAGTTATTCTAGTTACAATAATGAACATCATATGTAAACTTAAAATCAAAGTATCTACTAGTTTACATTACTTTATACATAAGGTACATGTTATGATGATGACTAAAAATATGTAAACTATTAACCCAATTAATGACAGTGTATAAAATATGAAATTATCTAATGTAACTATGGCATGTTAATATACTATATAATAACAATATCTTGTTGTATTAAAATATATAGCACATTGTCATTTTTCTTACATAAACAATATGATGTTTATAGAATCGCTTACTTGCATAGCCGCTATTATTGTAGGTACGTGTATGGTGGGGGTCTAGGTTTTGTATTATGCGGGTCTAGAACCAGAACCGGACCCGCTAAATTAGATGGGCATGGGTATGGGTATGGCTAGACCTGCACCATACCCACACCATTTACACCCCTATGTCACGATATATTTGAGGCTCTTATGATCAGAGAACACCTCAAACCGTGTTCCATATAGGTAATGCCTCCATATCTTAAGTGTATAAACAATAGCAGCAAGCTCAAGATGCGTTGGGTAGTTTTCTTCATGCACTTTGATCTGTCAGGAAGTAGAGGAGATAAATCTGTCGTTCTGCATGAGTACACAACCCAAACCATGCTTTGAAGCATCATTGTAGATTACAAAACCATGATCATCATATGGAAGAACTAGTACTGGAGCAGATGTCAACTTGTCTTTTAGGGTTTGGAAACTACACTCGCAAGCATCATCCCAGACAAACTTGCAGTCCTTCCTGGTCAATTGAGTAAGAGGTTTTTCTATGATGGAAAAGTCTTGAATAAAATGCCTGTAGTAACTTGCTAGATTGAGGAAACTACGAATATCTGTAAAAGTTTTAGGAACAAACTAGTTCTTGACTGACTCCACTTTAGCTGGATCAACAACTATGTTCCCATCTGAGATGACATGCCCTAGAAACATGACTTATCTAAGCCAGAAGTCATACTTAGACAACTTAGCATATGATTGATGCTTCCTGAGTGTATCCAAAGTAATACGAAGGTGTTATTCATTGATCCGATTATTGTCGGAATAGATTAGAATATCGTCAATGAACACGATGATGAAAGAATCAAGGAATTGATGAAATAAATTGTTCATAAGATCCATAAAGATAGAAGGAGCATTAGTAAGACCAAAAGGCATCACTAAGAATTCATAATGTCCATATCTAGTAAGTAAAAGCTATCTTCTCGATATCAAAACTCTGAATCTTCAACTGGTGGTAGCCACTCCTCAAGTTGATCTTTGAGAATACATAAGCAATCCTCAGCTAGTAAAAAAGATCATCAATCCTAGGCAAAAGTGTACCTATTCTTGACAGTCACTTGATTGAGCATACTATAATCAATGCACATACGTAGCGACCCATCCTTCTTCTTAACAAAGAGGACAGGATCACCCCAAGGGGAAGAACTCAGATGAATGAAACCCAAGTCCAAAGGCTCCTGAAGTTTCTTCTTAAGTTCAACTAACTCAGCAGGGACCATTCTATAAGTAGACTTTGAGATTGGAGAAGTACCTGGAAGTAAGTCAATAGAGAAATTTAATTCTCTACCAGGAGGAAGACCAGGAAAGTCCTCAGGGAAAACAAAAAGAAACTCCCTCACTACATGAATATCTAAAATAGGTTTCCCCTGTTCGACTAACAAGGATACCAGAAACACAACCTGACCTTCCTCCTCAACTTCTCCACCTGTATACATGAAATGAAGAGACTCTTCCTATCCCTTCTCCTAACTTTAACAACTGAGGGATTCTTCCCAGGATGTGCAAATAAAACCAACTTCCTTCTATAGTCAAGAAGCACATAGTGCTCATGCATCCAACTCATCCACATGATAACATCAAAGGATTTCATATTTACTATCATAAGGTCTGTAAGAAAAACCCTTACCTCAATAGATAAGGGGACCCTAGATATCATCCTACCAGGTTCAAGTATATGTCTACTAGGAGTTATGACATTCATATCATAAACTAGATGCTCAATGAGTAAACTAAGCATATCAAAAAGTGCAGATGAAATGAAGGCATGTGATGTACCAGAATCATATAGGACTTTAACACTCTGATCATGAATAAAAGCAGTACCTTCTATGACCTGATCTGGCTTGCCATCCTCTTCCTCCATCATGAACATGCGAGCCTATCTTTTCTCCCTGGGAGCATCCGCTATAGCACCTTTTCCATCGTAGCCTCCTTGCTTAAGGAACTTGGGACAATCCCTCTTGATATGACCCAACTCCCCACAAAAGTAGCAAACTCCCTATCCAAGCCTGCACTGTCTGCCATGATGCTTGTGACACTGTACTTGGGTTGACCATTGTTGTTATAACTGAGCGGGTCCACCTTATGGTGCCTTCATTTTCTTGTCATGTTGTTTGTGGTTGTGACCCTGATAACGGTTATTGTTCTTCTACTGATAGTTTTGCTAGTGATGATGTTGTCCGCCATTGTGGTTCTTCTTCCCAGCCCTACCTGGGTGATCCCCAAGCTCTGGGGCTGCATCAAGGGCTTCCTATATCGTCTTGTGGCCTCATCCAGAAAGTGAGTAGATGAGATCCTCCTTCAGACCTCGAATGAACTTCTTCACTCGCTTCAGCTCAGTCACCTAGGCTCTGTACTTCTGAAGAATACAAAATTTCATGGCATATTGAGTGACTATCATATCGCCACATTGTCATAGATAAATGAACTCTGCCTCCTTCTTGTCCATCATTGCTTCTAACACATAGTGACTCTTGAAAGCCTCCATGAACCCCTCTCATGTGAGGAACTCATCATCTGGATCTCTGGCGTCACAGAAGTTTTCCCACCAAACACGAGTCAGACCTCTCAGCATGTGCATCCCGAACCTGACGTCGGACTCCTTCGAACAGTCCAGGTCATGAAAGCAATGCTCTAGGTTGCGGATCCAAGCCTCAACCTTTCCCACAATGTCCAGCTCTTCCTCTCCAGCGAACGTCTTTGGCTTCCCCTTGAGGAAGTCTATCAAGGTGACTTCATCTCTCCTATGACAATGGCCTCCATCTCTTCCTTCCATTGCATCAACTAAGGCTCTGACCAACATATTGTATGAGAGGGGAGGGTCTTCTCCATGTGGATTCTCTTCATGCTTAGAGGGATGATAACTCTCTCCATCAGAGTGTGGGGTGACTTGTCATTCTCAGGGCAACACTTAGGGGCCATCTGGAAGAGGGAAAGAGACATTCATAAGCATGTAGCATAAATTATAAAATCCTACTATAGTGGCCATTATAGGTTTGCCGTGATACCACTTTTGTCACAACCTCCATAACGTACACAATCCAAGCATAACAAACATAAGCGTTCTCATACTAAGAGATCATGAAAAAATTGTGACATAGTATCATTAATTAAGCAAAGTCCATAGAAATTTAAAACATCCACTTGTAGTGTCTTAAATACATGCATAAGAGAAAGAAATATAATGTCTAACATCTTAAGAACATGAAAAAGAGTCCTAATATAACACTAATGTAAAGATAAACTAGAGGAACACTCTAGAATGGCACCCCACCATAGTAGAATCTGAAAGCTTCACAAACTACACCTCCCACTACTACTGATGTTGCGGCTACTACTGGAACTATCCTCCACCTATGTGCATACCCACATAGCCATGCATTCGACAAAACTATTGTAAGTGGTTGGGTTTGATACAAGTAAATGAACATAACTCAAATGATCTTAAAACTGTTATGACTTGCATAAACATTAAATATGGCTCAGGGATACATTTTCGATTGATTGAACGTTCTCATTAGGGCACCTACTCAATGAACCATAAACGTGCCGAGCACACTGAAAGTGAACAATCATCTGAACACACTGAAAGTGAACATGAACGTAACATACCAAACACACTGAAAGTGAACAGTCACCTAAACACACTGAAAGTGAACATCATTGGGCCTGAACCCAACAAAGTGAAGGGGGCTCATAAGGCACCAACCTTCCATGAACGTTCATGAGTAGGGCAAAATTATATGTTCTAAATCTGATCTTATCTCATATGATGCGGCTACTCATAATCGCATTACTGATCTTATACATAAATCTTAATATAGTAAATCTTAACAAGATGTGCATCCATAAGTACCTCTTAAAACCATTATGTGCTTACATGATAACATATGTAACATGAACTCTAAACATTATTAAATGAGCAAACAATATGAATGCAGTAATTTAAACCCAAGGCATGGACCACTTACCTAGTTTAGTAGGAATACTCGTTCCTAAGTTCTTGACTTCAAGACTTTAATATTTTCTTTTCATTAAAACCCAAACCCTAATCATGTTAAGTTTCAATATATGTGAAACTAGAGTCAAAATCTTGAATTGTAACCTAGTCCATTGGCGAGATCTTACAAAACTGATCAAAAATCACATATCACTTGACCCCATCAGATATACCAATAAAAAGATATTGATTATCTTGCCTCGATGTGTCATCATTCCTTATTTAACCATTCAAAAAAAGGTTTGCTCAGTCAGAAACTACTCTTCTGATAGCAGAGGGAAGCTAGGGCTCTAAGTTTCTATGGCCATAAATTGGGGGAGGGGATCTGGCTACTCGCAAGCGTCAACCCACTTTGTCTAAATATCTGGTGCATGGATAAAATTGAATTTTAGAAAGGCAGATATTCCCATTGCACTATTTTTCCTAACATATGCGTGTAGGGGTATTGTAGGGAACTCGTAATCTACTAAAAACTTCCCAAAATACTCCCAAAAGCCCTAAGTTCAACTATAGCATAAGGGTGCAAAAATAGAGCTACAATACCCCTAGCCCTGCCCTTTCACCCCAACCCCTGATACCTCTCTAGTTGTCCATGGTGTACACCTTGCCAATCCTTCCAAGGTGACTCCCCTTTGAGAGAAAATCCACAACGTCACAATGTGCAATAACTGGGACGACGCCCATCCATTGGTGGCCAGCGGACCAACAACCAGGGAATGAGAACCACCTCAAGCTCCCTTAGTAGTGGTCTACCACCTAAAGACAACAAGGAGGAGGACTTGAGGCCAAAAACTAGGGAAAATTGCAAGGAACTTGAGCCGAGGGTGGCATTGGCTTTGCCACAATCACCCGATGGTTGTGAAAAGAAAAACTAGAGGACAGTGTTCAAGAAACCCGGCGGCCGACCCTCAAATACGTTAGAGTGGCAGAGCTCATCGGTCCCACACCTGTCTAAGAAACACAACCCAAAAACCTATGGAGAAGGAAGGGACAATGCTACAGAAACTTACTGAGGCTGTGATTTCACTGGCATGGTCAGAGATGTACAACCCAAGGATTCTACACCGGAGGGGATGCTTGCTTTTGTAGTGGTGAAATGAGACCCCTCGTCCCCAAATGGATGGTGCTAAAGGGTTTTCTATAGATCGGAGATGCTTGCTGGAGCTTGATGTGCCGTCGAGAAGATCCACACCAACATAGAGAAAAATGATGATGAAGGTTTGCGAGATAAGAGATTGGGCATCTCTTATACATAGGTTTTAGGGAACCCAATCCAGGGGTCGGACAACTCACAATCCTCTCCCGAAGCTGTTTTGATACTCAAACCCCAGCACTGATCGGTCTCTTATGAGGAAAATTAGGGCATCACCTGCACGCTGTCTTGGAGTCCCAACAGGATTGGGAAACGGGTGGGGAAGGAAGCTTCCCAAGCTGTCAGATAGATCTGCATGCCACAAGACTCTTCATGTGCCACACGATATGGCACAAAGGGAAAAAGGGTGCTTGACAGGACAATAAATCGCTAACCTTACAAAATCGATCTGATTAAACTGAAAAATGAAGGTTATCTAGTCCTCACTATATGAAAACTTCCAAAATTCGTTTGAGGGGTCAAACAAAGTCAAAAAGCTTTCAAATGTTGACAGTGATTCCCTATTAACATCTAGCACATTATTATGGGCTGACCTTTCCAATCTCTCACAAAAAGCCCTAATTAACTTAATTAGGTTTAGATCCTCATAAAAATTCTATTAAATCATAGGAAAGACATCATCTTGCTAAAATTGGCCATGATGATAATCTATCATTATCTTTTGAACATAAATTGTTTTGTCACTTATTTTATACTAGAAAGGCATATATAACATTTCAAGGTATTCTGAACCAATAAAGGGGTAAAATTGTGTAATAATTAGAATTACATACCTGAGAAAATGAGGATATGACACATTATCATCACCTTTTTATTTATATTGCATGTTTATGTTATGGGATATAGAATGTATATGATATGTCCTATTATGTCGTGATTGGATAGAATATATTTATATATGTGATATATATAAAATCCCTCAATCAAACATATTAAGTATTATATGCTTTCCATTAATGGAGCATAAGAAAACTTGATCAACTAAGCATAGGTTATGCCCAAGCATGATGCACCATCCATCTCATGGAAGTGTGACAGTAGTAATGTAGGTTCTGCCCAAGCGAGGTGCATTATTATCATGTCATCTTTTGGGTCAGGCTTAACTATGTGCACTCAATGGGATTAAGCACCATAAGCATATAGATAATTATGGCAAAGAGTTGCACATATTATATATCCAAGAATTTCATATGATGCGATCGGCAAATATTTCCTACCTTCATGACTAATTATGGACGTCGGCGTTGGTCGGGTAATAATTGAATTATTTTGGATCTTGGCTCATTAGAATATTGATCACTACAATCTTATGAATTGATAATTGAGGGTTTTCAATTTGAACAAAATAATGATAGCGATATCTAATTAAAGATCTAATTAACATCATCAAGTTTTAATCAAATTAAATCAAAATTGAGTCTTTAACAAAATTACAAAATTTTTCTAGAATCAAATGGCAACAAACAACAACCACTTTTATTTGCAATCAGTCCTTGAGAAGGACAAGATAAATGGGAATAACTTCTAAGTCTGGTTCAGGACACTACGAATCATTCTCACACAGGAGCGCAAGCTCTATGTCCTGGAGACACAAGAGCCAAAAGAACCCCTTCCCAAATGCACCAAAGGCTGACAAAGATGCTTACAAGAAGCATACTAAAGACGTCGTGGATGTTAAATATCTGATGCTATGCTCCATGAACTACGGATTGCAGAGGCAGCATGAGTACATGGATGTTATTGAGATGGTCACACATCTTAAGAACATGTTCTAAGATCATGCAAGACATGAGAGATATGATGTATCCAAGGTGATGTTCAAGTGTAACATGGCAAAAGGAGACCCAACAGGTCCTCATGTGATAAAGCTCATTGGGTATGTGGATAGTCTGGCTAGACTGGGATTCCCCTTGGGTAAAGAGTTGGCCACTTACATGATTCTGTAGTCCCTTCCAGAGTCATACAATCAGTTTGTCATGAAGTACAATATGAATGACTTTGACAAGCCAGTGATAGAGTTATTGGGCATGTTGAGAACAACTAAGGAACAAATGAAGAAAGACAAACCCAAGTATGTGATGATGATCAACAAGACAAAGAGAAAGTCTAAAGGCAAAGGCAAAGCTAAGAAGAGTTCTAAAGCCGACTAGAAGCCCAAGTCTTCATATCTCAAGGCAAAGGGGGGAGTAAAGAAAAGAGTAATTGTCACCATTGTGACAAGTTTGGACATTGGAAAAGAAATTTCTCTCTCTTTAAGAAGGAATTAAAGAACAATAAGGAAGGGGAAGAGGCCTCCACTTTAGGTATAAACATTATAATATAAATTTGATTACTTCTTCATCTCGATATGTTATACCAGATAAAGATCTAACATATGTGATGTACATGATCTAACAGGAAGTAAAGACATTATGAAAGGACAAAGAAGGACTACGCATAGAAAGAGTTGCTACAACTTTAGTCTACATTTAAATTTATCTTAGCCCATTGGGCATGTAATAGAGTTAGTTGAACTGCTATTTCATTATGCCAATAAATAGAAACACTTACGTTTGCACCTTGTATGACAAGGATGATGAATAAATAAAGAGTTGTTGATGTTTCTATTTCAAAGATGTGATCTTGTATGGCAATGCCCAACCATATAATGATCTTTATATGAAAAAATCTTAAGATGAATATTTATAACACCAAAAGATTATATTTGAAAACTCAAACAAGCTATAGCATTGTCATCTAAAGCACATATATAAGAAATGTGTTACTAGAATTCATACTGATGGTTATCTAGACTCTTTTGGTTATTGAACCAATAAGAGATATGAAAGTCTTAATTATGAGCAATATGACACATCACCTTGTTGGTATGTAATCCTAGAGAGCCAATCATATGACGATTGGAATGTGGCATTAAATACCGGATTTGATAATAATAAAGGTAATTCCATCTAATATGTTTATCTCAGTCATGAGATGATGATACATACTAGATGTATAAAGAATGATTTTACTCGATGAAAGATGTCTTCAAGTATGTGACTTGAACAATGAGATCATACATATGTTAAGAGTACATACATTCTGGTCATGTCCCTAGTCAGATATTATAGTGGAAGCAAAATAGACGACAATAATACATAAGATTGGAGTGTGTATCGACTCATGATAGAATCTCATTAGTCATGACATGTAATATCAAGTCAAGCACACATGTACATGTTAGAGAACAGTGTATCACACAAACCCACCATGAGAGTAATTCATAGAAACCACTGAATGATAGTAAGAATCATCTCTCATAGTGATAGTGGTGATTGCAGTTCTTATACATGATGTTGCTACATTCATCACATGTCATTCGGTATACTTTGACATCATCCAATGTAACCATGAATAAGGTTTTCCATAATGATGATGATTGGGTAGTTGTGACACATGGGGACTGAGTGTGAGTGATGTAGATGAGATTTGTCCATCCTATTGGAGATTGATATCCATGCCTCTTGATAAGCGAGACTGATAAATGTATGACCGTACTCATGTGATTCAATATGTAATATGTGAACTCACATGCATCTCAAACAGTCTGCTTCAGGGAAAATGGATTGAACATTGAGAGGATGAAGATTCTATGCCTCAAGTTCAATCTAGATATTAGAGACAAAGGAACTATATGATCACAGTAAAACTAATCACTGATTGTAGGTTGAAGTTGTTCTCCAACTTTTTGAATTATTTGGATGACAATGATATGTGACTAGGCATGAATCTTTGCTTGTGATGTCATAATTGGTTGTGGACATTCATTGCCAATGTAATTCTAGACCTATAGGGTCGCACACACATGATACAATTGGATTAAAAGAGTTGATTCATGAATGATGTTTATATTGATTACTAAAGGTGTTTAGGTATTCAATTAAACAACTGAGGTTCAAAATTGACCGTCTGGACTATGAACCCACTGGTTCAAGTGTTGAGTCAATCAGTTGGAGTGTCAAGTCAATTAGAATCAATATTGGTTGAACGTTTCCTGATCTGGATAAGTGAAACAACCATTTTACTTATGAAATGACTGTCTCACAATGTGAAATGACCATTTCACTATGTGAGACGATCTGTTCACCCTTTGGGTTGCATGGTCACTTGCCAATTTGATTGGAACAAGGATTGATGTTGATGTCATGTTTAACATTAATCAAGCATTGTATACCAATGTGATTCAGAATAGGAAACTAAGTGAACTGACCAGTTCATGCACCAACTGACCAGTTGGGTGTGTGAACTGACTGGTTTTCCATTCACAACTTCTAGAAAATTCATGATTATGGACCCTTTTACTCCCACACAGACTGGGAACCCTGACCCTGGCCTCTACTATAAATAGAGGGGTACTAGGGGTTTCCCAACACACACAATTGAGAATCAACTACTCTGAAAATTGTTGTCTTCTCTGGTTGTGGTAACCAATAGAGAGCTCGAGCAAGTCCTACTCGTTAAAAGGAGGGATAATGAGGGAGAGAACAATTGAGAACAATTGTGGGATAGCATGTCAGTGATTGGTACACTAACAGAAGGGGACAACTCCTTCTCGTCGGCTCTGGTAGTGCAACATGGAGTTCCCAGTGGTCTGCATGGACTACTGTAGAGGCAGGTGTCTATTGGCTACTGCTACAAGGACATCGTCAAGTGCTGTCTGTGGTGCTGCACGAGGAGGTCAGTGGAGACGATTGTTTGAGTGTTGTTGCTGCTAAAGGAGCGTGTTGCTATCCAAAGAAGAAGAAGCATACTACTGTAAGGGTAATGTCGTTGGACTTGCTCTAGGACCATGTATAACCTTGCAAACCTTTCTTCCTATATACATTGTTGCTGTCACAATCTTTCTATCCAGGGGATTCAAGCTTTAAATTTTTTCTTGTAATGACCGAGCTCACTGACCAAGACTCTATTAGAGTTTCAAGAATGACGATTGGCCCCACAAACCACCACTAGCCTTAGCTGCGCACTTTTTCCTCCCTCACGCGCAAGATAGATCAACTTCCCGACTGATCACCCATCCTAGTACTACTCCAAGCTAAGCACGCTCAACTATGGAGTTCTTTAGTGATGTGATCCTTGATAAGGAGGTGCACCTTGGTGATATGGGTAGTCTAATCATTCCTCTTAAGATCATTTCATCTGAGGCTTCAAGACCTGGGATGTTACAATCTCCCCCACTTAGACTCTAGACGTCCTCGTCAAGTCTCAACTATATGGCCTCATCATATTTCCCCACTTTAGTACAAACCCATATGGCCCATGGACACCCAGATCCCGATCACAAAATACCAGTGCAAGGATGGCTACATCACCATAGATAGCCCTTTCCAACGTGCCTGGACCGTACGACTCAAGACTAACATGCCACATGCCCATGTGGGGCCCACCTACTAGAGAGGAATTGGATCTGATACCATTTGTAACGATCGGGCTCATTGACCAATGCTCTAGTAGAGTTTCAGAAATGACGAATGGCCCCACAAACCACCACTAGCCTTAACTGTGTGCTTTTTCCTCACTCACACGCAAGCCAGGATCAACTTCCTGACTGGTCACCCATCCTAGTACTACTCCAACCTGAGCACACTTAACTATGGAGTTCTTTAGTGATGGGCTCCCTGATAAGGAGGTGCACCTTGGTGATATGGGTAGTCCAATCCTTCCTTTTAAGATCATTTCATCTAAGGCCTCAAGACCTGGGATGTTACATTGTTTCTACTGCCTTATCTGTCACTCTGATTTCCTTATAGTGCTATTAGAGCCACATCAATTTAGAATGTAACTGAGATCTAAACCGATATGATCATATTTCATTTTCATTCTTTTATTACATACAATGTGAATATTAAAATAACTAATGTTCATATCCTATTAAATTCCACATATGACTCCACAAACTAAAATATATGTATGATATGATATATATGTAATTCACATGCACCACCTTAAAATTGAATTTGATGGTGAATGTGAAGCATGGTTATGGCCAATAACCCCAGATCTGTGTGTTTATGGTTGTGATTGTTTATTGCTATTGTTACTTGGTCTGCATACTAATCCTCTCTATTCCTTCCAAATTTAAATGAATGATTTTCCTTCTGCATCCCCCTCGAATGTAATGAGGTTTTCCCTTATACAATGTAATAAGAAATAAGATAGTTTCAATTTATGTATCATTGTGAGGAAAAGTTCTGCACAAGATGAACTGACCGACTCATGAGACGAACCGATTGACTAGAGGACTGAGGAGGCCAGACGACTGGAGGATGAACCGATCGACTGGTGGCCCAACTGGTCGGCAGGAGGAGTCTAGGCATCACTTCATCTTGAGAACCAGATGATAGTTTCAAGAGACCAACCGAGAGACCAGGAGGCAATGTGACCGATTTAAGTGTTGAACTGATCAACCTGGATTTGTTCGAGTATAGATATTCATCAACAACAAGTTGCATGTGGACCTTAGGTGGTAGTAATTTCTTGTGGCTCCAATGAATTAGATCAGTATTACCATAACCTCACTTGTGTGTTTTAATTATTGCATGTTCTCATTTTTGGTTATAACATGTATATGATACATACTATGTGGTGATTGGATATGTGTATGTACTTATATAAAAAATCCCTCAAATACAATATTAAGTCTTAGATGCTTTATAAAAGTAGCAAACATGAAAAGCTTGATTGACCAAGCATAGGTTACGTCCAAGCGTGATGCGTCGTCCATCTCGTAGAAGTGTGATGGTAGATATGTAGGTTCTGTGCAAGCAGGGTGCATATTCTATCATATTGGATTTTGGGTTAGGCTTAACTGAGTGTACCTAACAAGATTAGGCATCTGAGGCATGCAGATGACTATGGAAAAGAGTTGCACATATCATCTATCCAAGAATTGCATATGATGCAATTGGAAAAAAATTCCTACCTTGATAATTGACTATGGACGCTAGGGTCGGCTGGGTAATAGTTAAATTGTTTTAGATCTTGGCTCACTAGAAGATTGTATGATGCAATGTTCCAAATTGATACATGAAGGTTATCAATTTGAACAAAGTTGTGGGACCGATAAACAATTAAAGGCCTAATTAATATTGTTAACTTATCAAATCAAACAAATAAAAAATGTTTTGAAAAGATGCAATATTTCTTTATAGAATCAAATGTTAAACATAAACACGTTCTTATTGTGATCAATCCTTAAGAAGGACAAAACCAAACGGAATTGAGTTCCACACCTAGTTAAGGACTTTGAGAAGTATCCTCACTAGTGACCTTTTGAGATTGAGTTCCACAACTGGTTAAGGACTTTGAGAAGTATTCTCACTAGTGAGAAAAAGCTCTATGTCCTTGAAACACCAATGCCAAAGGAACCCTCTCCTAATGTGTCTAAGGCTAAATTCATGCTTACTAGAAGCATGCCAATGATGACATAGACGTTGAGTACCTTATGCTTTATTGTATGAACTACGAGTTGCATGAACATCATGAAAACATGGGCATTCTTGAGATGGTAACACATCTTAAGAATCATGTAGAGCAAGAAAGGTATAATATTTACAAAGTGCTATTTGAGGGCAAACTGACAAAGGGAGGCCCATTAGAGCCCCATGTGCTCAATATGATTGATTGGGATTTCTCTTAGGTTAGTTGACCATAGATATGAGTCTACAAATTGTTGAATGAATCATACATTCAGTTATCAAATGCTTGGCATGTTGATGACAAAGCACAGAAGAAGAAGGACAAATCTGTGATGATGATCAGTGGAATTGAGTCTAAGGGAAAAAGCAAGACCAAGAAGAGTTTTGAGGCTAAGCTAAAGTCTAAGTCTTCTGCACTCAAGTTAAGGAGAAGGGTAAGTGTGTAACACCCCCATTAAGCATACATACAACAATGGAAGCAACTCCCCTGTTTTCCATAACACGGATATTTTTGCTCAAAGGGATGTCACAATCATAATAACCATTGCAAATAATGTCAACAATAACCCTGCACAAGTATTTAACTTAATTTATACATTGTTAATAAGTGAGTTCTTGAACTGAAACTAACTAAGACATACATGATTAGACATTATTAATACATGAAATTATCTATAATATCAGGATCTTCTATTGTAGATGGCATCCCACCATATGTGTCCTTTGGAAACCTTGATCTATTTCTTGATTTGATCTTCATATGATTTATCCTTGGGGTTGTTCTGTACCTGCGGGCATCGCGCCCCTAGCCATGCATGCAAATAAAAACTACATTAGAGTAAGAGACATTGAGCATTGTTATAACAACATAATAACTGGGCAATAAAGGAAAACATGAAACTTAATTAAATAGTATATTTGGATTCACATAACATAATTTGGGTGGTCGGTTATAGTATCCTCAATATTATTGCACCAATGGTGCTCATAAGGCATGTAGGATCAACATTAACATGATGAGGACAAAATAATATGATCTATTGCATGATTCATCATTAACTTGATATAATTATCTTTAATTAGATTTCCTTAGTCATAACATGAATTCTTGGAGACAGAACTTGAAAGCATAAGAATCATATAATAACATCATAGCAAGAAGTATCCCAATTGAAGTACATGGCTATGCACATAGTTTAACTTGATCACCATGATTCAATAAGTATAAAGCGATTGAAAACTCATATTAAATGCTCAATGTGCATGAATCCGCTTACCTCTCTCATAGGGGAGATCTTAGTTGTTTTCTTTGGGCTGATGGAACCCTAATCACCCTGTTAATTCAATAATCACCCATTAATAAATAATCTATAACTTCATTTCTAGGGTTTCATGGCTTGTTAAATCCTAATTACACTAAGTCTGATGTTTCATGAAAAGCAAAACAAAACAGGAACTGGAACCTTGTCCATCCTCTAGATCTCGAAAAACTGAGAAAAATTCATATAAAGTTCATCTACGCCCCGAGCTTTGTAGCATATGCTATGAATTTATAAAGATCTGACCAATCAGAAGCAAAGAAACCATAGGTGTGACATTCATGAAATCGATTAATCCAATCAAATATCATTCACGGGGCCACTGCCTAGATGGACAAATCAAGGCCTACCACCTTGTCAGGTCCTACTGATAAAAACAAAAACACACAAAACAAGGCCCACATTCCTTAATTGCCCATGCATGTGTGATGTCTCAATCAAGTTGACAAGGGCAGAGATGAGAAATAGCCACTGCAATCATTTTCTATGAATCCGGAGAACTGGATAACATAGTAGTTGGATCCCTGTTGAATCGCATTGGTGAACCTTGATCAGAGGGAAAAATCTCACGATAATAATCAATGGAAGCGATTCCTTGGGATATTCTGGAAAGAATGCGCCCTTGCACTGACCCTGTGATGGTCGGGGTCACTGAAAACACTTGCAGCCATGAACGGTAAGGCTAGAGAAGCAGGTGGAGGTCCATAAACTCAAACACCAAGAGAATAACACATAAAAGCCAGTAAACAAGTTCATAGGGTCGGTATGAATCCGACAGGGTGTACAGAGATGCATAAAAGTCAATGGAACTCAAAGGGGCATCTACGGTTTACTGAAAACATGGCCTTAGAGTTCAATCTTAGGAAACAATGCTCTAGCGACGTAAGGCAAGAATTAGTATCTAGTGTGGCTTCACGGTGGTCTACAGTGCCTGGAGAAAGGTTTTTCCTTTGCCGAGCATAGTCGTCTGGCCTGGTCAAAAGGAGGGCGCTACTGACTGAAAAACGGTCTCGCGGGTACAACACTAGGGTGAAACACAAGGACTAAGGACATGAAGAACAACTAAACAAGAACTTGAAGATGCTTACTAGAGGTTGAATTGAACTTCAAGGAACTGAGCTGCTCGCTCAAGCTCGCCGGCCACCTGGGTGAAGCTCAGATCTGTGGGCCTCCATAGACGTCTTCAACAAAAATTGAAACCGAAAACGAGTCTGATGGTGTCTCTTCATCCTCTAGGGATCCACTGGGGCGTTTCTATGCAAGGAGGTGAGGTGGGCATGGCCGCCATGCGAACTGGAAAAAGGGGGTTTTGGGCGTTTCTCAATAGATGCTTGTAGGAGTCAAATTAGAGCTTAAGAGACTCACAATGATCTCCCCATCTTGTTGGCATTGAGATAAATTGAAACCGTTGAGGAGAGAGGGGCTATCATTGGGCGAAGAGTTTGGGGTTCCGTTCCCCCTTCCGCACAGACAAAGCGGGAGGTAAGGGACGAAGGGAGTGCCCTCAGATTTTAATCTGACAGCTCACAGAGAGCCCGGTTCACTTAAGCAACGATGACATCTGAAAATCCAGAACTTTGGTCAAATCATGATAATCACATGTATTATTAAGTTGATTACTCAAATAAATCACATTATCTACTAATTTCTTCCTAATAACATTTGGGGCATCTAGGATTATCCAAATCTAACAAACTTGGTAGGAAAGCAAATTCAACCATGAGGAAATCAATTATCCAATTAGATTTCATATATGAGTTAATTAACCATGTGTTTTACATCATTATCTACTTAGGGGAATTAGCAATTAATAATCATTAAAAAGATTTTTTTATCACTAAAATTTGAGGGAAGCTCTATTAATCTATTATCTATTCATATACAAATCAACGTGATGCATTTTACATGTATGTGTGCTAAAACTATCAATTAACCCCTAACTAGTCACCATTGCATAATTAGGGTTAGGCTTTGTTGATGAATCAAATTAAAGGTTCGCACAATATCTTGATGTAGTCTAAGCTCATTCTGGCATACTACTTAAGAATGGTCTCCACTTAAATGAACAAATGTAAGAAAAATTCATTCAACCTAGGGTTTCACCGTTATTAAACATCAAGAATTTTTTTTGGTACTGAATTTTGAGGGTCGTTACAACCTACCCACCTTATAGAAATTTCATCCCCGAAATTTTCATGTCATATTAAGGTACTACCCACCTTAGGGTTTCACATATTATGTGCATGTTAATTCTATGATATCATCTTAGAGTCTCATTAACATACTTAAGACATGACTTACTCATATTTTACATAATTACATGAGAACTTAATTAACTTGACATGAATTCATATTAGACATGAATTTTACTTGAGTTGATATAGTCACTCTCCTGGATTGCACCCACAATGCTCATAAGGCCGGTTAAGGCTCACATAAGGCCGGTTAAGGCTCACATAAGGCCAATTAAGGCTCACATAATGCCGATTAAGGCTCACATAAGGCCGGTTAAGGCTCACATAATGCTCCCACAGAGCTCATAAGGCCAATTAAGGCTCACATAAGGCCAACATAAGGCAAATGAAGGCTCGCATAACATGATGGAGAGGACAATTATCAACTTAACATGATTTCTTATACGTAGACATGATTTTTCATAATTTCATAATTCATAAGCATAGAAATAACACATGATGTTCAATCCGAACACATAATCATAAAATAGAAGAGAACATTGTTTAGTAGCATGTGCATCATTTTCATTCATATCCCTGTCAAATTATCTACCCCTTGTATGCATATTTGGTCTTATTATGTAATTAATTATGTTTAGATGGCTATATGTCTCAAACTTTAATGTCAACTCTTGTCTCAACACCTCCCTCATGCACATGTCCCATACCACATGCACTTGAGAGGACGAGACAAGTATGATTTTGTACATAACATTCTCTCTACAAAACCCCATGAGCCTGTGTCCCATACCACAAACACGTGGAAAGAAGAGAGAGCATGCTATGTACTGATTCAAAGTTAATACAAAAATCTAAAACATCTAGGCACATAACCCTAACCCTTATCTAACTTGTGTCTTCTGACTAGACCCTACTTTGATTTCCCATATCTTGAACTTAATATTATATACCTATGGCTTAGAACATGTGGATCTGATTTCTACATGGTGGCCATCTACTTATTTGCTCCGATACCATTTTGTAACACCCCCATTAAGCATACATATAACAATGGAAGCAACTCCCCTGTTTTCCCTAATGCATGTATTTTTGCTCAAAGGGATGTCACAATCGTAATAACCATTGCAAATAAAGTAAACAATAACCATGCATATGTATTAAACTTAATTTATACATTGTTAATAAGTGAGCTATTGAACTGAAACTAACTAAGACATACATGATAAGACATTATTAATACATGAAGTTATCTATAATATCAAGATCTTCTATTGTAGATGGCACCCCACCATATGTGTCCTTTGGAAACCTTGATCTATTTATTGATTTGATCTTCATATAATTTATCCTTGGGGTTGTTCTATACCTGTGGGCATCACGCCCCCAGCCATGCATGCAAATAAAAACTACATTAGAGTAAGCGACATTGAGCATTGTTATAACAACATAATAACTGGGCAATAAAGGAAAACATGAAACTTAATTGAATAGTATATTTGGATTCACATAACATAATCTAGGTGGTCAGTTATAGTATCCTCGATATTATTGCACCAATGGTTCTCATAAGGCATGTAGGATCAACATTAACATGACGAGGACAAAATAATACGACCTATTGCATGATTCATCATTAACATGACATAATTAACTTTACTTGGATTTCCATAGTCATAACATGAATTCTTGGAGACAGAACTTGAAAGCATAAGAATCATATAATAAAATTATAGCAAGAAGTATCCCAATTGAAGTACATGGCTATGGACATAGTTTAACTTGATCATCATGATTCAATAAATATAAAGCGATTGAAAACTCATATTAAATGCTCAAAGTGCATGAATCCTCTTACCTTTCTCATAGGGGAGATCTTAGTTGTTTTCTTTGGGCTGATGGAACCCTAATCACCATGTTAATTCAATAATCATCCATTAACGAATAATCTATAACTTCATTTCTAGGGTTTCATGGCTTGTTAAATCCTAATTACACTAAGTTTGATGTTTCATGAAAAGCAAAACAAAATAGGAACTGGAACCTTGTCAATCCTCTAGATCTTGAAAAATTGAGCAAAATTCATATAAAGTTCATTTGCGCCCGATCTTTTTAGCATATGCTATGAATTTATAAAGATCTGACCAATCAGAAGCAAAGAAACCATAGGTGTGACATTCATGAAATCGATTAATGCAGTCAAATATCATTCACGGGGCCACTGCCTAGATGGACAAATCAAGGCCTGCCACCTTGTCGGGTCCTACTGATGAAAACAAAAACACACAAAACAAGGCCCACATTCCTTAATTGCCCATGCATGTGTGATGTCTCAATCAAGTTGACAAGGGCAGAGATGAGAAATAGCTACCGCAATCATTTTCTATGAATCTGGAGAATTGGATAACACAATAGTTGGATCCCTATTGAATTGCATTGGTGAACCTTGATCAAAGAGAAAAATCTCATGATACTAATCAATGGAAGAGATTCCTTGGGATATTCTGGACAGAATGCGCCCTTGTACTGGCCCTGTGATGGTCGGGGTCACTGAAAACACTTGCAGCCATGAACGGTAAGGCTAGAGAAGCAGGTGGAGGTCCACAAACTCAAACACCAAGATAATAGCACATAAAAGCCAGTAAACAAGTTCATAGGGTCCATACGAATCCGATAGGGTGTACAGAGATGCATAAAAGTCAATGAAACTCTAAGGGGCATCTGCGGTTTACTGAAAACATGGCCTTAGAGTTCAATCTTAGGAAACAATGCTCTAGCGACGCAAGGCAAGAACTAGTATCTAGTGTGGCTTCGCGGTGGTCTACTGTGCCTGGAGAAAGGTTTTTCCTTTACCGAGCATAGCCGTCTGGCCTGGTCAGAAGGAGGGCGCGACTGACTGAAAAACGGTCTCGCATGTACAACACTAGGGTGAAACATGAGGACTAAGGACGTGAAGAACAACTAAACAAGAGCGTGAAGATGCTTACTAGAGGTTGAATTGAACTGCAAGGAACTGAGCCGCTCGCTCAAGCTCGCCGACCACCTGGGTGAAGCTCAGATCTGTGACGCCTCCACAGACAGCTTCAAAAGAAATTGAAATCGAAAATGAGTCCGATGGCGTCTCTTTGTTCTCTAGGGATCCACTGGGGCATTTCTATGCAAGGAGGTGAGGTGGGTGTGGCCGCCATGCGAACTGGAAAGGGGGGGTTAGGCGTTTTCTCGATAGATGCTTGTAGGAGTCAAATTAGAGCTTAAGAGACTCACAATGATCTCCCGATATTGTTAGCATTGAGATAAATTGAAACCGTTAAGGAGAGAGGTGATATCATCAGGCAAAGAGTTTGGGGTTCTGTTCCCCCTTCCACACGGACAAACTGGGAGGTAGGGGGCGAAAGGAGTGCCCTCGGATTTTAATCTGACGACTCACAGAGAGCCCGGTTCACTTAAGCAACGATGATAGATGAAACTTTGGTCAAATCGTGACAATCACATGTATTATTAAGTTGATTACTCAAATAAGTCACATTATCTACTAATTTCTTCCTAATAACATTTGGGACATCTAGGATTATCCAAATCTAACCAAACTTGGTAGGAAAGCAAATTCGACCATGAGGAAATCAATTATCCAATTAGATTTCATATATGAGTTAGGTAACCATGTGTTTTACATCATTATATACTTAGGGTAATTATCACATTAATAACCATTAAAAATAAATTGTATCACTAAAATTCGAGGAAAGCTCTATTAGTCTATTATCTATTCATATACAAATCCAATGAGATGCATTTTACATGTATGTGTGCTAAAACTATCAATTAACCCCTAACTAGTCACCATTGCATAATTAGGGTTAGGCTTTGTTGATGAATCAAATTAAAGGTTCACATAATATCTAGATGTTGTCTAAGCTCGTTTTGGCATACTACTTAAGCATGGTCTCCACTTTAATGAACAAATGTAAGAAAAATTCATTCAACCTAGGGTTTCACATTTATTAAACATCAAGAATTTTTTTTTGGGACTGAATTTTGAGGGTCGTTACAAAGTGCAAAAGAATTTGTCCTTTCACTTAAAGGAACAAGGGAAGAAGAAAGAGATAGAAATATCTTCTTTAGGACCCAATAAGATATACGCTAGAACTATAAGGAGCAGGAGACGCTGCCACTACAGTTGGAATCTATCATTCATGGGCACATAATAGAATTAGTGAATAGCTATTGTGTACCTGCCATTGTTGAAAACATCATATGTCTTGTGTGACAAAAATATTATGTTTTATTTTAAAAGATATGATCTTTTATGGCAATGTGTATCACACACTATATAGTTGTTAAGACAAATGTGTATGACACATATACTGAATGACTTGATGACTCAAACAATAAATGTGTATAGCATTGTCGTCTAGAGAACATAAATGAGAAATGCATTTCTATAAATGCATATCTTATTATTTGTGCAAAATGAAAAAAACCTTGAAATGTTCAAGGATATTGTGAATGAAGTACATAACTAACATGGTTAAAGTATTAAGATACTTTAATGTGATCGATGTTGAAATACTTTAAACCAACAATTTGAGAACCTTCAAGGGAGATCTTGATAATGTATCATTATGAAATCCACTTGAAACACAATATTAGTGTATCATGAAAGTGTATCAGAAAGAAGGAATCACACCTTGTTAAGTCATGGTATGATTATTAATAAAACCTAGCTATTCATCCAATTTTCTTTTGGGTACATGCTTAACAATCAACAATGTACCATATAAAATGGTTCAAAAGACACCATATGAAATATGACATGAGAGGTGTCCCAATATGTCTTTTATAGTGATTAGGAATGAATGCTTATATAAGAAATTAGTTTCTTGAAAAGCTTTGTCCACAAAATCACATAAATATTATTTTGTTAAAATACCACTCTTATCCCAATCTAGAAACAAAGTTGTTTGTTAATATGGATAACTATATTCTTGAAGAGGAACTTAGTTCTAAAGGAATCAGTGGGAGTAAAAGTAGAACTCAAAATGTTTGAGACAAACAAGAAAACATTGAACCTAAAGAGGTACATTAGGAACATAGAGAATCATGAGATGTTGTGAAATCGCAAGTTCCATATGTAACACACAAGACTCATATTTCTAGTAGAACACACCTTGAGTTTGAAACATTATGATATCTTATAACTTAAAAGGGCAGTGATTTGATCATAGACACTACTAAAATAATGGTCTATAGCGTCGGTTTTTTAAGCTTGTAGCGTCACTTTTTAACCGACACCTAAGTGGCCGTCACTATATAATTCTCTATATAGGGTCGATTTTTTTGACCAAAGAAAACTGACCTTATAGAGTAAAAACCGACCCAAGAGGCTGTAAAAAATCTGACCCAAGTGAGAAAGAAGAGGCTGTAAGGTCAGTTATTCCTAAAAAAACCGACCCTAGAAATGTCTTGTAAGGTCGATTATTGCTAGAAAATCGACCCTATAAAGAAACATAGGTTTTTTTGGTCGATAAATACTTCGACCGAGAAGGATTTCGGTCGAGAAAATTGTCGACTGAGAATGTACTGTCTTAAGCTTTTAGAGGTCTTCTAAGGTCAGTTATTTCTAAAAAAACCGACTCGATATAGTACAAAAAATGAACATTTTGATCCCATTGCCTATAAGGTCAGTTATTCCTAAAAATCTGACCCTATAAAGAAACAGAGTTCCTGTAAGGTCAGTCTTGCTTGGTCGAGAAATACGTCGACCGAGAAGGATTTCGGTCAAGAAAATTGTTGACCGAGAATGTACTGTCTTAAACTTCTTAGAGGTCTTCTAAGGTCGATTATTTCTAAAAAAATGACCTTATAAAGCAACAAAGATTTTCTCAGTCAAAAAATACGTCGACC
Organism: Alisma plantago-aquatica; assembly: GCA_963693085.1. Classification (NCBI taxonomy): domain Eukaryota; kingdom Viridiplantae; phylum Streptophyta; class Magnoliopsida; order Alismatales; family Alismataceae; genus Alisma; species Alisma plantago-aquatica. The sequence continues at coordinate 1,215,066,808 of OY856412.1, forward strand.
GAGAGATCTCTAAGGTTGGTTATATTTGAAAACCAACCCTAGAGATCTCTAAGGTTGGTTATTTGAAGAAAACTGACCCAACAGGGAAGCGAGTAACTGATAAGTTTGCGTTTGTAGCTATTAGGTCGGTTATTTTAAACAAACCGACGCAGTATGTATATAAGGTCGGTTTTTTTAAATAACCGACCCTAGAAGTCACATTTTTTTAAAGAAAAAATTCCGGAGAACAGAAATCTTCAGAACAGAAACCTGTAGAACAAAAATCTGCTTTACACAGTTCAAAACTTGCAATAGAAATAGACTTGCAAATGCAATGATGCAAGCCATAAAATGCATTCCATAGACATTTTCTAGCTTTTATGTCCAATCCTTTTTGAATTGATGTATCAATCTCCAAACCACACACATTCATAACAACAATAATTCAAAATATTCAGTTGAGACATACTCATACACATAGCACATACTAACATTCATGCAAGTCTAAGACAGATTAATTCAGTTGAGACATAGCACATACTAACATTCATACACATAGCACATACTAACAACAATGATAGATTGCAAGTCTAAGATGATATTAAAATTTATGTCAAATACAAAAGTAAATTTGATAGAGTTTTAAAATTACATACACAAATGAATCTATGCATTCAATCTAATGCTATAATCACTTCATTAAGAAAAGCCTCTGACCACTCTTCTCAGAATTCATTTAACTCATCAAGTGTCCAAGGCTGAGTTGTAAAGATCTGCAACAGAAAATGCACATGCTAATATTTTATAAAATGAGTACATCTCACTTGTAAATTAATGATGTTATTGTTTATTACCTGATCTATAGTCTGAATGTCATTTGATGCTCCTTTGACAATAGCTTGCATATATTTCATTAGATAGTAGCCACAAGCCCAATCATTATTTTGTATATGACACTACAAATAAAGAATTATACTTAGTGTTAGTAAACTACTATAAATAGAGTTGAGATAACACTATAAGGGTTGACATATAAGAGTTGACATATACATTACTATAAGAGTTGTGCATATATAAGACTAAGCCATAAAAGTAGTTACCTTGATATTTTTTCAAAGTCAATGTCTTCAATTTGGTGGGTATTATTCCTCCACCTTCACGAAAAGCCTTTATACGCCTATCAATTAATTGATTACGATAGTTGTCAAAATAGATTTTCTAAGTAGAAATATCATGTTGAAGCATAACAATTGATGTGGTAGAAACTAAATTTATGCTTACTCTATAGTTGGCAATTTCAGTTTGTGACTCCTTGTTGTTATTCCCATTGGGTCAAGATAATAGACAATCATCAATTTTGGGAAAACCACCACTAGTTCCCAATGTCTAGATCTGAGTAAAATGCATATTGAAAACAAAGATTAGAATTATAAATTTAGTCAATATTAGAAAATATATTGAATAATAATACTTACTTGATGTTAAAAGGAATTAGGATAATTTCCTTTCCCACACTAGAAAAATATTTGAATACATTATAGAAGTACTCATTCACATCCTCAATGTGTGTCTCCACTTGACTAGTGATTGAAGGAACTAAGAATCCAACATTCCTTATTTCAAAGTTTGTCGTCTCGGTATATAAATGGCTATAAAACATTTGTAATCATTTCATATATTAGAAATAAGCTAAAAATGTATATTGGAGTTTTCTATATTGATGAATCCTTACCTTATCCATACTTCTAATATCGAAGTGTTTAGCCAATCATACCGAAACAAATCTTTAATATCATCAAGAAAAATAAAATTCTCAAAGTCCTTCCCAGCCGCATCTTCTATTAAATTGACCAACATATGTGATCTCGAGCTTTGGTTGGCTAAGTATCGACACAAACATTTACATTTGCTTCCCAATTCGTCAAATGTAGCTTCAGGAATGAAAGATGGCTTGGGCATAGGAGGACGACTAGTACAATTTTTACTTTTTGGTTTACAAACCTGTTAATTAAATAACATACTTAGATTGCACGAGTTCATATATGTAGTCAAATATGAAAAACATGGTTGATTTCAGATATATACCTTTTCATTGATAACCAAGTGTTTAGGCCAACCCACCATAACACCCTCTGCTTCTTCAACTGTACTATATTCAAGATTATATATGGGTAGTGGTTTGTCCCCCATTCCATCATACACAAGATGGATGGACACATGACAAATGTCATCAGAAACTGGTTGGCAATGCAATGTACCACCAAGGTTGTATACCTTACCCGCTGCCACAACATTATACTCTGGAACCTCCACTGCAAGTTTACAGTTCATACCAACCTAGAATTGAAATTATATAAGTTATATATGAAGCAGTAACCAGATACCTACTACAACTATATACATATCTACCTATATATATAATTATATATATCATACTAATAAAACGACATATAGAACACAAACTTACTGCAGATTGTTGGTGGGTCATTAGGAGTGCTCCCATGACCTTCTACAGTTGGAGCATGGGCTTGTACCTCATCATTTCAGAGACGTACAATTTGAATAGGTTGAGAAGGTTGAGTAGGCTGAAATAAAGACATTATTTCTCTTACTTTATGTGCTACTAATGCTTCAACTTCCTCTTGTGTAAGACCTCTTGCACGACCACTTTTATATTGCAAGGGCCAAAATAAGACTTGAATCCTATGCCAGCTCCTAATCCCCTAACACGGCCAGGATGGTCCTCCGTACCAAGAGCGAGTGATAGTTCATCCATGTGACCAGTTGGGATGAACTTTCCTTCCTTCCATTGCTCATGGAGATCATCTATTCATAGTTAATAAAAATATGAAATCACAATATCAATTAGATATAAATAAATCTAAGTTTGTGGGAGTTACTATTTACTTAGTTGGGATAACCTACCATCTTTTGTGCCACCTCCTTCATTGCAGGGTTGACAATTTCACCTACTCGATTCTTTCTAGCATCAATCCACTGCAAGTACCAAGATGGATGCTCAGCTTGAGTTGTACTAGACTCTTCTCCATAAGAGAGTTGCTTCTCTTATAGTTGGCGGTAGAAGGCATAACCACCGGGCCCCAAGTGATGGTCATGCACATTTTTGGCTCGTCTTTCCTTTTGGGTCTCGTGAATAGCCTGATCATTTAAAATGAGGTATTGCAATTTAGACTTGGCAAACATATATAAAAAGATTCACCTCCTTAATTGTATAAAATTATAGATTCATACAATACATGACAATCTTTATTACCTGAAACTCTTCCGTGTTCCTAGATACAACAAATCTTTTCCACACCTCAGGATCTATAAAAACATACATATTTGTTGCTTTCTTCTTTTATTTAGGACTATCTATAAATTCCCTTTTGAGATATGTCTTAAAAGCCCTCCATCGTACACCACAATGTTGTAGCACTTTTTTCTTGTAATCTTTTTCATTTAGATGAAAAACACCCTATACATGCAAAAGAAGTAATAATATTTTCTTAAAAAGGATATGTATTTCCAAGCAAACTAAATTAGAATCAATAAACAAAAACATATTAAAATAATATCACTTCCACTCCCATATATATCTTTCCATAGGAGGTCTTTTAAGGCATTAGAAACATCATGCCAATTTTATATATCTATTGGCACCTTACTACGCATGGTCGCCCCTACGTAATGCTTGAAAGGACTAGCATGTTCCCTAATAGTTGCTCCTGTGACATCAAACTGAACTGCCAATTTCTCCCCTTTGGCCCTGAGCTCCTACAACCTACGCATCAGTGTGGGACCTCTACTTTTCTTAGCATCACCACTACCATCCTCATGGTGCTCATGCTCATAATATTCATCTTCACTTGCCATTTTAGAACCTACAAGTATACATGATAAAATAAACATAAGTGATAATAAAAGCACAAGTGGTTGAATGATATATGATGTATATTTAAAAGATTACGTGCTTGAATGATTATAAAATAAATAATTCAAATAATACATACCTCTAGTATTGGTTGATTTGTTAGTCAAGTAAATTTTCTTCAGCATGGTCTTGACATTTATAGTATTCATCGATGTTATCTTCAACATTTACACCTGGCAAACCAACTGAGAATGGGATGGAATCATCATACTTCTCGTAGTATTCTTCTTTATTTATAGGATCTACAATAAACTGTCTTTTTCCATGAAGAACGACATACCAATTTTTATTTGTCGGGTCATCAATATAGAATACTTGTTTTGCTTGGTCTGCCATGATGAATGGCTCATATTTCTCACCAATCTTTTCAAAATTCACCAATTTGAAACCCAACTCATCCACTAAAACTCCTTTGTTGTTGTCAACCCAATTACACCTAAAGATAGGAACTCTGATATTTGTATAGTCTAATTCCCATATGTCCTCAATGACTTCGTAATATGACATCTTAGCTTCACGTGGTCTTTTATCTTTGGTACTAGCAAAATACAACAAACAAGCTTGAACAATGACCCCACTATTTTGGACTACACTACTTTCATCTTGACGCTTTGTGTAGTATGAAAATCGGTTTATGTCATAACCTTCATATGACATGACATCCATTTTTTGGCTTAAAGGCGGGCCATTTTATGTTCTCAACAACTTTATTCAGTGATTCCGATAGTTGATTAAAGACTTTTTCTTCAAGCCACCTAATAAATGTTCGATTATGCTCTCTTACAAGCCACATTGAATTGGATCACGGATGATTTTTCTTGATAAGATCATTGTGTTCTATGATGTATCTACTAACTTCATCGATGTTGTGTAAAATATACAAATGTGCTTATTCCCACAACTCACGACTGATTCCTTTCACTCATCCTCCCAGAGTTCCTTTGCCACAATAAGATTTAGTGTGATGGGAATTTTTTAGATCGCTATAAGTTTCATTGCAATTCAAAAAATCATTGCAAAAGTCCATCACCTCCCTAGCCACATAACCCTCAATAATACTCCCTTCAGGACGATAACGATTCCAAATATGACCTTTAAAAACACTCATGTAGTCTAGACTAAGAGTAAAAAAATTAACTAGAAGCTACTGAGGAACTAAAGTCTAAGAAATGGCTTGAGGCCATGATATTAAAGATGGATTACATGTGAACCATCAAGGTATGACGTTTATGGATCCGCATGAAGGGGTAAACCCATTAGGTGCATTTGGGTATTTGAGAGAAGACCAACATGGAAGGGTATATTATTGCAAAGAGCTTCAAGAAAGTTCAAGGTTTTAAACATGATGAAGTCTTTCACCAATTACCATGGTTAAATCCATCGAGATCATGCTTGTTGTTGCAACTTATTATGACTAGTGATATTTTGCATATGGATGTTAAAACCACATTCCTTAAATGGAATAATTATAAGGATGTGTATGTGACACAACCCAAAGGTTTTACAAATCCAATATTTCAACTAAAGTCTATATGCTACAAAGGTCAATATGTGGATTGAAGCAAGCATATCTGAGCTGGAATCTTCTATTTGACAACATAGTCAAAGGGTTTGACCTGAGTCAAAATGAAGATGAAATCTGTGTCCCAGTTTTCATTAAGTACATGAATACATGTAATAGATTCCATATGCATTCGCAATTGGATCTATCATGAATGCAACATTATACACTTAGCCTATTATCTCATATGTATTGGACATGATGAGAGGATATCCAGTTATGTCATATGTATTGGACACACTAGTACAAAAACTATCTCTAGTGCCAGTTAAAACAACCCTATAACATCGATTGTAGATCGACACTTAAGTGGGAGACACTACAACCATAGATCTAAGATGTCAGTTATTCGGGGACGGAAAAACTGATGACAAAGATCCATCCTCTGTTGTGTGGATGAAAGAAACCAACACATGTAGGAGTCTGAGGCATCAACTGCCTTACAAAAAGCAACATCACAAGAGCCATACCAGATCACATTTGTAACTGGTAAAAGACCCTACATTGTCGGTTTGGTAACAACTGACACCTATTTAGCATTTTTTCGTCGGTTTCAGCCCATATAACCAATGATTATGATGCACAATGATGGTTAAATCAACTAAATTGACAACTATGACATGCTACCCAACACAATCATTTTGGTTTTGTCCTTTAATTTCGATTACTTTATCAAAAAACTGACAACTAAAACCTATAGTGTCATTTTTTATTTACAATTGATGTCTAGTTTTTTTTAAATAGCAGGCCTACAGACTTACTGCCTGGCTGGTCAGTACGATGCATAACCTACAATTTATAACTAGAGTTCAGAACTACAGGTTAACAACGTCCTATGAGTTCAGCTTAACAACAAGCCACCAAACCTGTAATAACAAACATAATATGCATATAATTCTTTTCATTCTCCAATTCCATTCCATCACATGTGCAAACATAAATCTTCCCACTCATTCACACATGATACTTCATTTACATATACACAAATTCCATTCTCATGACATATAGAAACAAAATTGATTCATTCATACACAATTCATTCATTAATCTTCACATTCAAACACATGTATATAGATCATCATTCACATATGTCCAATATTTTATTGCATCAAATGTAAAGTTGCAAGAAGTCATAAACACCACATATATATAGAAATAATGACATCAAACTTTAGAAAAATCATTCCCAATCCCAGTCAAATTCAAAGTTCACTTCCTTTTCGAAGGCTAGTACCCATTGTTCTCGTATCTCATCTAGTTGTTCTTTCGTATACGACATTTGTATATCTTCTAGCTTTTTTAGCGTATTGAAGTCTTTTGTTTTAAACACCTACAAATATAATGAGGTATATACTTAATAAGTTTGATATTTTCATATTATCTAACGAGACTATATACTTATGATCATCAAGACTATATATAGATTACATTTTATATCCCGTTGATGTCTAGTGCCCCATATCTGACAATCATGTCCATATACCACATAACGTAGTATCTGCATGCTAAATCATTGTCTTGTACAAGACATTATAAATTTCAACATACAAAATGTTAATAAATAAAAGTAAGCATAGTTGGCATAAATATACATTGGAGTCAGAAAACTACCTCAACATTGTCACAAACTATCCTTTCTTTTTCTTGTCCACCTTTCCTCCATTTTTTTTGAACTTTTTATAGCCCTATACGTTAATGTAACATGTTGAATTACATTAGTAAATAGTCATGTAATATATATGTTAATGAATATAAATATAAAAATTCACTCACGTGAATAATGCCCTTTCAAATCGTGTCCCTCACTATCTATTTTGTCACCTTTAGGATCTAGATAATACACAATTAGCATTGTGGGACAATAACCAATAACACCCAATGTTTATTCCTGAGTGATAAGAAGGAAAAGAAAATAGAACTCAAAATCCGCAATGAATGTAGTTTATTAAGTCAAAATTATAAGCAGACTAAGTGAACTTACTCGACATTGTAAGGAGCTAACATCACCCTCTTTTTCTTTTTATCGAAATATTCAAATGCAGTAGCACAATATTGGGTAGTAGATGCATGGTCACTAATTACATGGCTAATTAAGGATGGAACTAGAAACGCCACATGGGGCAATGAAAACTCTATATAGACCATATGTAAGTGTCTGCAAAACATTTATCATGTATGAATTAATACATAAGAATACAGATCAACACATATAAAATGAGGTATATATCTATATAAAACTCACCATATCCAAAGTTCTATGACAAATGCATTCAACCAAGTATAACCAAACAATTCCAAAACATCTTGCAGAAATATACTAGTATCATGAGGTTGGCCTACATTATCCTCCTTAATAGACACCATTATAGGCGACCCTTCTTCATGTTTGCCTATCCATAGTGCCATAACCCGACATGGAGGACCTATTGAATCGAATAGGTCCTTTGCAAGACAACCGGGTAATTGAGGAGAGGCAGAGGTGGAGGTGGAGGATGATCTATAAGGGGTTTCTTAGGTGCTATGTCATGCACATATATAAAATTATATCAATGGTATCATGTATATAAAGACATAAACACAATGTAAATTTACCATACATTAGTATAGATAACTCTAGCTTTGGGCCATGTGACCATGTCACCTTCTACATCACCTACTGTGTCGTGCTCGGGGTGATTTTATGGCAATGCAACCTTATTCCAAGAGGTGTAGACAAGGTTCGAGATCACACAAAACCGCATCGGCGGGAAACAGTGCACCAAAAATCGTGTCACCTTCAAGGCGTGGATAAGCCGCACCCACAACAACAACATATTCTTGTAATCTAAGATGGCATGGCCTAAACCCCTACAAACTTGCATAGAGTGTTATATATATTATACAAATCATTATTAAAGACTACTTTGTCATATAAATAATTACATCAAACATGGTAGGTGTCGAGTCCACATGATTACTCCCAACCACCTCAGTTGTAGGAGGTTCCACCTCGTATGAAGAGTGGGGAAACACATGTACTATCCGAGGAGATGATTGAGAAGCATGATACCACTCATTGATTCCTAAATTTCCTTTGCAATTAACTCTTATACCTTCTCTTTTTAGAATCCCCTTTTGGACAAATTTGCACTTATGAACTGATGGCCCAAAGAATGCTCTTATACCGACACCAACTCCTGCAACCCTAACACTCCCAAGATGCTCTGGGTTAGCTAGAGCAACTGTTAATTCATCCATTGTGCCCTCAAGGATGAACTTGCCTTGTTTCAATTGCTCGTGGAGCTCCCGTTAATCATCATCAATAGTAATTGGTAAGTAAAATGTAACAATCATAAATACTAATTTCTTTGAGGGTTGAATTTAACCATTTTTGCAGCCACCTCAACAGTTGTCGAGTTGGGTATATCTCCATATTTGTTTTCCCCCAACTATCAATAGATCATGGTGAAGTAGAGGTTTAGTAGTAGTAGAGGACTAAGCAATCCTAAGAGTACATTGTTGAGAAGAAGACACATGCAATAGCTTTTGGCAAAGATGTGCATAGCCAACTGGACCCATCGTGTGTTGTGCACATTCTTTGCACGCATTTCTCTTTGAGCATCACTTGCAATCTAATTAGTAACAAGAATCAATAGTAATTGGTAAGTAAAACATACAATCAAGGTCAAGGTAAAACATTGAATTCATAAGAATGTATTCAAAATGGGAAGTGAGGCTTAATACCTTGGATTCATCAATATTTTTCATAGAAAAAAACACCTCCCATGTCTCTGGGTCAAGATACCTCCATTGCTCAGTGGAATACTTCTTCCTCTTCTCAGCGTCTTGTATGTATAGTCTTGTTAGAGTTTGTACTATAGTTCCTCAGTACCCTCCCACAACGTTGCATCACCTTTTTACAATGTAATTTTTCATCCAAGTCATATATGATCTGCAAAAGTGCATATACTTAATTAGATATTCTTAAAAATAGAGTAGTAAATAAATTTAAATACAGAATTGCAAATGATAATATCTCACACATATGTCTTTCGATATGAAGTCTTTCTTGCTTTTACCAATTTTATGCCAAGATTCTACTGCTACACTACAATGTCTACAAGTAAGAACCTCAGGATATGCCACAAAAAGGTGTGGTTCTTTCCAAAAGGATTTCTTGCATGATCAAACTCAATGACCAACTTCGGTCTATTACCCCTTTGTTGTATCAACTTGTTCATCATGGTGATGCCCCTTATTTTTGTACACTAACGATGTTGCTCATCAAGTTGAACAAGATCCTTAGGGTGTACATGATCAACCTAAAATTGATAAAAAGAACACATATAGGTAATAAAAAGATATAACTTATAAATGTGATAAAACAATACAAAAATACAACAAGATAGACATATTATAAAATGCAGATCTTTGTAATAAAACAATACAACTTACACCAGTGTCAATGTGCACATCGTGATGCTTCTCATCCTCATGGTAATCATCATCATGGTCATCATACTCATGGTCATACGTCATCTGAAAAAATGTCATATACAAATAGTCAAAAACTGAAATATAAGATTGTAAAATGCACATCTAACATAAAAAAAAGCATGCCTCTATTATTGAGATCTTGTATTAATTAACATTCCCTCTGTGTGATCTCCACGTACATATAAGTTAGTGCCAACTTCAATATTTGGTGTTGGCAAGCGAGCTGATAATGCACTGGAGTCATCATACTTGTCATAGTACTCTTCTTCATCAATGGGATATTTAATGAACTGTCTTTTACCACAAAGAACAACCGACCATTTTTCATTTGCAATATTATTGATATAAAATACTTGCTTTGCATGTTATGCCATTATGAATGATTCACCCTTCTTGCTAATCTTTTTAAAATTTACTAATGTGAAACCCAATTCATCCACTACAACTCCTTTGGTGTTATCAACCCAATTACACTTAAAGACTAGAATTTTGAAATCTATGTAGTCAAACTCCCATATGTGCTCAATGACATCGTAATATGAAATTTTAGCTTCACATGGACTCTTATCCTTCATACTAGAAAAAAAACAATGAAGACGCTTGAAGGGTGACCCCACTGTTTGGATGACACTCTTATCATCTTGACGCTTTGTGTAATACGAAAACCCATTTATGTTAAACCCTTCATAAGACATAACATTCATGTTTGGTTTGAAGGCAAGGCATTTGATATTTTCAACAACATTATTTGGTGTTTGAGATAGTTGATTTAAGACTTTATCTTCAAACCACCTAATAAAGGTCTTGTTATGCTCTATAGCAAGCCACATTGAATTGGCTGGAGGATATTTAGTCTTGATGAAATTGTTATGTTTGGTGATATAAACACTCACTTCGTCAATGTTGTGTAAAATGTACAAGTGAGTTTGTTCCCACATCTCACGACTGATTATTTTACTTGTGCTCCTAAAGCCCCTTTGTCGAAATAGTCCTTATTATTATTGTCATTTATAGGAGCTTCATTATGACTCAGAAAGTTATTGCAAAAGTCCATAACCTCCCTAGACACATAACTATTAATAATACTCCGTTCAGGCTGATAACGGTTTTGAACATCACCTTTAGAAACACTCATGTACCGTTCAAAAGGATACATCCAATGCAAGAAAATTGGTCCCAACATTTTCACTTCCCTAGTCAAATAGAGAACAACATGTACCAAGATGTCAAAGAATGAAGGAGGAAAATACATCTTAAGATGGCATAGGGTAACAACCACTTCTCTTTTCAACTTATCAAAATTCTCAAGATCAATAACTTTGTTGCATATAGTGTTGAACAAAAAACAAAGTCTGGTGATATCAAAACTTACATGCTTCGACAACATAGACCGAATTGCCACAAGCAATATTTGTTGCATTAGAGTGTGACAATAATGATATTTAAGACCTATGAGCTTCAAATCTTTCATTTATGCTAGTCTACGGATATTGGAAGAGTATCTTTGTGGTACCTTAACATTAATGAAGCACTCACAAAAAGTTTTCTTCTCCTTTCTAGACAACATGTAACAAGTAGGAGGTAAATATCTTTTTTGATCACTCCTAACTAATTCTGTTAATTTTTTCCTTATTCCCATTATACATAGGTCCATTCTAGATTTGATTCCATCTTAAGTCTTACCTAGTATATTCAACTGAGTACCAGTGACGCTATCACATACATTTTTCTCAACACGCATGATATCAATACAATGCCTAACTGCCAAAGAACTCTAATAAGGAAGATCCCATGATGTTGGCCTCTTCTTGTATAAAGATTTGTCACTCTATGTGGGAATGGTACATTGTGATCTCTTACCAAAATTGACAAAGTATTTTTCTCTTTCATAAACAACCTCCCATGATATAGGTTTAGGGGCACTCCATTCCTCATTCAATCCATCGAACACTTTGTGCAACCTTGTGTAAAGATGAACTTTTGGAAGAAACTTTCAATGACCAAGATATACAATCTTTCCACCATATTTTAGTCATATTGAATAAGTGTTCTCTTCCCATATAGGGCATTCTTTGGATAATTTTACACTGTATCTAGACAAATTTTCATATGCTGGAAAGTCATTAATAATACAAAACAACATAGCATGCAAACGAAATGTCTCTCTATGTGAAGTATCATAGTTCATCACACCTTCTCCCTAGAGTTTCTTTAAGCCACCAATCATAGGTTCAACATAAACATCAATATCATTGCTAGGTTGTCTAGGGCCCAATATCAACAATGACAACATGATGTGCTTATTTTTCAAACACAACTATGGAGGAACATTGTATATAACAATCATAACATGACAAGTGCTATGTTGGCTTCTCAATGTGTCGTATGGATTCATCCCATCAATACAAAGGCCAAGTCTTATATTCCTAACTTCTTCACTAATTTAGGGTATAATAAATCAATCTTCTTCCAATGTGGGGAATCATACACATGTCGTAGGATCCCATCATTATTTTTCTTTACCTCTGCATGCCACCTTAAATTCTTTGCATCCATGGGATTGGAAAACAAGCATTGAAACTGTGGTATTATAGATAGATACCACATCATCTTGGCAGGAGAGCTAGTTTTGGACTTCCCCAAAGTCACCTATTTTATACCTTGACGCCCCACATTTTGGACAATCTTTCAAATTGACATAGTCCTTCTGAAATAACACACAATCATTAGGGCATATGTATCTTCTTAGCCTTCATTCCCATTAGGCACAACATTTTCTTTATATTATATATTGAGATTGGAAGCTCGTTGCCTTTAGGAAGAATTTCTTTCAACAAAGAGAACAATGACATGAAGCTTTTGTCACTCCATCTATTGTTATCCTTCAGAATATACAATCTCAACACAACACTCATCTTCGTAAACTTAGTATGTATAACGTTCTCTCAACATCATGCACAATGTTCCTAAATAAGTAAGGTGGATCAGTTTCCTCTACCCCAAAATTATCTAGCATTGCATCAACCATGTCTATTGAAATTAGTTCGTTCACATCTACATCATTGACAATAATTTATTTCAACACAAGTACTATTATCGACATCTACTGATCTAATTATCTCCATGCCAATACCATTATGTATATCCCAATTAAATCTCACTTCACATGACATGACTTTTGATTTCGTCAATAGTGTTGACTTTCAAGTTGTTATCGCAATGCCTACATGGACAGTAGAACCTATCTCCAGGTTGTTTCCAATGTTCCTCCGCAAATCTTATAAACTAGTTAAGACTAGTAATAAACTCTGGGGTGCAATAATTTGGAATGGACATCCATGATCTATCCATTCTATGATCAAAGAGAAAACAAGTATTATGATTTATCATTTACATGATTAGGATTTAGGATTTACATATAGATTAGGGTTTATTATTTTGGATTTAGGGATAAGGGTTTAGTAATTAGGGTTAAGGTTGCAATTTAGGGTTTATGGTTGCAAATTAGGGTTTAGGGTTCAATAGTGAATGTGTGTACAACCTATCTCATTCTTGAACACTTAATCTCACTAGTAAGTGTATAATGTGTATTCGGTTTTCAAGAAATTTTTTTGACAACATTTCCTTGTAGTTCAATAAGTACACCGATGTAGATGGGCAAATGTGCACCAACATATATACTTAGAGAACAAACAGGGAAGTGCTGACAAAACATTTTGAAAACCAAATATACATTATACACTTACATCCAAACTGAGATTAAGTGTTCAGTAACAGTCTCAAATCGAGAACTATCCAAGATTTACTCCTAATAAGTAAATCTCGGGCGGGTTTCTAGGCCAATAAAAAACATATATATATGTTATCATTCCGATACCTATGATCATTGTTTCATCATTCATATCCTAGGTGTTATGTAACATCATTTTCTTCAATTCATTCTTCCATTTGGGTTAGTTCATTCATGCAACATTAACCCTAATTAATCAACATTAATCAACTACACAATCTTGAAGAGCAAAAATTGAACTAAGTTAAATCAGTCACTAACAAGAGATAAATAAGGCAATATTAATTAATTAAAATAACTAGTAAATCACCATTAACAAGAATAAAAACCCTAACAAAAATCACCATTAACTATTCAATTTGTACTAATAGGCAAGTAACAAAATAATTATTTATCCATGCAACATTCAAATTGATCAATGCACCTAATTCAAAACTAATTGATTTATGCAACAATCAAATTAATTTAAGAAGCATTTGAATCAATATATTATCAAGAACTAACTGATTTATCATTAGGAATTTTTATTATCAATCAAATGTGAAATATCATCAATCATTCATGTTTTTAAACATAATTATATATTCTAATTAGATATACAATTATAATCTAGTGACATAGAATAATACATAATAATGCATTTTCATAGCAAATCATAATATGATGTAGAATTTAACGATCTAACCGTAATACATGCACTTTCATAACAAATAAAAAATTACATGTAAAAGTGGGCATCTAAGGGTTTAAGCACTCAGTGCAATGGTGGAGCAAGCGACGATGGTGGTGGCTAGAGGTGGAGGTGGTTGCATCTAGAGAAGATTGGAGCAGCGGAGGTGAAGCTGGCATGAAGGCAACTAGAGCATGCTGGAGAAAGGTGGCTACAGTCTCCAATGAGGTGGCGCACCAGGGCAGCAACAACTACAGGAAAAGGTGGCGTGGCGGCTGGAGTAGTGTAGCAGTAGGGAAGAAGGGAAGTCACTAGATCTAGGCAGAAGAGGGTGATGAAATAGAAGATTGAGGGAAAGAAGCATTTAGTGGTAGCTATTAATTGAACTTAGTCATCAGTTATTAAAAAAAATCGATTGTCAAGAACTTAATCATCGGTTAATCAAATCAAACTGACACATAAATTGGTGTTGACAATACGGCCATGCAGACTAGCACAACTATTTTGGTGACTTAGTCGTTGGTTTTCAAAGACTTAAACCAATGAAAGAAACCCTAATCCCCAAAAAAGTTGGCCTTTGTAAGGAGAGTTAGTTGTCAGCTTCCTTAGCTAACACCAATGACTAAGCTAGCACTTAAACACCGATTATACTATGAAGCCGACAATAGAGACCCATCCGCAAACAAAAAAAGTTGGACTCAACAAGGTATCTTAGTCATCAGTTTCACAAAGGAACGGACGACGTGGAAACAATTTAGGGGGGGACATATTTTTAGGGGTACAAGATGTGAAAGCATTTATACATCATTTCATTATCTAAAAATGATGATAGAGACTCTTCTACAACATCAAAAATTTGGGCCTCAATAAGGGGATCGTGTCGTCAGTTCTTCCTAGTAACTGACAATTCAAAAGCAATTTGGGGGGAATAATTTTTCTGCAGAGACATGGTGCAAACTCAATGTTGTTGGTTCAAAGACAAACCGATGCTAAACGTAAAAGTTTTGGAGGCAAACATTTTCCCTATTTTTTTTACTTTGCGGGTTATCTAAGATGTCGGTTTCACTTAAACTTAATTAACCTTATAGTTAAATAGGTACATGTGTATTTTCTAAATCGGAGGGACTTGATCAATGGTGATAGTTTTTCTTTAGAGTCGACATTATTGGTAGTATGGTGTCAGCTTTTTTGTAACTGACGTTAGAAAAAGTGACATTAGACGTCCGAAATCACTTATTGACATGATAAAATGATATCCCATCATCTCATATGTATTGGACATGATGAGAGGATATATACACTTATCTATCAATCTCATATGTATTAGACTTGATGAGAGAGTATATGTTAGATGCCAGTGAGAATCATTGGACTACCATAAAGAACATCCTTAGGTTCTTGTGAAGCACTGAAAGGATTGGTTCCTTGGTTACAATAATAAGGAAGAGTTGGGTGTAAAGGGTTACACCGATGTAAGCTTCCGAAATGAAAAATAAATGATCACAATCTAATGTTTGACCTTAAATGACAAATGTAAGTTGGAAAGGGTTTTGAGGTAATGAATATTGTTTAAATCTACAAAAGAAGTCGAGTATCTCTGTGTTATGAGAACAATAAAAGATGATGTGTGGATCAAGAAGTTCATATGGGTGAACTCGTGTGAGGTTCCAACCATTGATGACATAGTAGAAATACTGATGACAACAATGGATCTACCAATTAGGAAAGGAATCCCTAATAGCATACTACAACACTTTTATCTCATGCAAAAAGTCACACATCAAAGAGATGTGAACCTTGCAAAATAGCCACCTGAAGCAAATGTTGCTAAACCCTCTATAAAAGCACTTGCGCAATAGAAACATGATGGGCATGTTAAAGTCACTTGGAATATGATTCGTGGGTGATTGTCTCTAAGTGCAAGTGGGAGTCTGTTGGCATGGATGCCAAGAGAGACAATCATATGATGATTGGAATGTGGCATCAAATACCATATTCAATAATAATAAAGGTAATTCCATCTATTATGTTTGTCTTAGTCATGACATGATGACACATACATACTAGATGTCTAAAGAGTGATGTTACTGTATGAAGTATGTCTTTAAGTATGTGACTTGAACAATGAGATCATATAGATTTTAAGAGTACATATATTATTGTTATGTCTCTAGTCAGATATTATTGTGGAAGTAAAATAGACGACAATAATACATAAGATTGGAGCGTGTGTTGACTGATCAGAGAATCTCATTAGTCATGATATGTGATATCAAGTCAAGCACACATGTACATATTAGAGAATAGTGTATCATACATACCCACCATGAGAGTGATACATGGAGACCATGGAATGGTAGTTAGAATCATCTCTCATAGTGATAGTGTGATTGTGATTCTTATGCATGAATTCACTACATTCATCACATGTTGTTTGATATACTTTGACATAATCTAACATAACCATGAATAAGGATTGCCATAACGATGATGATTGGTTACTTGTGACACATGGGGATTGAGACTGGTGATGTAGATGGGATTTGTTCCTCCTACAAGAGATTGATATCCAGGCCTCATGACAAGCAAGATTGAAAAATGTATGCCTATACTCATGTGATTTAATATGTGATATGTGAACTCACATGCATCTCAGACAATCTGCTCTAGTTCAAGGAACATGGATTAACATGGAGAAGATGATGACACTGTGCCTCAAGTTCAATCCGGATATCATATATAAAGGAGCTATATGATCATGGTAGCAATGATCATGAATTGTAGGTTGAAGTTGTTTTCCAACTTTCCATATTACTTGGACAACAATGATGTGTGACTAGGCACCACTCTTTGCTTGGGATGTCATAATTGGTTATGGACATTTACTGCCAACATAATTTTGGACCTTTAGGGTCACACACATAAGATACACTTGGATTAAAGGAGTTTATTCATGAATAATTTTTATAATGATTGCTAAAGGTGTTCAAGTATTAAATTAAACAACCGAGGTTTAAAATTGATTGAGTGGAATCTGAACCAACCAGTTCAAGTGTTGAATTGATCGATTGGAGTGTTAGGTCAATTGGAATCAATATTGTTTAAAATTTACCTGAACTGGACAAGTGAAATGACCATCTCACAATGTGAAATGTCCATTTCACTATGTGAGATGATAGGTTCACCCTCTGGGTTGCCCTGTTCAGTTGCCAATTTTATTGGAACAAGGATTGATGTTGATGTCACGTTTAGCATTAATCGACCATTGAATACCAATGTGATTCAGAGTATGAAACTGCACAAACTGACTGGTTCACTTAGTGAACCAACTAGCTCATGCACCAACCAACCGATTGGGTGTGTGAACTAACCAGTTCGTCATTTGTAGGTTCCAAAAAATTGATGTTCTAGACCCTTCTACTCCCACACAAACTAGGAGCCTGACCCTGGCCTCTACTATAAATAGATGGGTACTAGGGTCTTCCCAACACACACAATTGAGAATCAGTTGCTCTGATAAATATTGTCCTCTCTAGTTGTAGTAACCAATAGAGAGCCTGAGCAAGTCTTACCCGTTAAAGAGAGGGATAGCAAGGGAGAGAACATCTCAGAACAATTGTGAGAGAGCATGTCAGTGACTAGTACACTGACAGAAGGGGACAACTCCTCCCTATTAGCCCTGGTAGTACAAAATAGAGTTCCCGATGGTTTGCGTGGACTACTCTAGAGGCAAGAGTTTTTTGGGATCTCAATTTCTTCATGTAACACAAAACTTCATAGTTTTACTAGATCAAATATGAGATTGTAAGATTGTGAATCCAACAACTCAGATGGGTTGGTCATAAGATGATGAGCCAACATATCAACTAGAAGCTATTGAGAATCACAATATAAGAAATGCCTCATAGCCATTAAGGAGTCCATGTAAACTAACAAGGTATGGCCTTGATAGTACCACCTAAAGGGGTAAAACCCAAAGGTTGAAGTAGGGTTTTGTGCAAATACCTACACAGATAACGTAAATGACATATTAGATACAAAGATTTTCAAATCAGCTCAAAGTGTCTGAACATAATAAAATCCCTTTACCAATTGTCTTGCTTGTTATTGTAGCTTGTATAAACTAAGAGATTTGGCATATAAAGATTAAAACCAGATTGCTTAAAAGAATATTTGAGAGGATGAGTATGTGACACAACCTAAAGGTTTTACAGCTTCATGAATGCAAATAATGTCTATAAGCTACAAAGTTCAATCTTGAGATTTAAATAAGCATCTCAGAGATGGGATCTTTTGACTTGACAAGATAGTCAAAGAGTTTGACTTAAGATAAGATAAAATATGAAATCTATGATTTAGTGGGAGCATATGTGAATATTCCACATGTTGATGAGGAATAACAAGCTCAACATTATAACTATTGAGGCATGGCATGGAAAACACCTTCAGCAATGAAGGATTAGGTGAAACATCCTATATGATAGGATAGAGATCTATAGAGATAGTTCTTGAAAGTTTCATAACCTAAGTATGATCACATATGATAACAAGATGTTGAAAGAGTTCAACATGAAGGATTCAATGAGAGAGAATTTAGATTAGTCTCTCAAGAACCCTAAATTCCAATTCTTATGAAGAATGGAAAGACATGAGTAAGATGCCATGTGCACCAACAATGGATCTATCATGTATGCTATATTAATATATTCATCCCATAGTCTTGTATGTAGTGGACATGACAAGATGGTATTAGTTTCCAATGAAGTTCATTGGAATGTCACTAAAGACATCCATTAGTACTTGTGAAGCTCTAAAGGATAGGTTGCTAGAAATAGTGAGGAAAGACAATGAATGTCTAAAGAATGATAATACTCAATGACATATGTATCCAAGTATGTGACTTGAACAATGATATCAGATGGATGCTAAGAGTATGTACATTCTTATAATGTCCCCTAGTCGGTTGTTACTATGGAAGGCAGATAGACACCAGTCACACTAAAGACTAGAGCATGGGTTGGTTGATGACAAAATATCATTAGTCATGAGATGTGATATCAAACCAAGCACACATATACTTGTTAGGGAATAGTGTATCAGACAGACCCACCTTAATAGTGACACATGGAAACCATTATAGGTGTTCATAGTCATCTCTCATAGTGAAAGTGGTGATTATGGTTCTTAGACCTGAAGTCACTACATTCATCACATGTCTTTCGATACTTGACATCATCAAACTTAGTCCTGAATAAGGATTCTGATAAATGTGATGATTGGGTAACAATGACACATGGTGATTGACTGTGAGTGATGTAGATGGGATTTGTATCTCCTACTAAAGTTTGATATCTTGGCCACTTGATAAGGGAGACTGAGAAACACATGTTCATGCACATGTTAATCAATATATGATATTGAGGTCACATATATCTCAAACATTTTGTTCTAGTTCAAGGAACATGGATTGAACATTGAAAGGTTGACGTTTCCATGCCTCGAGTTCATTCCAGATATCAGAGATAAAGGAATTATACAATCACTATAACACCTTACATAGATTGTAGGTTGAAGTTGTTCTCCAACTTTCCATTCACTTGGATAGAACTGATGTACGACTAGAAACCACTCTTTGCTTTTGATGTCATAAGTTAGTTATGGACATTCACTTCCAATGTGATATGGGACCTATATGGTCACACATAGGAACTCATCTAAAAGGGGAGTTTAATCATGAATGATTATTGGATTGGTTAGTAAAGTATTTAGATATTCAATTCAAGCAACAAATCAGTTGACTGATCTCCCAACTGATTGGTTCATGTGATGAGATGACCGTTTGAGTGTTAGGTTGATTAGAAATTGAATTGGATGAATTCTACATGAATCAGGGCACCAACCTATCGGCTCAGTCATGGCAATCAAAGGTTCTGGTGATTTTCAAGATTCGTGAGAATAGTTGGTCATTTTGCTTGCTCAATTTGATTGGTGCAAGGAATTAATGTTGAACATTAATTGGATTGAAATTTTCCAATTCATATGCGATTGGGAAACATGGTGAAACAACTGTTGCGGGCTGCAAACCGATCGCCTCGTGTGTGAACCAACCAGTTCGGTTGTCAACCATCAGGTTCAATACTCGCATGTTGTGAAAATTTATGATCTTCCGGTCCCTTCCACTCCCACATAGATTGGGAACCCATACCCTATCCTCTTCTATAAATAGAGGGGTACTGGGGTCTTACTAGAACACAACTCACTTGTCTCTGACAATTGGTGTCCTCTCTGCTTGTGATAACCAATAGAGAGCCCAATCAAGTCCTACCTACTAAAGGGAGGGATATCAAGGGAGACACAATTGTGGGAGAGAAAGTTGGTCACTAGTACACCAACGCGAGGGAAAAATCCTTCTTATTTTTCTACTAGAACAACAAGAGTTCTAGTTGGTTTATGTGGGCTTCTCTAGAGGCGAGGTGGCCTTTTCCCATCACTAGGAGGGTAATGTCATCCTACAATTAGTGGTCAGACCGCAAGATCTATTGTAGATGCTGTTTGAGTTTGTCGTCCGTGGTGAAGACCAAGAGTTGCACAAACACCGTCTAAGAGAAACTAGAAGATAGTTGCACTACAATGAGTTATAGTCGTTGGACTTGCTTCAAGACTAGGTATGAACTCATTAAAACCATCCTTCCCATTACATAGTAGATGATGCGATATTGTTTTTCATGGGAATACAACAATAATTTTTTTATTTTGGCTGCTTATTTTGTGATGGTATTTCCCAACATGTATGGCACAATAGGGAAATCCTACATTAAGCTTGTATCAACACCACCTTCTATGATAGAATCTGGAATGTCTCCTGTGGGTGGGATGACATGTGGATGCTGGTGGGACTTTGAAGTTCCTTGTCTTGCACATTTAGTGAAGATGGGGTATCCTTGTCGCTTGTTGCTGGCCATGTATTGACTGAGGTGGTCTTCTGTACAAACTATAGGGATATGGAACTCTTGGCACACACACCCCCAATCCGGCTATGGAGTGTATTGCTCTGGCGACTCCTCAATAACCCGCTCTATTTCCTTAAGAATAGAGATGAAATTTACTTGATGATGTTGCTGTGTTGTCTCTGTGTTACCAGGGAATTCCTTTGAGTGGTCTTCTTTATGGATGACACCTCCATTGCCAACTGAGAGATTTGATTTTCAATACTGTGGATTTGAGCCCTTTGATTTTGTTGCAACCTTTTTGTCTGGTCCAAAAGAGCCTCAATCTGACTAACTGACAAGCCCAACATGTCTTCTATTTATTGCATCTTACTGGGAGCCTTGTCCCGCTGACACTGCTGTGACATGTTCCCCTATTGTTGTTTAGGTTGTGTACCTATGATGGGTCCTGCTGAAAATTGTTAGGATCTTTCCATGATAACTTGGGATCCTTCTTGCACACATAATCATTTCTATCCTGGTTCTTCTACTTTCGCATATACTAGCACTCTTCCTCTTCACCTCCAGACAAGATTCTAGATATCGATCAAATCTCCTTGCGAGGCTGTCCATACTTTCTTTTTAGGTTGTGATCTCCCTTGATTCCAAAACACTTTTCACAGTCGCTATTGAGTCACACTATTCTTTTCAAGATTAATTCTTTGTCACATTCTTCAATATCTCATGACACCTAGTGGCTTTATTGTTTAGCAAGAACCCTGCTCCTACACTATCAAGAGTAGTTCTCTACCCCTTGTGTAGCCCATAATAAAATGTCTTTTCCTGGACATAAAGATAAATCCCATGATGAGTACTTTTCTGAGCATATTCTAAAATATCTCCTAGGCTTCTGAATATATTTCCTTAGTATGTTATTTGAAAATATAATTCACCCAACCAAGTCATGTGTCTCTTGTGGTGGAAAGTACCTCTCAAAGAATGCATCATCGTGTCCTTCTAAACCTCTATAGATTTTGAAGGAAGATTGAGAAACCATGCTTTTTGCCTTGTCTAACAGTGAGTATGAGAATAGCTTCAAGTAAGTCACTGTAGCGGGGACCCCCTGTCAGTCTTCAACATATCACAACTTTCCACAAAATTGTTGATGTGCTTCATATGGTCCTCCATATTGTAGCCATGAAATTATTGAAATTTAATAAGTTCCACCAGTTTGGGATCTATTTTGTAACTGCCCACATTCATTGTCAGCCATTTAATCGGTCATAACTGTGCTGTGGCTAAAGATGCCTTAATATTTTCCCAGATAGTCTGTTCTACAAGCTTTCCCCCAACATGCTTTCAATATTTGGGTCAATGTTCACTGTTAGTTCGTACTCTACCTTTGGTGGTGGGGTTTGGATAAGCTTCTCAGCTGAATCCCAAAACTCTATCGATCTATGATGAATCTCCCCTGGGCATGTACCCCAAGGAATGAATTCCCCATAATATGTAGTTTTGGCATGAATTGTGCCCTAGTACCTGAAAATGAGACAACAATGAGTGAGAATGCATACTAGTTAATTTGATGTGAATGTAAGA
The DNA here is from genome assembly GCA_963693085.1 of Alisma plantago-aquatica. NCBI lineage: Eukaryota > Viridiplantae > Streptophyta > Magnoliopsida > Alismatales > Alismataceae > Alisma > Alisma plantago-aquatica. The sequence goes on from OY856412.1 coordinate 1,215,089,743, forward strand.
TTTTCAATTTATGCACAATTCGAAGAAAGGACTTGAAAAATAATTATAGGAGAAATAAAATGGCCTAGAGTGGCTCGTCACAATACTTGTAGTGCTGGAGTTACAATTTCCCCAACAACGACACCAAAAACTTGACACACCTAAAGTGTGCATGCAAAACACTAGTGTATGTGTTGAGTAGTATAGGCCTATGAGGCCTGAATGTCAAACTCAGGGAAACGTACTCTAGAGACTACTACTAACTATAAACTAATAATCTAGTCCTAGTGAAAAATGATTGGTTGTTTGTTTATAATTAAGAACAAGAATTGAAATCTAAATTAAGTTGAATGTGATCAAGAATGGGTGGATTTCTTATGATTATAGTTTCACCACAGTATGCATTGCGTTTAAATCAATCTCATTAATAATCTTTTACCCTTAATGTTGGACTAAGGACCCTTAACAAGTATTACCCACTCCCTCAATGTAATACCCTACCTTTATTATGAACAAAAACCACTTTTATGGCGATTTAAGAATTATATAGGTACATTAATGATATCTCTAGGTTATTCTCTTCACACTTGTAAGCCCTCTCCCAAGGCACTGGTATTAGTTGTGTAAATCTATGACCTGTCCAACCCTTAATCCATTTCCCAAAGCAATGAACAATCTAAGAAAATGATTGTGCTAATCAAGCACATGCAATTCAGTAAGCAATCATATATTTACATACATAATTAAGGAAACAATATATACCTTAAATTATAAATGTAAAATAGAATGCAAAACCGGACTACTCCTGGGTCCTAAGGAACAAGTGGATTAGCAACACATGATTTCTATCAACACATATAAAGAGGAAGAGAGAGAGTAAACAAGCTAAACATTAGAAGAACTAATGAAAACCCTTGGAGAAATTGGTTTGGACAATCCTCTCTGTTGAGTTTCTTGATCCGTAGTGTTCCGGCTGCAAATATGCCTCCTAAAGGTTCACAAATCATCTGGTATGTTTTCATCTCCTCCTCTCTCGGCCCCGTGCTCTATTGCAATGAGATAGAATGTGATGTTTCTTTTTGACTAAACTCCCCTTAGGTCATAATTGAGACTTTGCTCATCATTAAGTTGCAGTTGTTGGAACTTTTGTTATCTTTAATATGCATTTATTGCACAGAGTGAATACAACCAACACCAAAGTAGGTGCACAAAGTTGTCAGCTGACTCAAAATCCTTGATAAGCATCGGTACTACCAACTAGTATATTAATAGCACTGAGTTACTTCCTATGAGCTGACTTATTCTATGTGAAAAAAGTTGGTACCACTGACTCGCCTGTCAGTGGGAGCGAGACAATGTCAATACTACCGACTAAAAAGTCAGTGACACTACATTTTCTCTGGCTTCCGCATTGAATTTTTGTGAAATGTCAGTACCATCGACTTATAAGTCGGTTGCACCAAGTTGCACTGAAAATGCTCAAATTTTTTGAAATAAGGAAAAACCAACATAAGTCTACATAAAAATTGATAATTAAGCATAATTTGATGAAAATACCTATTAATTGATGCAATAATGTTTCACAAGCTAGTAATGGAAAACAATGCTAAAATAATATCAAAGCGAGCAACTATGCAATAGATACCTACAGTCACTGTAGTCCTTACTCCTGTTGTTATTACCACAACTATTGCCTCCATCCTAGCCACCGAATGTCGTGCATGATGAATCCATACCTACAGTCACTGTAGTCCCCATTTGTTGGATACAATCACCAATGTAGCCACCTCACGAAGCACCTCAAAGAAGATGGCACCTGCTGAAGCACTCATATTGACGCCTTCCCCTATTCCTCCTGTCGATGCCACATGCATGCAACAAGTGGTAGAGGAGAGAATGGCGGTGGTGAAGGAGTCTTTGTATCCAACTTTAGTGACTCCATACTCTAGATGATCATTGAGAAGGAGGTGTAAGAGCTAGACAAGCTCTGACTGCTCAATGGGTTTCTCACAATCAACTCGCCATGTCACCACTATGCCATACTGAGGGCATTCTTTGAGATCTGGGCCACAATGTACTACATCACTATAGGTGGTGGTAGACAATTAGGAGATGGAGGAGGTGGGGGTGTAGTATTCAATTATGTGAAACTCACCATGGTTCCCCAGAAAAGGTGTTGATCATAATGGTAAGCAGAGTGGGTGTAGGGGTACCACTTGCAACTTATTTACTACTATAGCGTAACTTGGAGTGGTTTGGATTCCCCATAAACCACACCAGAAAAAATGTCCCTAAAACCATCACCAAAATGAGTAATGCTTATACCAAATATTTTGGTGGGATGGAGTGGTTCACTTTGGAGGATGTAGATTTGGATTTTTTCCTCAAACTTACTAGATAAGAGCCTTGTCATCAGTGTTGAAATGAGCTATATAAGAACAATAACAAGAAGGGTAGGGAAATATAGAGCAAAACTCTACATCAAATTATTGTGCTCTATATGAAGCAATGTTGCATGACAATATATGTTTTTAGTGTGAGCTACAAAGAATCGACATAAGTATTGTTTTTCTCACTCACCTATGGAAAATCCTTGGTCCACATATATGTCTAGGTTAGATTTAGATCAACGTTGAAAAATAATCCATATATATGTTGTTCATTTGGAATTATAATGACCATTTGGTATCTTCTTGGGAATCAAAACAAGTTATTGAAGACCTAAATATGAAGGAGGAATGACGATTCTCCCTGACTCCCACTAATAGCAAAAAAATCATGATGCCCCTCTTTGACAGAGCTGATTGTGTCTATGACCCCATCCAAATCTCAATAATGATGATATGGATATTGTTCTACCATTTAGGGGTCGCAATATGACCACCTTCTTGGAAGAGTTACATAGCTTAGGCTCGACATGCATAAAATAGAAGAATTTGAGTAACTAACATCAGAGGTGACAACAAGCCAAAAGGAAAAAAGAAAATTTGATGAAGTTAGGCAAACATCAACAGTAGTATCACATGACACCTTTATAACTCTAGATCAGTGTTGACTAGGTTTAAATTGATCAAACCCTTGTTTTGATGATGACTAAACCATTCCACTTATTTGTGTCTAATGCTTCTACTTGAGCGATTTTAGATTAGGTACAAACACACTCCAAATGCCCTAACTTGCACATCTCAATTTGGAGAAAAGACAAGTCAAAATTAATGCAAGTGCACTTTTGTGGAATATGATGTAAATTCATTAGAATCATGTTGTAAATCACTTGTAATTATTATATGACTTGTAATTAAGCTTCAAAAAATCAAGAGCACTTAAATCAAATATTTAAGCACTTTCATGACATTTTCCAAAATTCATTACAGGTTGTTTATCGGTTGAGTCAAAAACTCGACCGGTCGTCAAAAACTCGACCGGTCCTTGATGGATTTTGAGAATGTTGTTGATGGGTTGAGTTTCCTATACTCAGAACTCGACAGACCATTGCACTACAATAAAACTTATATAATCTATCGCTCAAGTTTCCACCAGGACAAACTTGACAGATAAGTCAAATTAGCTTTGTCGCATAGTGCATTTGGTTGAGTTACCTTTATAGAAACTCAACCGATCACATTTCACAGAAAGTGTAGAAAAGTGCTTCTAGTTGTTGGAATGTTGTAAAACTCAAAAAAATATTCGTTGCAACATCAAAAGGCGAGTATTCGTCCTTAAGTGTTCCTAGGCCTCTAAGCATTCTCAACTATAAATAGGACCCCTTGGGCTTCATCCCATGGTTAGACAAGCACTATGAAGGTCCCTATTATATAGTTGAGTGCATCCTACAACCTCCTCTCTCTAAGCTTCATCACTTGCTACATCCATTAGAGTGAGTAGGAGATTTGTAAGAGAGCTAGTCCTACATGTATATCTTATGATGCTCTCACTTCCACCACCTCCCAATCTCTCTTTCAACCATGAAGATGAAGATTCTCTTTCTTGGCTAAGAGAGGTGAAGAAGAAGAAGGGAAGGAGTCCCTTGGTGAAGAAAAAGACCAAAGACTTGGAGCAAGAGTGGGAAGCCCTTGGTGAAGGAAGAAAACTCCTTGCTCAAGTGGGTAAGTCCTTGGTGAAAACTTCTCCTTGGAAAAGGTGAAGTCAAAGGTGGAAGATTAAAGAAGAGTGGGTGATTCCTCAAAGGTTGAAGACTTTTACAAGAGTGGGTAAGTCCTCAATGAAGGCAGAAGACTCCTTGCAAAGTGGGTAAGTCCTTGGTGAGGTAAAAGACTCTTGTTTGGATTGGTATGTCCTTTGGTAGGGTACCCTTGTTGCAAAAAAGGAAGTCCATATGTCGTAACTCTTATAAGTGAATATAAGGACTAGACTGTTGGATCTAGGGCTCTGGAGGGGGGTGAATAGAGCTTCAAAATTCTCACAAGAATAGTTAGACCATCAAATTCTATCAATTCAAACCAAATGCCAAAACTGAAGTTGAGGTTCTATCTAAACAAGCATAGTAAGGATGAGAGATATTGAAACAAACACGTGGACAAGGTGTTTAGAGTGGTTCCGATCTCCAACCTAGGATACTGTAAATCCACTACCTAGAGAGGTCAACCTCTAGGACTTTGCAACCCATGTATACATATTTTCAATTATAAGACATACAAGAAGACCACCTTACATCCAAGGGCTTACCTATCCAAGACAAGAATCTTCAACCTACACAAGGACTTACCCACTCGATCAAGATGTCTTTAGCATTCACCAAGGACTTACCCACACTTGCATCAACTCTTTGTCTTCACAAGGATTATCCACTCTTCTTGGATCTTCCACCTTGTCCTTCTCCTTCACTTGGAGAAGATCTTCACACCTTTTTCAACCTTGAAGAAGAAGAACAACTCCTCCTTCACTTGGAGAAGATCACTCCAGCCTTTGCTATTTGAGGAAGGGGATTGGGAAGTGGCAAGATGGAGTGATTTACAAGATAATAATGAGGTAGCTCTCTTACAACATGCCTAACTTACTCATAATCATGAAATGCTTTGTGAATTCTCAGAGAGAAAGGTGTTCAAAAGGTTTTAGCACACTCAACTATAGCAAGGACCAATGATAGCATCAATGAGCACCTTGGAATGAACTCCAAGAGGTCCTATTTATATCTGGGGGTGTTCCTTTGAGTGTGGGATCACTTAAGAATGAAAAATAGCTATTTTACAACTTGCAATAGATCTATTTTTTTTTTTCTAACAACTCACTAATGGTTGGAATCAATTTTTCCCTTTTTCATATAGCACATTCGATCAAGTTTCAATAATGGTAACTCGACCAATCTACTAATCGACAAAGCCAATTTTCAAACTATTGGTCGAGTTTGTCCTTGGATAACTCAACCGATCAGCTAAAATCAACTTTGGTCAGTAAGTTGGTCAGTCAAGTTCTGTGAGTGTACAACTCTACCAATGCAACCATTTCCAGAAATCCATCACAGATTGATTTAAATTCAATCTCGATCGATTAAAGTGCTGTGAAAAGTTTTCCAAAATGATTTATAAGTGATCAAACAATGGAATTAAGTGTCCATGAATTTTTCTCATCTTAGTTACAAGTCATATTATCAATACAAATGATTACAAAAATATTCTAAGGTGGTTTGGAGTGATGTACCAAATTGCACATTTGCATTGTTTTGACTTGAACTTGGAAAAGCTAGGGCTTGTGTAGTTTAATTCTTTACATGTACCTAAAGCCTGAAATTAATGTCAAACAAACATATTAGATACATATGAATGGGATGGTTAAGTCATTATAAAAATATGGACAATGTATAACTCCCAACTCAACATTCCCCCCCATTTTTGACAATGACAAATCATTCATCAACATATTGAAAAGGATATGTAAAGCTATACCTTAACCTTGTGGATTGCAAGTGGATTCATAATTTGAACGATGTGAATTGCTCCCCCTGAATCTATGCTCACTTTTACCTGCATAGTTAATCTTTCTACATAAAGCTATATACAAGATATACTACATGGTCCTTTAGCAAGTCACGTGATAAAGCATAGACAAGAAAACGATCACATACATAGTAAAAGCAATATGATTGAGCTTCAAAATATCAAACTTCTCTCCCCCTTTTGGCATTATTAAAAAACAAGGGGGGTAGAAGAGTGCAAAAATAATTTTCTCCAAGCACAACCAAAAACATCCAACCTCTAGATTAAACATGCAACCACATAACACACATCAAACATATATGAGAGAGAAATAAGAAACCAATATCACAATCAAAATATGGGTAACATACCACCAAATCATGAGATATAGTCAATCACATAGTAAGGGTACATATGATTAAGATTACGATACTGAAAGCATGTCCTCCAAACAACTACAAGCCAAAATGATGAAAACAACATGATAGAAAATAATACATCTCAGATAATGTGCCCAGATTTTTTATGTACAATTAGTCTAGAAAGATATATATGATCAACATCTAAATACTAAGAACTAAAACATCTAAACTAGGCTATATAAGTCCAAAGGGTCATCATCAACATCATCATCAGAAGCTTTAGGCTCATAGTCCTCATCTCCATCTGAAGGTGCAACAGAGGCAACAACTTCACCTTCGTCACCATAGGCACCAACAAAGCCATCATAAGAACCATCTAAACCTTACTACCATCATCATCAGATGCCTCCTCATCAGTAGCAACAATTTCCTCATCAACTTGATCGGGCATCTCCTCATCGATAGAAAGAGTGAAACCACAACCAAGCCACATGGCCTTCTACTCATCCTAAGACATGCCAAGATTGTGGAGCTCATTGGCCTGACGAAAAGTGGGATAAGAAGTACCAAGGCTTGCAAGTAGGGTGGCTATGGGGCCATCAGGGAGAGGTAGCACTCTAGAGGTAGGTGCAGAGGCAGACCCACCAATAACATAGGGTGTAGCAGTAAAAGTAGTAGGTGGAGGGGCTGGGTAGAAGTGATTATATGCATAGGAAGCATAATCAACACCAGGGTAGGACTTCTAGGCAGGATAAGGATGGGCATAGGATATGTTCATAGAAGACACGATAGAACAGAGATCCTGATGTAGATTCTTCTGAACCTATAGGTTGCACGCCTGCCGATACATCAAGTAACCCATGAGGGCTTCATTAGATACATGAAACGAGACACGGGCGGGCTGTGATGGTGGTGGAGGTGGAGGTGCCTGGGTGGAGGTAGAGGCTCCAGGTATGGTGGAAGAGGATGTAGGCAAAAAGATTTTCTTGATTGTGGTCTAATAGATACAAACTTCTTTTCTAGAAGGTTTATAATGAAGATCATGAAAAAGAGACTTTCCAGTGGCCGAGGTGAAAAGACCACAAATTAGGGCTGGGTAGGGTGGGTGGGTGGGTACCATGGGTATTCTTCAGAGTCAAAGTAGGTCATATGGTGGGAAACATATCTAGACCACTTGACTACTACATTTTCTGACAAGCAAAACATAATCACTACGATATTCTCTGTAATTTCAATTTGATTCTTTTTGGTACAAATATTGCAATTGACTACGAGAGTGAGAATGTGGTTTTTAAGGTCCAAGGAAGAGGATGGGATGGTGGATTTGTGTCTGAGGTTTCTTCAAGAACTTATGAATGTTAAGGAGAGTCATATCATATTTCTTGTAGAAAGCCTCAGGGTCAAGGAGGTCAAAATACTCAGGACAATCTTTCCTCCATGTGCCGGTTATCTTAGTACCATTGAAAAACATATTCAATGCATCTTCTGAGATTGTGAATGTCTTTTTGGAAATCATGGAAGTAAGAATCACTTGAGTATTAGGCGGGGATACAAGAGTGTCATAATTCTACAACAAATTAGCATAGAACTCATGAACCGCCTTAGTGCTTGCCATGGAATTGTGGAAGCACTGACGTTCAACACTTAGACTAGCTAGGTGATGATCATATAGCAACTCGGCTACCTCATCTATGACTTTTTGCTTAGCGGGGCGAGGCTCAAACAAAGCATGGATGGGAAAGGGGTTCCTAGGAAGGAGCTCATGTTGGGTTTTAGGGGAGACAAAGAAGGCAGTGGAAAAAAAATCTCCCCAAACCCATACCGAGGAAACACGTCAACGTCTATATATTAGCAAAGGATGGTTTGTGGAATCATACCTTGTCCCGAGGCTTGCTCGGCGAAAATACCTCACGCAATGTGTGGTCTTCAACACCGATCTTGGACGGCGTCTGTGCAGCTCCTGGTCGCACCGGGACTGACTCCTCCTCCTCCTACCGAACTGTCGCATGACAGTTGTCCTACTGAGTGGCAGTGTCCTCCCGCCTCTGTAGTAGTCCACACGGACCACCTGGAACTCCACACTCCTTGTCCCACAAGGAAGTGGAAGGAGTCACACCCTCCTGTTGACGTACTAGTCACCAACACACTCTCCTACCTCCAGTTGCAACTGCAGTTGTCCTTCCCTTGCTGCACCTCCCTTTTGCGGGAAGCACTTGCTCGGGCTCTCTCTTGGTTACCAAAACCAGAGAGAACGACAACTTTGCAGAGCAACTGGTTGCACTGAGTTGTTGTCTGAGAAGCCCCCACTACCCCTATATATATAGGAGGGTCATGGGACATGGTTCTCTATCCCAGGAAATACGAGACTAAACGCAGGAGTAGAAGGGTTCGGGATTTTCCACAAAAAGCAACCAGTTCGCAACCTGAAACGATCGGTTCACAACTGAACCGATCGGTTCGGCCCTTGAGCCGATCGGTTGGACCTTAGCCGACCGTTTGGGGCACTCCAACCGATCGGTTGGTGCTCTAAAACCGATCGGTTCATGGTCCTAATCCGACTCAAAAAGACTTTCCTTGTTTCATTCCTAATTGGTATCGAATACCAATGTTATTCCCAATCGAATTGGGCAATTGGGACGAAAGGAAAATTCTTTCCGACCTGACTTTCCCAACTGGTCGGTTGCACCAGTTGAACCGATCGCTTCAATACTTGAACTGCTCGTTTCAACCTGGGCATGAGCTGATCGGCTTGGACACTCCAGCCGACCGGTTCAGCAACCTCAGCCGACCGGTTCAACACTTGAACCGATCGGTTGGGAGCACAGGTTGTGCAGAATCAGTCAATTGCGATTTCAATCAATCAGATACTCCAATCAATTCGTCCAACACCTTGAACCATATGATATTGAGCCATCGACTGATTGAGTGTTTAATTGAACTACAAAACTCCTTTAGTAATCAATCTAAACATTGCTTTGTGGACAAAACTCCTCTTCTAGGTTAAATCCTATGTGTGTGACCCTGCAGGTCCATTTCACGTTGGCAGTGAAAGTCCATAACTTTATGACTTAACAAGCAAAGAGCGGTGCCTAGTCACACATCATTGCTACCCAAGTGAAAGTAGAAAGTTGGAGAACAACTTTCATCCTACAATCCGTGAATGGTGTTATAGTGAATGTATAATTCCTTTGTCACTGATATCCCAAATGAACTCGAGGCATGGAATAGTCATCCTATCAACGTTCATTCACTTTCTTGATCTCAGAGTAGATTGAAGGAGATATGTATGACATCAATATCACATACTGATTCACACATGCGTGCGCACGCCTATCTCAATCCTACTCATCAAGTAGCCTTAGATATCAAACTCCCTTAGGAGGGACAAATCCCATATCTATCACTCACCCCTCAAAAGCCCCATGTGTCAAAGCCACCCAATCATCACCTTTATAACAACCCATGTTTCAGGACTGCGTTTGATGATGTCAAAGTGTGCCCAACGACATGTGTTGAGTGTTGTGATTTCAAGTCAAAGAATCACACTCACCACCATCACTGTGAGTACTGACTGTGACTACCATCTCATGGTTCCATGTATCAAACTCACAGTGGGTCTGTCCGGTACACTTGTTCTCTAACAAGTACCTATGTGTTTGGTTTGATATCTCTATATCATGACTAATGAGATTCTGTCATCAACCAACACCACAATCTAGCCTTGTGTGTCATAGCTGTCTATCTACCTTCCACTATGACATCCGACTAGGGACAAAACAAGAATTTACAAACTCTTAGCATCCGTATGATCTCATCGTTCAGGTCCTTAACCTGAAAGCATATGTCATTGAGTACTGTCATTCTCTAGACATTCAATCTGTGCTATCACTATCTCATATGACTGAACCAGAATGAATTGGAAGCTTGATTTTGATGTTTATCAAATCAATCTTAATGTATCCCACCAATCATCCCATGATTGGCTATCAGGGCATACACTCCAACAGACTCCCACTTGCACTGTGAGCCAATCACTTTTGAATCATATTCATAGTGATCTTCAAACATGTGCCACATGTCACTTTGCTCTAGTGCCAACATAGTGAGTAATGGCAACACCTTGCCAAATTCAGTTTTAATTGCATGTCTCTCATCTCTTCGTTGTACGTCACACATATGAGATGGAGTTGCCATAATATGCGATCTAGTATTCTGGTGCTAACCTTTAGCCACATTACATGATCAAGGATTCCAGACTTGTCATCAATGAGTGGAATATCTATAATTTCATCTCATGAACTTCCAGATCCATATAGTATCTACTGCTGTTCTCTAACGCATAGATACTCGACATTTTCCCTTTAAATGGTTTTATTGGAACACTTCCAATCATCAACAAACTTTCACTTTTATATATCCTATATATACTTTGTGATTAATTTTCTGTCCTTTCAGAAGTTCGCATCAATGTAACTCTTTACATCGAACACTTCCTTATCTCCATAGAACTAGTACTTCACAAGTACTTATCAAGTTCTCATGGTATTCCAGTAATCCTTACTGGAAATAGACAGACATCCACTCGTCATGTCCCACATACGAGTTATCAGGATGAGCACATCATATTGCCATGTCCTACATACAAGATGATGAATGCATTTTATTCTTGCCATGTCATACATGCAAGATAATGGGATGATTACATACATGATAGATCCATATCTATTCTTAGTGCTCCCATTCTTCACAAGAATTGGACACTTGGCCTTGGGATACTAACTCCATGTAACATGGACATGTTTTCTCCCACTAAATCTGTGCATACTGAACACTTCAGTACAGATTTCCAATGTATGCTTTCTCTTTTCAGGTCAAGAGGTTTTCGAGAACTATCTCTGTAGATCTCTATTCCTATCACATAGGAAACATCTCTATCTTCCTTAAAGATATTTCCACTTTTCAGATTTCCAATCTAGAACATTTCCATTTCACATCAATATGTGGAATGTGAACACGCTCCCACTAAATCACAGATCCCTCTTTATCTTTGATGTATCAGTCAAACCCTTTGACTATATCATCAGAGTAAAGATCCAATTCTGAGTTGCTTGTACTCAATCAATCACATTGATTAGTTCATTGTAACTTATAGACTTCATTTGCATTAGTGGATTCATAAACCTTATAGGTTGTGTCACATACACATCCTTGTTTTATTCCTCATAGGAATGCGGTTTTAGTATCCATATGCCAAATGCCTTAGTCATTAAGTTGCAATCAACAAGCATCATCCTTCTCAAAATGTTATCCATGTGTCTTAACTCTTAAGACTCACTTACATTCATGGATATGATCCAATGAGTACCACCATCAAGGTCATACCTTATGGTTCATATGGATGTCATTTAGGATGTAATGGCCATAAGCCATAACTCCTTGTGATTCTTAATGTCCTTTATTAGTGTGGGACATTCTTTTATTAAGAAGAATTCAATTATTTGATAATCATTCTCTAATTCCTTAGAGTATGATTCCTTCTTGATTTAGACATCACCATGCCTTAATCATGAGTTCACTATGATACACTATCATAATCACTCAAAAGGATCTCAAACATTTGGTCCAAGTATTTCATTCATTGATCTCATCAAGAATTAACACTTCACCAAATTGTACTTCATTTATGATAATCTTGAACACTTCAATATATTCATATTGGTATTTCTCTAAACACCATTTGAAGTATTAGCATTTGTTCCAATAGGTGTGTAAATACATCTCATGTATTATACCTAATAGGATAATCACTCTCCCACTACATTAGTGAAGATTGATTAATCATGTTCAAGATATTCATGTCTCTTACTGGTTCTCTAACCAAAAGAGTCTAGTTTTATCCATCACATGGAAACTAGAAATGAATTTCTCATGATTGATGCTAATTTTATTGTTTGAGTTATCTATAACTTTTAGGTATCATTTTATCTTATGCATATCATATACCACAAGATAAACAAGGCAGTTCCACAAAGATCATATCTTTAAGATTGAAAACTCAACTTTATTAATTGCCATCATTGTCATACAATATGCAAAAATAAAGTGTTTCTATCTATTGGAAAATATGAAATAGCAGTTCATAACTGTATTACATGCCTTGTAGGCTGAAAATAAACTAAAGTACTCCTATCTATGGCGGCAAAAATTGCCCCAATTATGAGTGCTTTACACTTTACATCTTGGTATCATATACCTCAAAAAGTGTTACAAGTTTACTTTCATGACACCTTCAAGTATAGGCTTCAGTCGCCTCCTTCTTCTTTTGTTCTTCCAGATATAGAGGACAATTCCTTTTCCAATGTCCTGGCTTTTGATAGTCACTACTACAGAAATGTCTTATAAAGTTACTTTTCAAGCTGTCGGTTGTATAAATAAACCGACACCTAAACCCTACAGTGTCGGTTGATAACATAAACCGACATCCAATCTACAGACACGGGTACCGCTTTTATTAAGTGTCGGTTACTTAATAAACAACCGACACCTAAAACTAACCGCCAAATCCAAAATTTCCAGCGAAAAAAATTGCCTCCAAAATTTGACATATGGCGTCGGTTGATAACTAAACAACCGACGACTAAAGGTTATTCGTGAGACAGAAATTGGGCACATTTTGGTCGTCGGTTTTACTACAACGACCGACGCGTATGAGTTTTCCCGCGCTATCCGCGGGGAATTTTTCACACCCTTTAAGCGTCGGTTTTAAGTAGAAACCAACGACTATGTTCATAAATCGAGAACGACTATAGACGTCGATTTTTAGTAGTTTACAACCGACGACTATAATCAAGTATTGGTGTCGGTTTTTGTTCGGAACTGACACTGTTAGTTTTAGTTGTCGGTTTTGTTGAATAACCGACGCCTATGGTACAGTTAATAGCCCCGTGAACACATAACTTTTCCCTTTTCTCTCTGTTTCATTGCGACTTGCTCTAGGTCAGGCGATTTCCGGTCAGGCGATTTCCACCGATTGCTCCCCGCCACCATTCGTCTCCGCGCGCGCCGGTCGCCGCCGTTTCCGTCGCCGCGAGAAGCAGCTGCCGCAGTTCTTCTCATCGCCGTCACCGCCCGTCCACCGGTAGCAGCTAGATCTCCTATCCTCGCCACCCTCTCCGCCGCTCCTCTCCTCACCACCGGCATCTGCTAGGTCTTGCTCCGGCCGCTGCTCTTCTCTTCCCTCAAGGTATGCCCACCCTACCTTCTTCCTTCTTCCTCTGCTCCGGCGGCTGCTTGGGCGGTGCCAAGGCATGCCTAGGCTGCTGCTGGGTGTTTTTTTTTTAATTTATTTACTTCCTATGAGAATCAGTTTTAATTAGGGCTCATACACATATTGATGTACATAAACCTGTTAGAATAAATGCTAAAAAGGTGTGATTTTAGGGTTTAGGTACTGATTTTGTGCTTCTACTGAGCTGAATCCTCTATTGTCTATACAATACATGTTCTATGATAAGCCTTAGTTAATTTAATATGCATACTTTGTATGTAAGACATAGTAATCGGGTAGTGCTATATATCCAAGTAAATTACATGTAACTAATCATGACATAGATTTTAGAATGCATACTTTGGTTAAATGTACTGCTGTAATTTTTGATCAAGTGATGATATGTAAATGTAGCAATAAGTTAGTAAGGTATCAACGATAAGTCTGTTGTAATGTGATGCAAAATAGTTATTGTATCATGCATATATACTTAATACTTTTTGTTTTATAGTTGTATAGGGTGTTTTATGTGTGGCAAGTCTATTGTTTAATAGTTTAGCCATAATCATTGTTTAATAGTTTAGCTATATTCTTGGTGAGAATCCTAATCACCCTTCTTTCTTAATGATGAACTGTAATGCACACATGTGACATGCTTAGAATGTAAATGATGTACTTTTCCCTAAATTGCCAATCATGCTTTTACAGACATCAATAATCACCCTAACTTGAAGAACTAGGATTTTAGGTATAAGAATGACAACACATTATTTATTGGCCTAGAAACCCATCCAAGATTTACTCATTAGGAGTAAATCTTGGATAGACCCCGGTTTGGGACTGTTCTTGAACACCTAATCTCGCTTAGGATGTAAGTGTATATAATGTGTATTGGGTTTTCAAGAAAATTTCGGCAGCATTTCCTCGTTTGTTCTCTAAGTACATATGTACTTGGAGAACAGCGGGGAAATGCTGCCGAAATTTTCTTGAAAACCCAATACACATTATACACTTACTAGTGAGATTAGGTATTCAAGAATGGGATAGGTGGTACACATTTATTATATATAAGAATGACATCACATGTATTTGTTAACCCTAGACCCTAATCTTGTCCTAATATATACTTGTTTTCTCTTTGATCATAGAATGGATAGATCATGGATGTCCATTCGCAATCGCTGCACCCCAGAGTTTATTTCTGGTCTTGACCAGTTTATTAGATTTGCCGAGGAACATAGGAAACAACCTGGAGATAGGTTCTACTGTCCATGTAGGCATTGCGGTAACAACTTGAAAGTCAACACTGGTGACAAAATCAAAACTCATGTCATGTGCAACGGGATTATACAAGGCTATACAGAATGGCACTGGCATGGAGAGATTTCAAACCCGAAACCAGTGGATGTCGATAGCAGTGCTTGTGTGGAAGAAGAAATTGCCTACGATGACGTAGATGTGAATGAACCGGTTCCAGTAGACATTGTTGATGCGATGCTGGATAGTTGTGGGGTAGAGCACACCGATCCACCTCCCATTTTTAGAAACATTGTGCATGATGCTGAGATGCCGTTATACATAGGTTGTACTAAGTTTACGAAGCTTAGCGCTGTGTTGAGATTGTATAAGTTGAAAGATAACAATAGATGGAGCGACAAAAGCTTCACGTCATTGCTGTATTTGTTGAAAGAAATGCTTCCTGAAGGAAACGAGCTGCCAATCTCAACATACCAGGTAAAGAAATTGTTGTGCCCAATGGGAATGGATGCCAAGAAGATACACGCATGCCAAGACATCAATATATGTTTTGTTTTATACGTTTTTATTTTTTCTGAATATGTGAACTTTACAATGTGAGCTTAATTTATAATGTGAATTACTTTACAATGTGAATGTGAACTTTACAATGTGAGCTTTAGAATTTGAATTACTTTACAATGTGAACTTTACAATTTGAATTACTTTACAATGTGAGCTTTACACTTTGAATTACTTTACAATGTGAGCTTTACAATATGAATGTGAATTTGAACTTTACAATGTGAGCTTTAGAATTTGAATTACTTTACAATGTGAACTTTACAATTTGAATTACTTTACAATGTGAGCTTTACAATTTGAATTACTTTACAATGTGAGCTTTACACTTTGAATTACTACTTTACAATGTGAACTTTACAATTTGAATGTGAATTTGCAGATGGCTGACCATTCTCCTGATGACCATGCTGATGACTACCGTGAGGGTGAGGACATCAATGCGCCGCCTCACAATGTAAGTTTTAAAAATATATCATATATTTATATCAATATGTCCATTTATAGTTATATCTTGTAAATGTGTATTATTTTGTCAAATTTTAGGTTGATGATGCACATGTACCATCTGAAGCACTTGAGGCACTTGATCAACAACACCAAAAAGTTGACAAGAGAAGGGGCATCACTATGATGAAGAAGTTAATTGTGCAAAAGGGAAATGGACCCAAACTTGTTGTGGATTTTGATAATGCAGGAAATGCATGTGGTGTGAATCGCAATTCATTTGTTTCATATCTTGGGTTTGTTACTCGTAGCCATTGCGGTTGTCGCTTAGATTCTTGGCATAACATTTCTAAGGAGAAGAAAGACTTAATATGGAGGGATTTATGTGTGAGTTATTATTAATTTGCAATTCTATTTTGTAGATTACTAATTTTTGGATACTAGTTAATATCAATTTTATTTTGCAGAGTATATTTGAATTGGATGAAAAGCTGCATCGTAAATGCGTGATGCAACGCTGTGGGAGAGTCCTAAGGAACTATAGGACAAATCTCACCAGAGAATACATAAAAGAAGCTGACAAGAGGAAGAAGACAACCACTGAACAGTGGAACTTCCTGGACAAAAAAGAATGGGACGCATTTGTCGCTTCAAGACAAACTGATGAATTCAAGGTATTAGGCGTCAGTCTCAATCTCATTAATTAATATATGTTGTATTCACCTATTCAAGATTAACATTTAGTGTTACTAACCAAATCATTAATTTGCATACTAACTAGGCCCTCAGTGAGGCACAAAGATCAAGGCGTGCACTGAATGTGCATGACCACACAATGGGTCCAAAGGGGTATGCAGGCGTTCGCCAAAGACTACAGTCTGAGGCTACTGCTCAGTCTGCTACTACTCAGGAGTCCTCTACCATAGGTAGCACACCTCTGCCTCGCCATGATGTCTGGATAGCTGGGAGGAAAAATAAGAAGGGAGAAATAACTAAGGCCGCAACTACTGAGGCGGCTGCAAAAATGGTAAAATACAACTCTTACAGTAATCATTCGAATATTGATTATTTGTGCTATTTACTTAAGTACAAATTTTTGTTTTGGAAATTAGCGGGAGATGCACGAGCTGAGGAAACAAGGAAAGTTCATCCCTGAGGGAACAAAGGATGAATTGACAGTTGCTCTGGGTAACCCAGAGCATCCTGGACGTGTTAGGGCTGTAGGTGCTGGTGTGGGCATCAAATCTTTTTTTGGGCCATCCCAGCGCAAACATGTCCCAAAAGCGAGACTTTCACAAGAAGAGGTAACATATTCTTTCTTTATAATGTTACTGTAAAAGAGAATTCAAAAATTAGAATTTGATGTTTCTTTTATCCATGTATAGGTAGATAAGCTATTTGATAGGAAACTCGAAAAAAAACTCGAAGAAGCAATGAAAAAGTGGCAGGCATCTCAGACTGCCACTTACCAGACAATACCTACTGCAGACTCTACTCCTACTCCTACTGCAGAGGTTGGGAGTAATCCTGTAGAACCACCACCTAGCACATCCACTGTAAGTATTTTTATGACATAGTAACTAGTTTTTTAATTCAAGATGATACGTATATATGAAATTGTAGTCGTTTCAAAAAAAGATGATATGTATATATGTATATAACATTCTTTACACAAAAATTTGTAGGGGTTGAAGCCATGCCGTCTAAAAAGTAAAGAATATGTCGTTGCAGAGGCATCGCCTTACCCATCCCTACCAAGGGAAACGTGTCACGGGTCTCCACTACCAGCTGGTTGGATTCGGGTGAGCCCGATACATATATTCTCCCAGTGGATGGATCTTCCATTGCCATATGCCCACCCAGATTGTGAAATGCTTGGTGAGGCAGTAGGCGGAGTGATATTGTGGCTAAAAGCGGATGTCTTCTTTACTGATAAGGTATGGTAAATTTACATTACGTTCAATTGTTAGTGTGTGTATATGATGGCAGTTGATCTGAAATTATATATATATTGGTTTAAAAGAAGACACCCACAACATCTAGGCCTCCACTTCCACCTCCTACATTACCTAGTTGGGTTCCACAGGACCTACCTGTACCGTTAGGTCCTAACTGTAGGGGTATGGCAATATGGCTAGGCGAACATGATATAAACTCCCCTATAACTATTTCTTCCGATTCAGATTCTACAGGTCAGTCATACGAAACAAAACTATTTATACAAGATATTTTAGAGTTGTTTCGATATGATAGGCTAAATACATCTGTGATAGAGCTATGGATAAGGTGAGATATTCTTTATACATCCATATACCTTGTGTATGATCTGGTGATCTGGTTTCTTATTTATTAATGCATGCGTAATTAATACATATTTTGCAGCTACTTAGACAACATATGTGCAGATTTTGGATTCGAGCATGTAGGGTTTTTTATTCCATCTTTGATTAGTCTAGTAGCTAAAGACCCTACATCAGTTCAACAATACTGCTGTGAGGCTTTTTCAAATTTTGCTGTAAATAAGAAGACGGTGATAATGGCTCCATTCAATGTATAGTAAGTTTACTTTGCTTATTATAATTTGGACTTAAGAAAATTACATTTTATTGTGGATTTTGAGTTATTAATTTTTAACTTTTTTCCCTCTAGGGGTAGGCATTGGGAGTTACTGGTTATTGCCCCTGAGACGTTCAATGTGTATTATCTAGATCCTAAGGGGGGTAAATTGAATACAAGATTTGGACACATAATGAAAATGGCAATATTCCGGTGAGAAATATTTCATTTTCATATCCGTTAACATATGTTATTACATTACTATTTAATTGCAATGTTCAGTGTTACATTAACATGTAGGGGTTTTGAGGAGTTCAAAAAGGCTGGAGGAAAGGTCCCCATGAAAAAGAACCAGCCAATAATTTGGAAGAACGTGAAAGTGAGTTCCCGACTGCAATATATGTATATATTATTTATGTTAACAATGCTTAATTAGTTGTATTTTTTAATATTTTGTATGTTTGAATTTATAGTGTGCTATACAAGACAACGGATGGGCATGTGGATACTATGTCATGCGATATATGCACATGATTATCAAACATGCCGCACTGGATATCGAGTGTATTGCTCAGGTATTATATAGTCTCATTAGATAATATGATCGAAATATATCAATCTTATTTATAGCTCATTAATTATATATATACATCATTCTCTTTACAGGTGTTTAAAGCTGACCCCATTACAAGAAAGGACTTACCAGATGTTAATGCTCCCTATACGATGGGAGAATTAAATAAAGTAAGAGAAGAATGGGCAACAACCATACAAATAGTGGGGGCTTTAAAATATAATTGGGATCCTGATAGAGAATAATGACTAAACAATGATATTTTGTAAATGAATTTTTGAATTATAATATATGTGTGAATGTTTCTACATGTCTGGATGTTTCTACATGTGTCTGAGTGAAAATGAATGAAAGTGTTGGTTGCTATATGAATGTTTCTACATGTGTGAATGTGAATGAAGGAACTACATATTGCTAGCATGTGTGAATGTTTATAAATGTGTGAAAATAAAATGGAACTACAGGTTGCATTGCTAAATGCATGTGCTACTTTTTTATTGTTAATTTTGCTGGTTTGTGGCCTGTTGTCGGCTGATATCAATGGATGTCGTAAAACCTGCAGTTCATAACTGAACTGAACAGGTTTCTCATCCTGCGACCAGCCACAGTAGGTCTGTAGACTGACAGAAAAAAAACAATAGGCGTCGGTTATTTGTAAATAACCGACACACAATGTTATAGTGTCGGTTTTCCTACTCTAAACCGACGTCTATTTCCTTAACAAGCGAAGATATATGGCGTTGGTTATTTGTAAAAAACCGAAACTAATTCTGTGGCACGAAGGGTTTGGGCGTCGGTTTCTTAACTAATAACTGACGCCTATAGTCCCATGATGGCACGCTTTCGGTGGTGCGCGAAGAGTTTGGGTGTCGGTTTCTTATCAAATAACCGACACCTATAGTCCCCTGATGGCGCGTTTTCGGTGGCGCGTGAAGAGTTTGGGCGTCGGTTTTGGAACCGACACCTAATGGGTGAGCTTTTAGTGTCGCCCACATAGGTGTCGCTTAGAAACCACACTAAAGGCTTTAAATAACCGACACTAAAGGTAGGTTCTATAGTAGTGAGTGGTGGGAATTTCCTTTCTTGGTCACGCCTCCCTTGGCCTTGAGAGCTGAAGTCGTCTTGGGCTCCTGGCTAGCATCAGAACCTTTCTTAGCTTTGCCCTTGTCCTTGTGCTTGGACTTGCCTTTCTTTCCCGTGATCACCATCACAGACTTAGGCTTGTCCTTCTTCATCTGTATCTCAACTGTCCTCAACATGCCCAACAACTCTGACAGTGGCCTATCAAAGTTGTTCATGTTGTAGTTCATCACAAACTGACTGTAAGATTCTGGCAACGATTGTAGTATCACGTCAGTAGCCAACTCTTGGCTCAGTGGAAATCCCAGTCTCTACAGGTTCTCCACATACCCAATCATCTTGAGTGTGTGAGGACCAACTGGATCTCCTTCTATCATGACGCACTTGAACAACGCCCTAGAAACATTGTATCTCTCTTGCCGTGCCTGATCTTCATACATGTTCCTGAGATGCTGAATCATCTCTATGACACCCATGTTCTCATGCTGTCTTTGCAACTCATGGTTCATAGAACATAACATCAAGCACTTTGCATCAATGGCATCATCAGAATGCTTCTTGTAAGCATCCCTTTCTGCCTTAGGTGCATTAGGAGCGGGTTCCTCTGGAATTGGAGCATCCAGGACATAGAGCTTACACTCTTGAGTGAGAACAATTCTCAATGTCCGATACCAGTCGTGGAAGTTTGTCCCATTAAGCTTGTCGTTGTCAAGGACCGATCGTAAAGAAAAGTTGTTGTTGTTTGTTGCCATTTGTACTATAAAAGGAAAATATGCAATTTTAGTCCAAAACTCATTTTTGACTTATTTGATTGATTTGAAAATTTGACGATATAATTAGGCCTTTAATTAATTATCGCTCCCACTATTTTAATTCAAATTGATAGCCCTCACCATCAATTCAGAAGATTGCAGCGTACAACCTTCTAGTGGGCAAGATCCTAAAATCCTCTAAGTCATGAGTCAGCTTTGGCTGATCGCCCACAACTTAGATCTCTCAGGTAGGCAACTCTTGCCAATTGCATCATATGCAACTCTTGTTGAATGAACATGCACAACACCTTGCCATGAACATTCCTTGCCTCTGGGCTTAGACGCTCTAAGAATCAACAGTTAAGTCTAACCCAAAAGCCGACACGGTAAACATGCACCATGCTTTGGCAGAACCTACATGTCTACCCTTCACACTTCCACAAGATGGACGGCGCACCACGCTTTGGCGTAACCTACGCTTGGTCGATCGAGCTTTTCATGTGTGCCACTAATGGAAGGCATATAAGACTTAATATTTTAATGAGGGATTTGGTTTTTATATACATATACATATCCAATCACCACAATACATAGTACGTATCATATACATGCTATATCCCACAGAAAACATGCACACACGACAAAAAGTGATGATTATGGCCATCCTAATGTGATTCCTCGAGCCAAGAGGAATCACGGTCATCTAGGTCTACATCATATGCAACCTGTACAAGATGAACATTTGTGCCTTGTCGTCCGAGTTGATCAACTGATCACATGAATGATCTGTTCTCTCCAGCCGGTCATTTGGGTGCCACTAACCGATCAATTGGATCCTCCAACCGATCGGTTCGCCCGGTCATCGTACATCTCGTCATGTCCGCCACCCGCTCGTCTCGCTCCTCGAACCGGTCATCAACCGATTGGTTCACTCCTTGAACCGATCGTATGGAATGTCAGTTGATCGGTTCACGCCTTGAACCGATCGGTTCAGCTGTCGTCTTGATGTCCGCCAGTCTTTGACATATCAGGAAATAAAAACTATCCTATTATTACATTTCTTTAAAAGGGAAACCCCGAGTTACATTCGGGGGGAGCAAAGGTAGGAAAGAATCTCGAATTATTTCGAGTTACATCAGGAATAAGAGAGGGAAGATCGGTGCGCAGACCGAGATGCAAGCAACCACAAACAATCCACACACAGATAGGGTTTATTGGCCATAACCACGCTATACATCCACTACAAAACTCGTTTAAGGGCGACGCATATCGAGTGTATTAATAATACATATCATATATGTAATTTGGGATTTGTGGATTTAGGATTGGACATGCATAAGCCGATATTATTCACATCGTATGCAATAAATAAAGGCGACAAACCAAAATCGATTATATCGATATTCCTAAAATATAGAGCAGTTGACGTGGCTCTGATACCACTGTTGGGTTTTAGGGGAGACAGAGAAGGCAGCGGAAACAAAAAAAAATCTCCCCAAACCCATACTGAGGAAATGCGTCAACGTCTATATATTAGGAAAGGATGGTTTGTGGAATCATACCTTGTCCCGAGGCTTGCTCAACGACAATACCTCACACAATGCGCGGTCATCAACACCGGTCTTGGACGGTGTCTGTGCAGCTCCTGGTCGCACCAGGACTGACTCCTCCTCCTACCGGACTGTCAGATGACAGTTGTCCTCCTGAGCGGCAGTGTCCTCCCGCCTCTGTAGTAGTCCACACGGACCACCTGGAACTCCACACTCCTTGTCCCACAAGGAAGTGGAAGGAGTCGCACCCTCCTGTTGACGTACTAGTCGCCAACACACTCTCCTGCCTCCAGTTGCAACTGTAGTTGTCCTTCCCTTGCTGCACCTCCCTTTTGCGGGAAGCACTTCCTCGGGCTCTCTCTTGGTTACCAAAACCAGAGAGAATGACAACTTTGAAGAGAAACTGGTTGCACTGAGTTGTTGTCTGAGAAGCCCCCACTACCCCTATATATATAGGAGGGTCATGGGACATGGTTCTCTATCCCGGGAAATACGGGACTAAACATAGGAGTAGAAGGGTTCGAGATTTTCCACAAAAAGCAACCGGTTCACAACGTGAAACGATCGGTTCACCGCTGAACCGATCGGTTCGGCCCTTGAGCCGATCGGTTGGACCTGAGCTGACTGTTTGGGGCACTCCAACCGATCGGTTGGTGCCTTGATCTGATCAGTTCATGGTCCTAATTCGGCTCAAAAAGACTTTCCTTGTTTCGTTCCTAATTGGTATTGAATACCAATGTTATTCCCAATCGAATTGGGCAATTGGGACGAAAGGAAAATTCTTGCCGACCTGACTTTCCCAACTGGTCGGTTGCACCAGTTGAACCGATCAGTTCAACACTTGAACCGCTTGTTTCAAGCTGGGAATGAGCCGATCGGCTTGGACACTCCAGCCGACCGGTTCAGCAACCTCAGCCGACCGGTTCAACACTTGAACCGATCGGTTGGGAGCAAAGGTTGTGCAGAATCAGTCAATTGTGATTTCAATCAATCCGATACTCCAATCAAGGCATCCAACACCTTGAACTATATGATATTGAGCCATCGACTGATTGAGTGTTTAATTGAACTACTAAACTCCTTTAGTAATCAATCTAAACATTGCTTTGTGGACAAAACTCATCTTCCAGGTTAAATCCTATGTGTGTGACCCTGTAGGTCCATTTCACGTTGGCAGTGAAAGTCCATAACACTTATGACTTCACAAGCAAAGAGCGGTGCCTAGTCACACATCATTGCTACCCAAGTGAAAGTAGAAAGTTGGAGAACAACTTTCATCCTACAATCCGTGAATGGTGTTACAGTGAACGTATAATTCCTTTGTCACTGATATCCCGAATGAACTTGAGGCATGGAACAGTCATCCTGTCAACGTTCATTCACTTTCTTGATCTCAAAGTAGATTGAAGGAGATATGTATGACATCAATATCACATACTGATTCACACATGCGTGCGCACACCTATCTCAATCCTACTCATCAAGTGGCCTTGGATATCAAACTCCCTTAGGAGGGACAAATCCCATATCTATCACTCACCCCTCAAAAGCCCCATGTGTCAAAGCCACCCAATCATCACCTTTATAACAACCCATGTTTCAGGACTGTGTTTGATGATGTCAAAGTGTGCCCAACGACATGTGTTGAGTGTAGTGATTTCAGGTCAAAGAATCACACTCACCACCATCACTGTGAGTACTGACTGTGACTACCATCTCATGGTTCCATGTGTCAAACTCACGGTGGGTCTGTCCGGTACACTTTTTCTCTAATAAGTACCTGTGTTTGGTTTGATATCTCTATATCATGACTAATGAGATTCTGTCATCAACCAACACCACAATCTAGTCTTGTGTGTCATAGCTGTCTATCTACCTTCCACTATGACATCCGACTAGGGACAAAACAAGAATGTACAAACTCTTAGCATCCGTATGATCTCATCGTTCAGGTCCTTAACCTGAAAGCATACATCATTGAGTATTGTCATTCTCTAGACATTCAATCTATGCTATCACTATCTCATATGACTGAACCAGAATGAATTGGAAGCTTACCTTTGATGTTTATCAAATCAATCTTAATGTATCCCACCAATCATCCCATGATTGGCTCTCAGGGCATACACTCCAATAGCTCATTGTACTAATTTAGAGATTCTGTTGAGATAAAGAAGGTATCTTTATAGGGTATGAGGTGAGAGTTGGATGAGGATGAAGGAACTCTAGCGTGGGCGGCCCTCTTTCTTATATTTAAAGACATGGAGGCGAAATGGAGAAGAACATGAGCCAAAAATGGAGAAGATCACCACCTAAGGTTGCCTAACCACCTAGGGCAGATAGGCAAAGGAGCTAGGAAGGTCAAATGAGGGCTGGCTAGGGCTAGGAGAGGGAAGATTGGGGATAGGGTTGAGAGCTTGAGAGAGTTGGAGGAGGAATCAGTCGACTTTTCTCTAGTTGAGAGGGAGAATAGTCAGCCAAAACCTACCTAAGATTTGTTCCATCCTGTCCATCAGTCGAGTTCTATGAGATATAAACCCGACCGATGGCTTTTTACAAAAGCCCTCGGCTACCAATCGGTCGAGTTGGCAACTCGGCTGACAGAGTTTCTGTCCCATACTTAGAAATCTTAGTTTCTAGCCATTTGAGTGTTAATTAAATTTATTTTTATGGTCTATTTTGCATTTTAGACATACTTAGGCACATATCACTCATCATTGGGTACTATTTAGCGATAAAACAAGTGTTTGCAAAAAATACCCAAAACAAGCGAAAAAGCAAGGCAAAAGACCATGAATTGTTTTAGCACTTTAGCAAGCAAGGGTGATCAAGACATGAGTAAATCATATAGGATAGATAGCAACTATATAGAAGGCATATCAGATTCATCCAAAGAAATTATGAGAAGTTAGGTCTAATAAAATTAAATTGCTCTCTAGCTAGAGGTTTAGTAACAATGTATGCCAACTAATTTTCCATGTCAACATGAGTGATTTAAATATCCTTTTTGGCAATGTGATCACAAATAAATGATGAAAAAACTCTATATGCTTGGCTCTGCTATGCAATATAGGCTTATAAGATAAATTGATTGCACCGATAATATCCCAAAAGATAGGAGAATCATCAAAATAAATGTTAAAGTCTTGGAGCATTTGCTTCATCCATAGAACCTGGGCACAACACCTCTCGACTGCAATGTATTCAACCTCACTAGTTGATAGAGCCATTGTGCTCTATTTCTTGGAAAACTAAGAAACCAAGCATGGTCCTAGGAGGAAGCAAGTGCCACTTGTGCACTTTCTATTGACCAAGCATCCTACATAATCATCATCACTATAAAAAGTAAGAGTGAAGTCTCTTTACTTAGGATAAAATTTTGGGTTTTGACTAAGCACCACAAAATCCTTTTAACAACTATCAGATGTGATTTCTTAGGATTTGATTGAAAGTGAAAACACAAGCTAACACTAAACATTATATCAGGTCTAGAGGTAGTTAAATAAAGTAAACTTCCAATCATACCTCTATAAAGATTCTCATCCACTTTCTCACCTTCTTCATCTTTATCAAGTTTGGCGGTGTTTGACATGGGGGTGTCCATCAGCTTGGTGTTCTCCATCCCAAAGCACTTGAGTAGCTCACTTGTGTACTTGCCTTGGTTGACAAAGTTCCCATCTTTAGTTTTCTTGATTTGAAAGCCGAGGAAGAATGTAAGCTCACCCATCATGCTCATCTCAAACTCACTCTGCATAATATCAGTAAACTCCTTACAAAGATTAAGATTAGTTCCACAAAAAATTATATCATCAACATAAATTTAAATAAGAAAATTATTAGAAGTGTGTTTTAAAACAATGTAGAATCTACTTTGCCCATGGTATAGCCGTGATGTAACAAAAGTTCTTTAAAGCTTGAGGTGCTTATTTGAGACCATAATGAGATTTTTGCAATAGATAAACATGGTTTGGAAAACTATCATGTTCAAAGCTTGGAGGTTGTGCAACATACACTTCATCCTCAATTTTACCATTCAAAAATGCACTTTTAACATCCATTTGATATATAAGGAAATTCTTATAACTAGCAAAATCAAGCAACATACGAATGGACCCAAGTCTAGCTACAGGTGCACATGTTTCATCAAAATATATACCTTCCTATTGATTGTATCCTTGAGCCACTAACCTTACTTTGTTTCTTACCACCTTTCCACTTTCATCTAAATTGTTGCGGTAGACCTACTTGGTGCCAATGATCTTTCTATCACATGATCTTGGCACTAGAGTCCACCTTTGTTCTTCTCAAATTGATCCATTCCTCTTGCATGGCTAGGATCCATTCATCATCCCCAAGAGATTCTTTGACGTTCTTTGGCTCAAGTTGTGAGATGAAGTTATTATTGTCTTGTTCTTTATTGTAGGAAGCCCACATTTTCACTCTTTCAAAGGGGTCACCTATGATCATCTCTTTAGGATGATTCTTTGTAAAGTGGAGGGTTGGATCCTTCTTTTCTTCATCTATCTCTTATTCTTAAGTGGCCACCTCTTTTCCATTTTGTGTGACGTTGAGTTCTTTCAGGATAGGAATTATTTCTTCTTTCTTGTTGTCTCTAAAGTAATTAAACCTCCTTTCTTCTTTGTGAAATTGTTGAAATGGCTTATATCACCTGTCATGTGATTTGTGCAACCACTATCAACAATCCATTTTCCTTTTCTCTGCAAGAAAGGAGAATGTCAGTTTCCAAATCAAACTTTGGGATTTGGAGTTAGCTTGGGGACCCATTTCATCTTTGGGTTGGTCCCCTTAGGCTTGTAAGGACAATAAGTGGAATAATGATCATCACTTTTGCAATGAGAGAAAATCATAGGATTCTTAGATCCATAAGACTCTCCAAGTAGAAGAGGAGTTTCGTTACTCTTTTTCTTACCTTTAGCCTTACAATTTCCCTTGGGAGCTTCCCGTATAAATCCCAAACCACTATTACCACTTTTTTTGGTAGAATGGTCAAGGATTTCATTTAGGGACTTTTTCCCTTTGAGGAATTTATATAGAGAATCTCTAAGTCTATGATTGTCATTAGTAAGAGATATAACCGTAGAAGACAAGCTATCAAGATCATCTCTAACATGAACAAGGTCAGCCTCTAAATAGAAGGCTTTAGTCAAAAACAAATACTTTTCAAGAGTAATAGAAGCAATATCATTACTAGATAAAATAGATCTAGAAGATAAATCATTGACTTAACCAAGTAACCTAGCATTTTCAGATTTAAGCAATTGAATTTCTTTAAGATAAACACCCCCCTCATCTCTACGAGAATCACTAATAAGCTTGAGTTCAACATTTTCAATTTTAAGTAACTCAAGCTCATTTAAGCACTTTTGGTTGTCTTCCTTAAGAGATGCAATATTCTTAATATAGACACCATTCTCTACTTCAACTCCATTGTATTGGAGATCAAGATTAAGAAATTGGCCTATCAAGGAATCAATGCTCTCAAGATGAGTTTTCTTAATTTGCTCAAGAATATAAACTTTAGCATACGAGTCATCAATGATTTTACCTAAACTCTTATTTTTAGATTTACATTTAGAATAAGAAGAACGGGTAGTAACAAGCATGTCAATAAGAGTTTCTTTAGCTAACTCATGCAAAATTACCTCACTTACCTCACCAATATCTTCACTTGTGGATGCCATGAGTGCAAGGTGGCACTCTCCATCTTCATCAAAGGTTGAGCCACTAGAGGATGATCCTTCCCAAGTTGCATGAGCTGTGTCTTTGTGCCTCCTCTCCTTCTTATCCTTCCTCTTGTATTTTCTATCTTTCTTGTACTCTTCCTCCTTCTTGGAGCTGCTCTTATGGTGTGACTTTCTAGCCTTAGGACATTCACTCTTGTAGTGTCCTCTTTGACCACACTTGTAGCACCTAGGAGTAGATGAAGAAGATTTATTTCCTTTGAAGTGCTTTCCCTTGGAGAAGTTGGGTTCATGCTCACAAGGGCCATCATCTTCACTAGAGGAGGGAGAGGTCCAGAAAGCAAGTTGTTGTTGGAGGATGAGAGCCTCCACTTGAGCTTTGAAGGCACTATCTTTGATCTTTCTTGATTATTTTTCTTCTTGCTTTGCTTCCTCTTCTTGGTTGTCAAGTCTTGGCTCATGAGATTGTAGATTGCCAACAAGCTCCTCGGTTGGAAGATCACCAAAACTTCTTAGTTCTTCAATGGAGGTCACCTTTGACTCCCATACGTTTGGAAGAGACCTCAAGATCTTTGAGTTGATTGCTCCTCTACCCAAAGTATGTCCCAAATCAGCTAGGCCATTGATGATGATGTTGAGCCTTGAGTACATCTTGGCAAATCCTTCTTTCTTCCCCATCTTGAAGTTTTCTAGCAGACTGTTAACATATAGATAATTGCCTCCTTAACTTGGTTTTTGCCTTTATAAGTGATGCACAACTTGTCCCATATCTCATAGGTTGTATCCTGTGAGGAGATGCAATGGAACTCAGATGGAGTGAGGGATGCATAGAGGAAGCTAATTGCTTTGGCATTAAGTTGTGCATTCTTTAGAGCCGCTTCATCCCAAGTTGATACAACTCCAATTGGCTCCTTGTAGGGTGTAATCATGACTTTCCACAAATCAAAGTTCATTCCTTGAATGTACAATTACATACACCACTACCAATAGAGGAAGTTGGTGCCATCGAAGATTGGAGGCACATGGAAAAGCCTCCCTCTAGGTCGAAGGAACCAAGTAGGTTCTCACCCATTTTCTCGTATTGTAGGATATTTGTTGGAGAAGATCCTTACTCTGATCCACTTGTTGGATCTAGGGCTCTAGAGGGGGTGGGTGAATAGAGCTTCAAAATTCTCACAAGAATAGTTAAACCTTCAAATTATATTAATTCAAACCAAATTCTAAGACTAAATTTGAGGTTCTATATAAACAAGAATAACAAGGATGAGAGAGATTGAAACAAACACTTGGGAAAGGTGTTTAGAGTGGTTCAAATATCCAAACTAGGAGACTGTCAATCCACCTACCTAGAGAGGTCAAACTCTAGGACTTTGCAACCCATGTATACTTATATTCCATTATAAGACATACAAGAATACCACCTTACATCCAAGGGCTTACCTATCCAAGACAAGAGTCTTCAACCTACACCATGACTTACCCACTTGATCAAGATGTCTTTATCCTTCACCAAGGACTTACCCATAATTGCATCAAGTCTTTGGCCTCGTAGGGATTACCCACTCTTCTTGAAACTTCCACACTGTCCTTATCCTTCACTTGAAGACGATCTTCACACCTTCTTCAACCTTGAAGAAGAACAAAAAACTCCTCCTTCACTTGGAGAAGATCACTTCAACCTTTGCTCTTTGAGAAAGAGGGTTGGGAAGTGAGAAGATGGAGAGATTTACAAGGTAACAATGAGGTAGCTATATTACAACATGCCTAACTCACATAGCGACCTCACTCATAATCACGAAATACTTTGTAAATGAGAGAGAGAAAGGGGCTCAAATGGTTGTAGCACACTCAAATATAGCAAGGAACAAGGATAGCATGAATGAGCAACCTTGGATGAACTTCAAGAGGTCCTATTTTTAGCCGAGGGTGTTCCTTTGAGTGCGGGATCACTTACGAATGAAAAATAAAAATTTTACAACATTGAACAGATCTATTTTTGTTTCTAACAACTCTCCAATGGTTGGAATCAATTTTTCTCCCTTTTCATATAGTACATTCGGTTCAGTTTCAATAAAGGTAACTCGACCGATCCACTAACCCAAAAAGTGAAATTTCAAATTATCAGTCGAGTTTGTCCTGGGGAAACTTGACCGATAAGCTAAAATCAACTTTGGCCAGTGAGTTGGTCGGTCGAGTTCTGTGAGTGTACAACTCGATCAATTCAAAAATTTCCAAAAATTCATCACAGATCAATCGAGATTCAAACTCGACCGATTAAAGTGCCATGACAAATTTTCGAAAATGATTTAAAAGTGATCGAATAATGGAGTTAAGTGTCCCTAATTTATTATCATCTTAGTTACAAGTCATATCATCAAAACAATTACAAAAATATCCTAAGGTGGTTTGAAATGATTTCACAAATTGCACATTTGTATTGCTTTTGAATTGAACTTGGACAAGCTAGGGCTTGTGTAATTTGATCCTTTTCATGTACCTAAATCCTAAAATTAATCTCAAACAAACATATTAGATACATATGAATGGAATGGTTAAGTCATTATCAAAATAGGGACAATGTATAACTCCCAAGTCAACATAGACATTGTTAATAAATCCCAGAGGTTGACCTCTCTAGGTAGTGGACTGACATACTTCTAGTTGGAGTATGGAACTACTCTGTGTAGCTTGTCAATTGGTGCATGTTCAATATCTCTCAACCTTGCTATGTAAGTTTTAGTTGCACTCAAATTCCCATATTAACAACCTTATCTTGTGATATATCACAACCTTATCTTGTGATATATCTTGAAGATCTAATGAATTTGTTTAAGTGCATTCAACTCTATTCCCCCCCTCTAGAGCACACAATCACCCATCTTAGGATCTAACAATTGGTATCAGAGCGGATCTTCTCCAAGCATACTTACACAAGTTGGAGAAGATGGGTGATTACCAATATGGGAGATACTTCATCAACCTTACATCCAAGGAAAAAGTCTTGAGCATTGACAAATGGTGGACCGTCCATACAAGCTATCGGAGAAAAGGATGGAAAAATGGGATGAAGCTACCATGATAAATGACACCTTGGATGCAAGAGCAATATACATTCTCTATGCCACCATGACCCCACCGAGTCAAACCAGATTTATTCTTGTGAGGTGGTCTATGAGGTATGGAAAAATATATGCATCACTTATGAGGGGACTCAACAAGTAAAGTAAAGCAAAGCAAAGTCTACATGCTCGAAGGACTGCTTGAGAACTTCAAGATGGGAAAGTAAGAGATGATAGCCAACATGTACTCAAGGCACAACACCATTGTGAATGGTCTTGCGGTTCTAGGTCATCCTATGAGTAGAGGAGAGATTAACTCAAAGATCCTTAGAACTCTCCCAAAAAGGTGGGAACCCAAGGTGACTTCTATTGAAGAAGTAAAATCTCTTGGTGATATCCCCATTGAAGATCTCATTGGAAATTTACAAGCCCATAAAGTCACACTTGACAAGAGAGAAAAAGTTGAAAGACAAGAGAAGAAAGAGCTAAAGAGAATGAAGAAGGCTAAAATTAAGGCTCAAATTGAAGATATTGTTGGTCAAGATTCTCCACCCTCTCAAATTGAAGAAGATGTCATGTACTCAAAGGGTAGACTCTACAAAGGCAAGTCTTCCTCCTCTATTCAGTGCCTCAAGTGTGGAAAGAAAGGTCATTACAAGATAGATTTTTTACATGGCAAAAAGACCCATCATCACAAGAGAAGAGAAGTACAAGAACAAGGAGAAATGGAACAAAAGCTCAAGTGACTCCTCCAACTCAAGTGAAGAATCAAGTGGAGGATCTATCTCAAGCTCTAGTGGTGAAGGAGAATGCCATTTTTCTCTCATGGATTCAATAAATGAAGAATCAAATGAGGTAAATCTAAAATCTTTAGATAAAGAACATTTAATTGCTATCATTAATGCTACTCATTCCTCTCTTAAGTCTTCCAAAAAGAAAAAGAAAAAGCTTTATAGAATTGTTGATAATTTGGATGCAGAAATAGATGATCTTGAACATGCTAATACTTGCTTGCTTGATGATAAAAATGCTTGTCGTAGTCAAGTAGATGCTCTTAAACTTGAAAATGCTAGCTTGCTCGATAAGATTTGATCTTGAAGCTCAACCTCTCATGCATAGTGCTTTAGTAGAGCATATTAAAATTGTGGATTCTCTCATGCATGATATTGATGTTCTTAAATCTGAAAATAAGAACAAAGAATTGGATTTGCATGGTTTTGAATCTGAACATAGGATCTATCATTCTAAATTTCTATGTTTGAAAATGAAAATGCTTCCTTGCTTGCTGAAATCAATGTTCTTGAATCTTGTTCTAGTTCTACTAGTAGAGAGAATAATGTTTCTGCTCTTCATATTGATAAAAATTCTTATTCGACCAAAGATCTTTGCCTAGAAAATGATCTTTTACATGTTAGAGATAATAACAATAATTTATCTTCTATTATTACTTCTCTTATGCACGATAATCATAGTTTGAGTTCTTCTTTGCAAATATTCTTAGTTGGTAGAAAGAATCTTAATGATATACTACACCATACTAGTAAACAAATTGTAGACATGGTTTAGGGTATAACAGTAGACAAAGGAACAACAAAGGTAAGGGACCTCCAATCTTCCATGGAGAGTTGTATAGTTCCAAGGCTATGGGCACACACAACTATTGCAAATGATGTCAATCATTATTCTACTTATTGTCCTATTAGGAAAGCACCCAAGAGAAATAGGACTTGGGTTGCCAAGATAACCCCTTTGGACCCAAAAACATGATAGGGGACCATTTCATCTTTCTTCTTGTAGGCACTTGCAAATGGATTGACTTGAGCTATTTAATTGAAAATTGACTTCTCAATCCACATGAAAGAAGAAAGGTGAGCTGTGTAGGAGGTGATAACAAGTGAAAAAGAAATGGTAAGCACTGAGGTAAGGCTTTCTTGCTCATATCCAATCCTGACTTATTTCTTTCAAGTTAGTGTGCACTATGCATATTGTTTTTGAGTCAAAAGTGGTATTTTGTAATTCTCTTCACACTCTTGCTCATAAACTATCTCTAATTATTTCATAGTGCATTACTAAGTTTCTTACACAGGTTTGGATATGGCTTATATTTTTAGCATGCCTATTAATATGTTTTTACGATATATATGTGCTTCTTGACAATATCTTGATCGATCGAGTTTGTCCTGATAGAAACTTGACCGACCATCACTGATGGGTGTTTCCAATAGCTATTGTCGGTCAAGTTTGTCCTGTCAGTAACTCTACTGATAGCACTGTGGTTGGCTTATTGAATGAGAATTTCCCTCTCAAATAGATTTTCTCAACCAATAAATTTATTATTTGGTACTCCCTTAGCACCTTTTTATGCATATATACAACTCCATCTTTCTAATTGCTATAATTTGGTACCCCACAAGTGGTATCCGTATATCTTGCAAGTACTTGTTTTGAGTTGTTGTGCAGGTTTTGATGATGATCTCTTTGGATCTCTTGATTGTGTCTTAAATTGATTCCGTTGTGCTCTAACTTTCTACAAGTATATAGTTTTGTATCTTGTTTTGATACAACCTTGAGGTTCTTAGTGGTAATTATCTTTTGGTAATGATGCATATTTTCTAGTGAGTAATATCCTTTCATGCTTCTGAAATTGATTATCTCTTTATTTTGATATTTCTCTACATCTACTCTTGGCTTGCTCTTTAGTTTGTACCTCTATTTCTATGATCTAGATCCTACTAGTAGTCCTAACTTGTGATAATATCTACTGGTAGTTCATACAAATATAGTTCTAGCCTTGTTTATATTTTCATCAAGTGGTATTCAACTATATTCTATGCTTGTATCTTGTTTCACTCTTTCTCAAGCTTGTTCCTTAACTTGCATATCTATTATCTTGAGTTGCTTGCATAACATTGTGATGCAGGATATATAGAGCTACATTGTATATAGAATTTGAAGCATCTTTGAATTTTATGAAGATTTTACTCCAATGTCATATTTTGATGCAAGACTATTGATCTTATGCAGAAACGACCTTCTAAGCAAGCTCATTGCCTCATGATGAGCCCTGATGCTTTTTGGGCGAATTTCCATCATCTTGAGGTTCAAAACTGTGATTCATTATTTTTCTACAACATTTTATCTTGCCTTGATCTTTGACTAGAATTACATCGAGGATTGTTCTAATTACATCAATGCAAGTGCACTTTTGTGGAATATGATGTAAATCCATTAGAATCATGTTTTAAATCACTTGTATTGATTGTATGGCTTGTAATTAATCTTAGAAAAAAATAAGGAGCACTTAAATAAAATATTTAAGCACGTTAATGACATTTTCCAAAATTCATATAGGTTGTTTATCTGTCCAGTTACAAACTAGATCGATCCTTGATGGATTTTGAGAATGTTGTTGATCAGTCGAGTTTGCTATACTCAGAACTCGATTGACCACTACACCGGAACAAAACTGATTTAATCTACCAATTAAGTTTCCACTAGTACAAACTCGACCGATTGGTCAAATTTTATTTGTCACATATTGTATTTGGTCGAGTTACCTTTATAGAAACTTGATTGATCGCAATGTATGGAAAGTGTAGAAAAGTTCTTGTATCCATTGGAATGTTACAAAACTCAAAAAAATATATGTTGCAACATCCTAAATGGATAATATTCATCCTTAAGTGTTCCCAAAGTCTTCTACGCACCCTCAACTATAAATAGGACCCCTTGGGCTTCATCCCATGGTTAGTCAAGCACTATGAAGGTCCCTATTATATAATTGAGTGCATCCTATAGCCTCCTCTCTCACTAAGCTTCATCACTTGCTACATCCATTAGAGTGAGCAGGAGATTTGTAAGAGAGCAAGTCCTACATGTATATCTTGTGAGGCTCTCACTTTCACCACCTCCCAATCTTCTTTCCACCATGAAGATGAAGATTCTCTCTCTTAGATAAGAGAGGTAAAGAAGAACAAGGCAAGGATTTCCT
Source organism: Alisma plantago-aquatica (assembly GCA_963693085.1). Classification (NCBI taxonomy): domain Eukaryota; kingdom Viridiplantae; phylum Streptophyta; class Magnoliopsida; order Alismatales; family Alismataceae; genus Alisma; species Alisma plantago-aquatica. The sequence continues at coordinate 1,215,124,813 of OY856412.1, forward strand.
TGGTGAAGAACAAGGCCAAAGACTTGGAGAAAGAGTGGATAAGACCTTGGTTAAGGCAGAAGACTCATTGCTCAAGTGGGTAAGTCCTTGGTGAAATCTTCTCCTGGGAGAAGGTGAAGTGCAAGGCAGAATGTCCAAGAAGAGTGGATGATTCCTCAAAGGTTGAAGATTCACTACTACAGAAATGGCTTATAAAGTCACTTTTCAAGGTGTCGGTTGTATACATAAACCGACACCTAAACTCTTCAGTGTCGGTTGATAACATAAACCAACATCCAATCTATGAAGGGCGACCAGACATGGGTACCGCTTTTATTAAGTGTCAGTTACTTAATAAAAAACTAACACCTAAAATCAACCGCCAAAACCAAAATTCTAGCGAAAAAATTACCTCCAAAATTTGACATATGGCGTCGGTTCATAAATAAATAACCGACGACTAAAGGGTATTCGCGATACAGGAATAGTTGTCGGTTGTATTTTAGTTAAAAACCGACGACTATAATCTAGTATAGGTGTCGGTTTTTGGAAAAGAACCGACACTGTTGGTTTAGTTGTCGGTTATTTTGAATAACTCATGCTTATTGTCAACTCAATAGCTCGCGCCAGCGCGAGCGACTCTTCCCCTTTCCCTGTTTCATTCCCGATTTCCTGATTAGGTCCGGCGATTTTCTTGCTCGTCGCCGCTCGGTGCTGCCGCCGCGTTGCTGCTGTCCTCTCGTCGCCGCCGCCGGTCGTTGCCTATCCTCTCGTTGCCGCCACCGGTAGAAGCAACTACGTTGCTCTCCTCATCACCGCCGCCCCCGCCGATAGAAGCAGCTTTTCTCCTCTGCCATCTTCCTGCAAGGTAACCCACAAAAGCTTCACCCCCTTTTCTGTCCTCCGCCTTGCTTTTCTCTGCCGCCGCCGACCTGGAACTCACCCAGGCGGCGCCTAAGCAGGTGCCAGGGCATGCCTAGGGTCCCAAGCCCAGGTGCCCTACCTAGCTAGGCCTCTGGGCGGATGCTTGGGCGGTGCCAGGGCACGTCTAGGCTGCTGCTGGGGTTTGGATTCATCTACTGGATGCCCAAAACATGCACTGATTTCACCAAGTCACCCCAAAAGCCATGAAAAATATTCTGATTGTGTTTATCTATTAACTGATTTCACCAAGCTAGTGGAATTTTTTTTAAAGTTATTTACTGATTGTGTTTATTTAATTATGTACTGATACATATGTGCTATACCAATCTGATAGTCCATGATAGAACAAAGCATAATGATGTTGACTGCAACTTTGTGCGTCATGCTATTCTGAATTAAGTGTATATTTACTTCATAATTGAATGTTTAAATAAGTTATAGATATCTTGATGATGAATTGTAATGCACACATGTGACATGCTTGGAATGTAAATGATGAAATGTAATGCACACATGTTTAACTTGTTTCATTGTTGAGTATATTGAGAATCCTAATCACCCTTCTTGCTTAATGATGAACTGTAATGCACACATGTGACACGCTTGGAATGTAAATGATGAACTTTTCTTTAAATTGCCAATCATGCTTTTAAAGACATCAATAATCACCCTAACTTGAAGAACTAGGATTTTAGGTATAAGAATGACAACACATTATTTGTTGGCCTAGAAACCCATCCAATATTTACTCATTAGGAGTAAATCTTGGATAGCATCTCCCCAGTTTGGGACTGTTCTTGAACACCTAATCTTGCTTAGGATGTAAGTGTATAATGTGTATTGGGTTTTCAAGAAAATTTCGGCAGCATTTTCCCGTTTGTTCTCTAAGTACATATGTACTTGGAGAATAGCGGGGAAATGCTGCCGAAATTTTCTTGAAAACCGAATACACATTATACACTTACTAGTGAGATTAGGTGTTCAAGAATAGATAGGTGGTACACATTTATTATATATAATACTGACATCACATGTATTTGTTAACCCTAGACCCTAATCTTGTCCTAATATATACTTGTTTTCTCTTTGATCATAGAATGGATAGATCATGGATGTCCATTCGCAATTGCTGCACCCCAAAGTTTATTTCTGGTCTTGACCAGTTCATTAGATTTGTCGAGGAACATAGGAAACAACCTGGAGATAGGTTCTACTGTCCATGTAGGTATTGCAGTAACAACTTGAAAGTCAACACCGGTGAAGAAATCAAAACTCATGTCATGTGCAACGGGATTATACAAGGCTATACAGAATGGCACTGGCATGGAGGGATTTCAAACCTGAAACCAGTGGATGTCGATAGCAGTGCTTGTGTGGAAGAAGAAATTGCCTACGATGACGTAGATGTGAATGAACCAGTTCCAGTAGACATCGTTGATGCGATGCTGGATAGTTGTGGGGTAGAGCACACCGATCCACCTCCCATTTTTAGAAACATTGTGCATGATGCTGAGATTCCGTTATACACAGGTTGTACTAAGTTTACGAAGCTTAGCACTGTGTTGAGATTGTATAAGTTGAAAGCTAACAATAGATGGAGCGACAAAAGCATCACGACATTGCTGTCTTTGTTGAAAGAAATGCTTCCTGAAGGAAACGAGCTGCCAATCTCAACATACCAGGTAAAGAAATTGTTGTGCCCAATGGGAATGGATGCCAAGAAGATACACGCATGCCCAAATGATTGTGTATTATTTCAAAAGGACTATGCGGATTTGAAAGATTGTCCAAAATGTGGTGCGTCACGATATAAATTGACGACTTCGGGGGAGTCCAAAATTGGTTCTCCTGCCAAGGTGATGTGGTATCTACCTATAATATCACAGTTTCAACGCTTGTTTGCCAATCCGATAGATGCAAAGAATTTGAGGTGGCATGCAGATGTTAAGAAAAATAATGATGGGACCGTACGACATGCGTCTGATTCCCCACAGTGGAAGAAGATTGATCTATTGTACCCTGAATTTGGTGAAGAAGTCAGGAATCTAAGACTTGGGCTTTGTACATACGGGATGAATCCGTACGGGACATTGAGCAGCCAACATAGCACTTGGCCAATCATGCTTGTTATATACAATCTTCCTCCCTGGCCGTGTATGAAAAATAAGTATGTAATGTTGTCATTGTTGATATCGGGCCCTAAACAACCTGGAAATGACATCGATGTTTATCTTGAACCTCTGATTGATGACTTAAAGAAACTCTGGGGTGAAGGTGTGATGACCTATGATGCTTCACGAAGAGAGACATTTCATTTGCATGCTATGTTGTTTTGCACTATTAATGACTTTCCAACATATGGGAATTTGTCTGGATATAGTGTCAAAAGAGATAAAGCGTGTCCTATATGTGAAGAGAGCATTGATTCAACAAGACTAAAACATGGCGGTAAGAATTTATATCTCGTTCATCGAAGGTTTCTTCCAAAATTCCATCCGTATCGTAGGAAGCGCAAAGCATTCAATGGATTGAATGAGGAACGGAGTGCACCTAAACCTATACCAGGGGAGGTTGTTTATGAAAGAGTAAAAGACTTTGTCAATGAATTTGGTAAGAGATCACAATGTACTACATGGAGTGACAATTCTTCATTCCAGAAGAAGTCAATATTTTGGGATCTTCCTTATTGGAGTTCTTTGACAGTCAGACATTGTATCGATGTAATGCACGTTGAGAAAAATGTCTGTGATAGCATCATTGGTACTCTGTTAAATATACCAGGTAAGACTAAAGATGGGATAAAATCCAGACCAGACCTACGTGAAATGGGAATAAGGTCAGAATTAACAGAATTACATGAAATGGTTAATAAACGAACATACTTACCTCCCGCTTGTTACACGTTGTCTAGAAAGGAGAAGAAAACTTTTTGTGAATGCTTGGTAAATGTTAAGGTGCCACATGGTTACTCATCCAACATCCGTAGATTGGTATCAATGAAAGATCTGAAGTTTATAGGTCTTAAATCTCATGATTGTTACACTCTAATGCAACAAATATTGCCCATGGCAATTCGATCTATATTTCCGAAGCATGTAAGGTTTGCAATCACCAGACTTTATTTCTTTTTCAACAGTCTCTACAACAAAGTTATTGACCCTGAGACTCTCGATAATTTACAAAGAGAAGTGGTTGTTACCCTATGTCAGCTTGAGATGTATTTCCCTCCTTCGTTCTTTGATATCATGGTACATCTTGTTGTCCACTTGACTAGGGAAGTGAAAATCTTGGGACCGGTTTTCTTGCATTGGATGTATCCCTTTGAACGATACATGAGCGTTTTTAAAGGTGATGTTCGAAACCGTTATCGTCCTGAAGGGAGTATAATTGAAGGTTATGTGGCGAGAGAGGTTATGGATTTCTGCAATGACTTTCTCAGTGGTAATGACACTCCTGATAATGACAAGAATATTGACTAGCTATTTGGCAAAGGAATTTTGGGTTCACGTGTGAAAGTAATCAGCCGTGAGCAGTTGGATCAAGGTCATTTGTATATTTTACACCACATGGACGAAGTGAACGTTTATATCGAGGAACATACCAATTTCATCAAAAGACAATATCCTCGAGCCAATACAATGTGGCTTGCTAGAGAACATAACAAGACTTTTATTAAGTGGTTTGAAGATAAAGTCTTACATCAAGTATCTCAAACACCAGATGATATTATTGAAACTATCAAATGCCTCGCCTTTAAACCAAAGTTGACTGTTATGTCTTATGAAGGGTATGACATTAATGGATTCACATATTACACAAAGTGCCAAGATGATAAGAGTGTCGTCCAAAATAGTGGGGTCACCCTTCAAGCATCGACTATGTTTTTTGCAAGTGCAAAGGATAAGAGTCCACGTGAAGCTAAAATGTCATATTACGGTGTCATTGAAGACATATGGGAATTTGACTACATAGATTTCAGAATTCCGCTCTTCAAATGTAATTGGGTTGATAACACCAAAGGAGTTATAGTGGATGAATTGGGTTTCACTTTAGTGAACTTTGAAAAGATTGGCGAGAAGGCTGAACCATTCATATTGGCATCACAGGCGAAACAAGTATTTTATATCGATGATCCTGCAAATGATAAATGGTCGGTTGTTCTTCATGGTAAAAGACAGTTCATTGAAGATCCTATAGATGAAGAACAATACTATGATAAGTATGATGACTCCAGTCCATTCTTAGTTGGGTTGCCAACACCAACAAATATTGAAGCTAATGATGACTTGTATGTGCGCGGAGATCACAATGAAGGATTGTTAATTGATAAAAAATCACAATATTAGAGGTATATATGTTTTGTTTTATACGTTTTTATTTTTCTGAATATGTGAACTTTACAATGTGAGCTTAATTTATAATGTGAATTACTTTACAATGTGAATGTGAACTTTACAATGTGAGCTTTACAATTTGAATTACTTTACAATGTAAACTTTACAATTTGAATGTGAATTTGCAGATGGCTGACCATTTTCCTGATGACCGTGCTGATGATTACCGTGAGGGTGAGGACATCAATGCACCGCCTCACAATGTAAGTTTTAAAAATATATCATATATTTATATCTATATAACAATTTATAGTTATATCTTGTAAATGTGATTATTTTGTCAAATTTTAGGTTGATGATGCACAGGTACCATATGAAGCACTTGAGGTACTTGATCAACAACACCAAAAAGTTGACAAGAGAAGGGGCATCACTATGATGAAGAAGTTAATTGCGCAAAAGGGAAATGGACCCAAACTTGTTGTGGATTTTGATAATGCAGGAAATGCATGTGGTGTGAATCACAATTCATTTGTTTCATATCTTGGGTTTGTTACTCATAGCCATTGCGGTTGTCGCTTAGATTCTTGGCATAATGTTTCTAAGGAGAAGAAAAACTTAATATGGAGGGATTTATGCGTGAGTTATTATTAATTTGCAATTCTATTTTGTAGATTACTAAATTTTTGGATACTAGTTAATAGCAATTCTATTTTGCAGAGTATATTTGAATTGGATGAAAAGTTGCATCGTAAATGCATGATGCAACGCTGTGGGAGAGTACTAAGGAACTATAGGACAAATCTCACCTGAGGATACATAAAAGAAGCTGACAAGAGGAAGAAGACAGCCACTGAATAGTGGAACTTCCTGGACAAAGAAGAATGGGACGCATTTGTCGCTTCAAGACAAACTGATGAATTCAAGGTATTAGGCGTGAGTCTCAATCTCATTAATTAATATATGTTGTATTCACCTATTCAAGATTAACATTTAGTGTTACTAACCAAATCATTAATGTGCATACTAACTAGGCCCTCAGTGAGGCACAAAGATCAAGGCGTGCATTAAATGTGCATGACCACACAATGGGTCCAAAGGGGTATGCAGGCATTCGCCAAAGACTACAGTCTGAGGCTACTACTCAGTATGCTGCTACTCAGGAGTCCTCTACCATAGGTAGCACACCTCTGCCTCGCCATGATGTCTGGATAGCTGGGAGGAAAAATAAGAAGGGAGAAATAACGAAGTTCGCAACTGCTGAGGCAGCTGCAAAAATGGTAAAATACAACTCTTACAACAATCATTCGAATATTGATTATTTGTGTTGTTTACTTAATTACAAATTTTTGTTTTGGTGATTAGCGGGAGCTGCACAAGCTGAGGAAACAAGGCAAGTTCATCCCTGAGGGAACAAAGGATGAATTGACAGTTGCTCTGGGTAACCCAGAGCATCCTGGACGTGTTAGGGCTGCAGGCACTGGTGTGGGCATCAAATCTTTTTTTGGGCCATCCCAGTGCAAACATGTCCCAAAAGCGGGACTTTCACAAGAAGAGGTAACATATTCTTTCTTTATCATGTTACTGTAAAAGAGAATTCAATAATTAGAATTTGACGTTTCTTTTATCCATGTATAGGTAGATAAGCTATTTGATAGGAAACTCGAAGAAAAACTCGAAGAAGCAATGAAAAAGTGGCAGGCATCTCAGACTGCCACTTACCAGCTGACAATACCTACTGCAGGCTCTACTCCTACTCCTACTGCAGAGGTTGGGAGTAATCCTGTAGAACCACCACCTAGCACATCCGCTGTAAGTATTTTTATGACATAGTAACTAGTTTTTTAATTCAAGATGATATGTATATATGAAATTGTAGTCGTTTCAAAAAAAAGATGATATGTATATATGTATATAACATTCTTTACACAAAAATTTGTAGGGGTTGAAGCCATGCCGTCTAAAAAGTAAAGAATTTGTCATTGTAGATGCTTCGTCTTCCCCATCCCTACCAGGGGAAACGTGTCACGGGTCTCCAGTACCAGCTGGTTGGATTCGTGTGAGCCCGATACATATATTCTCCCAGTGGATGGATCTTCCATTGCCATATGCCCACCCAGATTGTGAAACGCTTGGTGAGGCAATAGGCGGAGTGATATTGTGGCTAAAAGTGGATGTCCTCTTTACTGAAAAGGTATGGTAAATTTACATTACGTTCAATTGTTAGTGTGTGTATATGATGGTAGTTGATCTGAAATTATATATATATACAGGTTAAAAAGAAGACACCCACAACATCTAGGCCTCCACTTCCACCTCCTACATTACCTAGTTGGGTTCCACAAGACCTACCTGTCCCGTTAGGTCCTAACTGTAGGGGTATGGAAATATGGTTAGGCGAACATGATATAAACTCCCCTATAACTGTTTCTTCCGATTCAGATTCTACAGGTCAGTCATACGAAACAAAACTATTTATACAAGATATTTTGGAGTTGTTTCGATATGATTGGCTAAATACATCTGTGATAGAGCTATGGATAAGGTGAGATATTCTGTATACATCCATATACCTTGTGTATGATCTGGTGATCTGGTTTCTTATTTATTAATGCATGTGTAATTAATACATATTTTGCAGCTACTTAGACAACATATGTGCAGATTTTGGATTCGAACATGTAGGGTTTTTGATTCCATCTTTGATTAGTCCAGTAGCTAAAGACCCTACGTCAGTTCAACAATACTGCTGTGAGGCTTTTTCAAATTTTGTTGTAAATAAGAAGACGGTGATAATGGCTCCATTCAATGTAGAGTAAGTTTACTTTGCTTATTATAATTTGGACTTAAGAAAATTACATTTTTATTGTGGATTTTGAGTTATTAATTTTTAACTTTTTTACCTCTAGGGGTAGGCATTGGGAGTTACTAATTATTGCCCCCGAGACGTTCACTGTGTATTATCTAGATCCTAAGGGGAGTAAATTGAATACAAGATTTGGACACATAATGAAAATGGCATTATTCCGGTGAGAAGTATTTCATTTTCATATCCGTTAACATATGTTATTACATTATTATTTAATTGCAATGTTCTGTGTTACATTAACATGTAGGGGTTTTGAGGAGTTCAAAAAGGCATGAGGAAAGGTCCCCACGAAAAAGAACCGGCCAATAATTTGGAAGAACGTGAAAGTAAGGTCCCGACTGCAATATATGTATATATTATTTATGTGAACAATGCTTAATTAGTTGTATTTTTTAATATTTTGTATGTTTGAATTTATATATAGTGTGCTACACAAGACAATGGATGGGCATGTGGATACTATGTCATGCGATATATGCACATGATTATCAAACATGCCGCACTGGGTATCAAGTGTATTGCTCAGGTATTATATAGTCTCATTAGATAATATGATCGAAATATATCAATCTTATTTATAGCTCATTAATTATATATATACATCATTCTCTTTACAGTTGTTTAAAGCTGACCCCATTACAGGAGAGGCCTTACCAGATGTAAATGCTCCCTATATGATGGGAGAATTAAATGAAGTAAGAGAAGAATGGGCAACAACCATACAAATAGAGGGGGCTTCAAAATATAATTGGGATCCTGATAGCGAATAATGACTAAACAATGATATTTTGTAAATGAATTTCTAAATTATAATATATGTGTGAATGTTTCTACATGTCTGGATGTTTCTACATGTGTCTGAGTGAAAATGAATGAAAGTGTTGGTTGCTATATGAATGTTTCTACATGTGTGAATGTGAATGAATGGAACTACAGATTGCTAGCTACATGAATGTTTCTAAATGTGTGAAAATAAAATGGAACTGAGGTTGCATTTCTAAATGCATGTGTGAATATTTTTGTTGTTAATTTTGCAGGTTTGTGGCCTGTTGTCGGCTGATATCAATGGATGTCGTAAAACCTGCAGTTCATAACTGAACTGAACATGTTTCTCATCCTATGACCAGCCACAGCAGGTCTGCAGACTGACAGAAAAAAAACAAAACAATAGGCGTCGGTTATTTATAAAAAACTGACACACAATGTTATAGTGTCGGTTTTATATAAATAACCGGCGTCTATTTCCTGTGGCGCAAAGATATATGGCGTCGGTTATTTGTAAAAAACTGACACTGATAGTGCCCAAAATGGTGCCCTTTCTGTGGCGTGAAGGGTGTGGGCGTCGGTTTCTTATCTAATAACCGACGCCTATAGTCCCATGATGGCGCGCGAAGAGTTTGGGTGTCGATTTTGGAACCGACGCCTAATGAGTGAGCTTTTAGTGTCGCCCACATAGGTGTCGCTTAGAAACCGACACTAAAGGCTTTAAATAACTGACACTAAAGGTAGGTTCAGTAGTAGTGAATTTGTAAGAGAGTGGGTAAGTCCTTGGTGAATGCAGAAGACTCTTTACAAAGTGGGTAAGTCCTTGGTGAGGTAAAAGACTCTTGGTTGGATTGGTAAGTCCTTTGGTAGGATGTCCTTGTCCCAGAAAAGGAAGGTCATATGTTGTAACTCTTATAAGTGAATATAAGGAGTAGACACGGTTAAGAAATCCTAGAGGTTGACCTCTCTAGGTATTGGACTGAAATACTTCTAGTTTAAAGTATGGAACCATTCTACATAGCTTATCAATTGGTGCATGCTCAATCTCTCTTATCTTTGATATGTATGTTTTAGTTTCACTCAAATTCCCATATTAACAATTTTATCTGTGATATATCATGAAGGTCTAATGAATTTTGTTTATGTTCATTCAGATCTATTCACCCCCTCTAGAGCACACAATCACCCATCCTAGGATCTAAAATTGGTATTAGAGTGGGTCTTCTCCTAGCAAACTTCCACAAGTAGGACAACATTGGTGATTACCAAGATGGGAGATACTTCTTTAACCTTCCAACCTTTGATGGGAGTAACTTCCTCTATTGGAAAAGATGACTTGAATTCCACATCTAAGGAAATAGTCATGAGCTATGGAAAATGGTGGACCATCCTTACAAGCTAACAGAGAAAAGGATGGAAGAATGGGATGAAGCTACCATCAAGAAAGTCACCTTGAATGCAAGAGCAATCAACATTCACTACTACAGAACCTACCTTTAGTGTCGGTTATTTAAAGACTTTAGTGTCGGTTTCTAAGCGACACCTATGTGGGCGACACTAAAAGCTCACTCATTAGGCGTCGATTCCAAAACCGACGCCCAAACTCTGAACCGACGCCCAAACTCTTCGCGCGCCACCGAAAACGCGCCATCATGGGACTATAGGCGTCGGTTATTAGATAAGAAATCGACGCCCAAACCCTTCGCGCCATAGAAAGGGCGCCATTTTGGGCACTATCAGTGTCAGTTTTTTACAAATAATTGACGCCATATATCTTTGCGCCACAGGAAATAGACGCCGGTTGTTTATATAAAACCGATACTATAACATTGTGTGTCGGTTTTTTATAAATAACCGACGCCTATTTTTTTCTGTCAGTCTGCAGACCTGCTGTGGCTGGTCATAGGATGAGAAACATGTTCAGTTCAGTTATGAACTGCAGGTTTTACAACATCCATTGATATCAGCCGACAACAGGCCACAAACCTGCAAAATTAACAACAAAAATATTCACACATGCATTTAGCAATGAAACCTGCAGTTCCATTTTATTTTCACACATTTAGAAACATTCATGTAGCTAGCAATCTGTAGTTCCATTCATTCACATTCACACATGTAGAAACATTCATATAGCAACCAACACTTTCATTCATTTTCACTCAGACACATTTAGAAACATCCAGACATGTAGAAACATTCACACATATATTATAATTTAGAAATTCATTTACAAAATATCATTGTTTAGTCATTATTCGCTATCAGGATCCCAATTATATTTTGAAGCCCCCACTATTTGTATGGTTGTTTCCCATTCTTCTCTTACTTCATTTAATTCTCCCATCGTATAGGGAGCATTTACATCTGGTAAGGCCTCTCCTGTAATGGGGTCAGCTTTAAACACATGTAAAGAGAATGATGTATATATATAGTTAATGAGCTATAAATAAGATTGATATATTTCGATCATATTATCTAATGAGACTATATAATACCTAAGCAATACACTCGATATCCAGTGCGGCATGTTTGATAATCATGTGCATATATCGCATGACATAGTATCCACATGCCCATCCGTTGTCTTGTGTAGCACACTATATATAAATTCAAACATACAAAATATTAAAAAATACAACTAATTAAGCATTGTTCACATAAATAATATATACATATATTGCAGTCGGGAACTTACTTTCATGTTCTTCCAAATTATTGGCTGGTTCTTTTTCGTGGGGACCTTTCCTCCAGCCTTTTTGAACTCCTCAAAACCCCTACATGTTAATGTAACACAGAACATTGCAATTAAATAGTAATGTAATAACATATGTTAACGGATATGAAAATGAAATATTTCTCACCAGAATAATGCCATTTTCATTATGTGTCCAAATCTTGTATTCAATTTACTCCCCTTAGGATCTAGATAATACACAGTGAACGTCTCGGGGGTAATAACCAGTAACTCACAATGCCTACCCCTAGAGGTAAAAAAGTTAAAAATTAATAACTCAAAATCCATAATAAAAATGTAATTTTCTTAAGTCCAAATTATAATAAGCAAAGTAAACTTACTCTACATTGAATGGAGCCATTATCACTGTCTTCTTATTTACAGCAAAATTTGAAAAAGCCTCACAGCAGTATTGTTGAACTGACGTAGGGTCTTTAGCTACTAGACTAATCAAAGATGGAATAAAAAACCCTACATGTTCGAATCCAAAATCTGCACATATGTTGTCTAAGTAGCTGCAAAATATGTATTAATTACGCATGCATTAATAAATAAGAAACCAGATCACCAGATCATACACAAGGTATATGGTTGTATAAAGAATATCTCACCTTATCCATAGATCTATCACAGATGTATTTAGCCAATCATATCGAAACAACTCCAAAATATCTTGTATAAATAGTTTTGTTTCGTATGACTGACCTGTAGAATCTGAATCGGAAGAAACAGTTATAGGGGAGTTTATATCATGTTCGCCTAACCATATTGCCATACCCCTACAGTTAGGCCCTAACGGGACAGGTAGGTCCTGTGGAACCCAACTAGGTAATGTAGGAGGTGGAAGTGGAGGCCTAGATGTTGTGGGTGTCTTCTTTTTAACCTGTATATATATATATAATTTCAGATCAACTACCATCATATACACACACTAACAATTGAACGTAATGTAAATTTACCATACCTTTTCAGTAAAGAGGACATCCGCTTTTAGCCACAATATCACTCCGCCTACTGCCTCACCAAGCGTTTCACAATCTGGGTGGGCATATGGCAATGGAAGATCCATCCACTGGGAGAATATATGTATCGGGCTCACACGAATCCAACCAGCTGGTACTGGAGACCCGTGACACGTTTCCCCTGGTAGGGATGGGTAAGCCGATGCCTCTGCAATGACAAATTCTTTACTTTTTAGACGGCATGGCTTCAACCCCTACAAATTTTTGTGTAAAGAATGTTATATACATATATACATATCATCTTTTTTTGAAATGACTACAATTTCATATATACATATCATCTTGAATTAAAAAACTAGTTACTATGTCGTAAAAATACTTACAACGGATGTGCTAGGTGGTGGTTCTACAGGATTACTCCCAACCTCTGCAGTAGGAGTAGGAGTAGAGCCTGCAGTAGGTATTGTCAGCTGGTAAGTGGCAGTCTGAGATGCCTGCCACTTTTTCATTGCTTCTTCGAGTTTTTCTTCAAGTTTCCTATCAAATAGCTTATCTACCTATACATGGATAAAAGAAAAGTCAAATTCTAATTATTGAATTATCTTTTACATTAACATTATAAAGAAAGAATATGTTACCTCTTCTTGTGAAAGTCCCGCTTTTGGGACATGTTTGCGCTGGGATGGCCCAAAAAAAGATTTGATGCCCACACCAGCGCCTGCAGCCCTAACACGTCCAGGATGCTCTGGGTTACCCAGAGCAACTGTCAATTCATCCTTTGTTCCCTCAGGGATGAACTTGCCTTGTTTCCTCAGCTCGTGCATCTCCCGCTAATCGCCAAAACAAAAATTTATAATTAAGTAAACAACACAAATAATCAATATTTGAATGATTGCTATAAGAGTTGTATTTTACCATTTTGCAGCCGCCTCAGTAGTTGCGGCCTTCGTTATTTCTCCCTTCTTATTTTGCCTCCCAGCTATCCAGACATCATGGTGAGGCAGAGGTGTGCTACCTATGGTAGAGGACTCCTGAGTAGCAGCAGACTGAGTAGTAGCCTCAGACTATAGTCTTTGGCGAATGCCTGCATACCCCTTTGGACCCATTGTGTGGTCATGCACATTCAGTGCACGCCTTGATCTTTGTGCCTCACTGAGGGCCTAGTTAGTATGCACATTAATGATTTGGTTAGTAACACTAAATCTTAATCTTGAATAGGTGAACACAACATATATTAATTAATGAGATTGAGACTGACGCCTAATACCTTGAATTCATCAGTTTGTCTTGAAGCGACAAACGCGTCCCATTCTTCTTTGTCCAGGAAGTTCCACTATTCAGTGGCTGTCTTCTTCCTCTTGTCAGCTTCTTTTATGTATTCTCGGGTGAGATTTGTCCTATAGTTCCTTAGGACTCTCCCACAGCGTTGCATCACGCATTTACGATGCAAATTTTCATCCAATTCAAATATACTCTGCAAAATAGAATTGCTATTAACTAGTATCCAAAAATTTAGTAATCTACAAAATAGAATTGCAAATTAATAATAACTCACACATAAATCCCTCCATATTAAGTTTTTCTTCTCCTTAGAAACGTTATGCCAAGAATCTAAGCGACAACCGCAATGGCTACGAGTAACAAACCCAAGATATGAAACAAATGAATTGCGATTCACACCACATGCATTTCCTGCATTATCAAAATCCACAACAAGTTTGGGTCCATTTCCCTTTTGCGCAATTAACTTCTTCATCATAGTGATGCCCCTTCTCTTGTTAACTTTTTGGTGTTGTTGATCAAGTGTCTCAAGTGCTTCAGATGGTACCTGTGCATCATCAACCTAAAATTTGACAAAATAATCACATTTACAAGATATAACTATAAATGGACATATAGATATAAATATATGATATATTTTTAAAACTTACATTGTGAGGCGGCGCATTGATGTCCTCACCCTCATGATAATCATCAGCACGGTCATTAGGAGAATGGTCAGCCATCTGCAAATTCACATTCAAATTGTAAAGTTCACATTGTAAAGTAATTCAAATTGTAAAGCTCACATTGTAAAGTTCACATTCACATTGTAAAGTAATTCACATTATAAATTAAGCTCACATTGTAAAGTTCACATATTCAGAAAAATAAAAATGTATAAAGCAAAACATATATACCTCTAATATTGCGATTTTTTTATCAATTAACAATCCTTCATTGTGATCTCCGCGCACATACAAGTCATCATTAGCTTCAATATTTGTTGGTGTTGGCAACCCAACTGAGAATGGACTGGAGTCATCATACTTATCATAGTACTGTTCTTCATCTATAGGATCTTCAATGAACTGTCTTTTACCATGAAGAACAACCGACCATTTATCATTTGCAAGATCATCGATATAAAATACTTGTTTCGCCTGTGATGCCAATATGAATGGTTCAGCCTTCTCGCCAATCTTTTCAAAGTTCACTAAAGTGAAACCCAATTCATCCACTATAACTCCTTTGGTGTTATCAACCCAATTACATTTGAAGAGCGGAATTCTAAAATCTATGTAGTCAAATTCCCATATGTCTTCAATGACACCGTAATATGACATTTTAGCTTCACGTGGACTCTTATACTTTGCACTTGCAAAAAACATAGTCGATGCTTGAAGGGTGACCCCACTGTTTTGGACGACACTCTTATCATCTTGGCGCTTTGTGTAATATGTGAATCCATTAATGTCATACCCTTCATAAGACATAACAGTCAACTTTGGTTTAAAGGCGAGGCATTTGATAGTTTCAGTAATATCATCTGGTGTTTGAGAAACTTGATGTAAGACTTTATCTTCAAACCACTTAATAAAAGTCTTGTTATGCTCTCTAGCAAGCCACATTGTATTGGCTCGAGGATATTGTCTTTTGATGAAATTGGTATGTTCCTCGATATAAACGTTCACTTTGTCCATGTGGTGTAAAATATACAAATGACCTTGTTCCAACTGCTCACGGCTGATTACTTTCACACGTGAACCCAAAATTCCTTTGCCAAATAGCTCATCAATATTCTTGTCATTATTAGGAGTGTCATTACCACTGAGAAAGTCATGCAGAAATCCATAACCTCTCTCGCCACATAACCTTCAATTATACTCCCTTCAGGCCGATAACGGTTTCGAACATCACCTTTAAAAATGCTCATGTATCGTTCAAAGGGATACATCTAATGCAAGAAAACCGGTCCCAAGATTTTCACTTCCCTAGTCAAGTGGACAACAAGATGTACCATGATATCAAAGAACGAAGGAGGGAAATACATCTCAAGATGACATAGGGTAACAACCACTTCTCTTTGTAAATTATCAAGAGTCTCAGGGTCAATAACTTTGCTGCAGAGACTGTTGAAAAAGAAACAAAGTCTGGTGATTGCAAACCTTACATGCTTCGGCAATATAGATCGAATTTCCACGGGCAATATTTGTTGCATTAGAGTGTGACAATCATGAGATTTAAGACCTATCAACTGCAGATCTTTCATTGATACCAATCTACGGATGTTGGATGAGTAACCATGTGGCACCTTAACATTTACCAAGCATTCACAAAAAGCTTTCTTCTCCTTTCTAGACAACGTGTAACAAGCGGGAGGTAAGTATGTTCTTTTATTACCCATTTCACGTAATTCTGTTAATTCTGACCTTATTCCCATTTCACGTAGGTCCAGTCTGGATTTTGTCCCATCTTTAGTCTTACCTGGTATATTTAACAGAGTACCAATGATGCTATCACAGACATTTTTCTCAACGTGCATTACATCGATACAATGTCTGACTGTCAAAGAACTCCAATAAGGAAGATCCCAAAATATTGACTTCTTCTTGAATGAAGAATTGTCACTCCATGTAGTACATTGTGATCTCTTACCAAATTCATTGACAAAGTCTTTTACTCTTTCATAAACAACCTCCCCTGGTATAGGTTTAGGTGCACTCCGTTCCTCATTCAATCCATTGAATGCTTTGCGCTTCCTACGATACAGATGGAATTTTGGAAGAAACCTTTGATGACCGAGATATACATTCTTACCGCCATGATTTATTCTTGTTGAATCAGTGTTCTCTTCACATATAGGACACGCTTTAGCTCTTTTGACACTATATCCAGACAAATTCCCATATGCTGGAAAGTCATTAATAGTGCAAAACAACATAGCATGCAAATGAAATGTCTCTCTTTGTGAAGCATCATAGGTCATCACACCTTCACCCTAGAGTTTCTTTAAGTCATCAATCAGAGGTTCAAGATAAACATCGATGTCATTTCCAGGTTGTTTAGGGCCCAATATCAACAACGACAACATTACATACTTATTTTTCATACACAACCAGGGAGGAAGATTGTATATAACAAGCATGACTGGCTAAGTGCTATGTTGGCTGCTCAATGTCCCATACGGATTCATCCCGTCTGTACAAAGACCAAGTCTTAGATTCCTGACTTCTTCACCAAATTTAGGGTACAATAGATCAATCTTCTTCCACTGTGGGGAATCAGACACATGTCGTAGGATCCCATCATTATTTTTCTTAAGATCTGCATGCCACCTCAAATTCTTCGCATCTATCGGATTGGAAAACAAGCGTTGAAACCGTGATATTATAGGTAGATACCACATCACCTTGGCAGGAGAACCAGTTTTGGACTCCCCCGAAGTCGTCAATTTATACCGTGACGCACCACATTTTGGACAATCTTTCAAATCCGCATAGTCCTTTTGAAATAATACACAACCATTCGGGCATGCGTGTATCTTCTTGGCATCCATTCCCATTGGGAACAACAATTTCTTTACCTGGTATGTTGAGATTGGCAGCTTGTTTCCTTCAGGAAGCATTTCTTTCAACAAAGACAACAATGTCGTGAAGCTTTTGTCGCTCCATCTATTGTTAGCTTTCAACTTATACAATCTCAACACATCACTAAGCTTCGTAAACTTAGTACAAATTGTGTATAATGGCATCTCAGCATCATGCACAATGTTTCTAAAAATGGGAGGTGGATCGATGTGCTCTACCCCACAACTATCCAGCATCGCATCAACGATGTCTATTGGAACTGGTTCATTCACATCTACGTCATCGTAGGCAATTTCTTCTTCCACACAAGCACTTCTATCGACATCCACTGGTTTCGGGTTTGAAATCTCTCCATGCCAGTGCCATTATGTATAGCCTTGTATAATCCCGTTGCACATGACATGAGTTTTGATTTCGTCACCGGTGTTGACTTTCAAGTTGTTACCGCAATGCCTACATGGACAGTAGAACCTATCTCCAGGTTGTTTCCTATGTTCCTCGGCAAATCTAATGAACTGGTCAAGACCAGAAATAAACTCTGGGGTGCAGCGATTGCGAATGGACATCCATGATCTATCCATTCTATGATCAAAGAGAAAACAAGTATATATTAGGACAAGATTAGGGTCTAGGGTTAACAAATACATGTGATGTCATTATTATATATAATAAATGTGTACCACCTATCTATTCTTGAACACCTAATCTCACTAGTAAGTGTATAATGTGTATTCGGTTTTCAAGAAAATTTCGGCAGCATTTCTCCGCTGTTCTCCAAGTACATATGTACTTAGAGAACAAACGGGAAAATGCTGCCGAAATTTTCTTGAAAACCCAATACACATTATACACTTACATCCTAAGCGAGATTAGGTGTTCAAGAACAGTCCCAAACCAGGGAGATCCTATCCAAGATTTACTCCTAATGAGTAAATATTGGATGGGTTTCTAGGCCAACAAATAATGTGTTGTCATTCTTATACCTAAAATCCTAGTTCTTCAAGTTAGGGTGATTATTGATGTCTTTAAAAGCATGATTGGCAAGTTAGGGAAAAGTTCATCATTTACATTCCAAGCATGTCACATGCGTGCATTACAGTTCATCATTAAGCAAGAAGGGTGATTAGGATTCTCATTATACTCAACAATGAAACAAGTTAAACATGTGTGCATTACAGTTCATCATTTACATTCCAAGCATGTCACATGTGTGCATTACAGTTCATCATCAAGATATCTATAACTTACTTAAACATTCAATTATGAAGTAAATATACACTTAATTCAGAATAGCATGACACACAAAGTTGCAGTCAACATCATTATGCTTTGTTCTATCATGGACTATCAGATTGGTATAGCACATATGTATCAGTATATAATTAAATAAACACAATCAGTAAATAACTTTTAAAAAAATTCCACTAGCTTGGTGAAATCAGTTAATAGATAAACACAATCAGAATATTTTTCATGGCTTTTGGGGTGACTTGGTGAAATCAGTGCATGTTTTGGGCATCCAGTAGATGAATCCAAACCCCAGCAGCAGCCTAGACGTGCCCTGGCGCCGCCCAAGCATCCGCCCAGAGGCCTAGCTAGGCAGGGCACCTGGGCTTGGGACCCTAGGCGTGCCCTGGCACCTGCTTAGGCACCGCCTGGGTGAGTTTCAGGTCGGCGGCGGCAGAGAAAAGCAAGGCGGAGGACAGAAAAGGCGGTGAAGCTTTTGTGGGTTACCTTGCAGGAAGCTGGGGGAGGAGAAAAGCTGCTTCTACCGGCGGGGGCGGCGGTGATGAGGAGAGCACCGTAGCTGCTTCTACTGGCGGCGGCGACGAGAGGACAGGCAACGACCGGCGGCGGCGACAAGAGGACAACAGCAACACGGCGGCAGCACCGAGCGGCGACGAGCAAGAAAATCGCCGGACCTAATCAGGAAATCGGGAATGAAACAGGGAAAGGGGAAGAGTCGCTCGCGCTGGCGCGAGCTATTGAGTTGACAATAAGCGTCAGTTATTCAAAATAACTGACAACTAAACCAACCGTGTCGGTTCTTTTCCAAAAACTGACACCTATACTAGATTATAGTCGTCAGTTTTTAACTAAAAGACAACCGACAACTATTCTTGTCTCGCGAATACCCTTTAGTCGTCGGTTATTTAATTATGAACCGACGCCATATGTCAAATTTTGGAGGTAATTTTTTCGCTGGAATTTTGGTTTTGGCGGTTGATTTTAGGTGTCGGTTTTTTATTAAGTAATCGACACTTAATAAAAGCGGTACCCATGTCTGGTCGCCCTTCATAGATTGGATGTCGGTTTATGTTATCAACCGACACTGTAGAGTTTAGGTGTCGGTTTATGTATACAACCGACACCTTGAAAAGTGACTTTATAAGCCATTTCTGTAGTAGTGATTCTCTATGCCACCATGACCCCCACTGAGTTCAACCAGATTCTTCTTGTGAGACGGCCTATGAGGTATGGAGAAATATATGCATCACTTATGAGGGGACTCAAAAAGTGAAGGAAAACAAAGTCTACATTCTCAAAGGGATGCTTGATAACTTCAAGATAGGAAAGGAGGAGACGATAGCCAACATGTACTCAAGGCTCAACACCATTGTGAATGGTCTTGCGATCTAGGTCATCCTATGAGTAGAGGAGAGATCAACTCAAAGATCCTTAGAACTCTCCCTAAGAGGTGGGAACTTAAGGTGACTTCCATTGAAGAAGTAAAATCTCTTGGTGATATCCCATTGAGGATCTCATCAGAAATCTACAAGCCCATGAAGTCACACATGACAAGAGAGAATAAGTTGAAAGACAAGAGGAGAAAGAGCTAAAGAGAATGAAGAAGGCTGAAATCAAGGCTCAAATTTAAGCTATTGTTGGTCAAGCTTATCCACCATCTCAAATTGAAGAAGATCCCATGTACTCCAAGGGCAAAATCTAAAAAGGCAAGTCTTCCTCCTCTATCTGCTGCCTTAAGTGTGGAAATAAAGGTCACTCCAAGATAGATTGTCTATAAGGAAAAAAGACCCATCATAACAAGATAAGAGAAGTACAAGAAGAAGGAGAAATGGCTTAATAGCTTAAGTGACTCCTCTAACTCAAGTGAAGAATCAAGTGGAGGATCTAGCTCAAGCTCTAGTGATGAAGGAGAATGCTATTTTACTCTCATGGCTTAAACAAATGAAGAACCAAATGAGGTAAATATGAACTCTTTAGATAAAGATGCTTTAATTGCTAACATTAATGCTACTCATGCCTCTCTTAAGTCTTCTAAAAAGAATAAGAAAAAGCTTGCTAGAATTGTTGATAATTTTCATGTAGAAATATATGATGTTTCACATGCTAATACTTGCTTTCTAGATGATAAAAATGCTTGTCGTAGTCAAATAGATGCTCTTAAACTTGAAAATGCTAGCTTGCTCGATAAGACTAGATTTCTTGAAGCTCAACCTCTCATGCATGGTGCTAATGTAGAGCTCATTAATATTCTGGATTCTCTCAATGCATCATATTGATGTTCTTAAATCTGAAAACAAGAACAAAGACTTGCGTTTGCAAGGTTTTGAATATAAAAATAGAATATATTTTTCTAATATTTCTATGTTTGGAAATAAAAATGCTTTCTTGCTTGCTGAAATCAATATTCTTGAATCTTGTTTTAGTTCTACTAGTAGAGAGAATCATATTTCTACTCTTCATATTGATAAAGATTCTAATTTGACCAAAGATCTTTGCCTAGAAAATGATCTTTTGCATGCTAGAGATAATAACAATAACTTGTCTTATACCATTACTTCTCTTATGCATGATAATCATAGTTTGAGATCTTCTTTGCAAATATTTTTAATTGGTTAGAAGATTATTAATGATATCCTACACCATACTACTAAACAAACTGGTAGACATGGTTTAGGGTATAATAGTAGACAAAGGAACAACAAAGGTAAAGGACCACCAATATTCCATGGAGAGTCCTCTAGTTCCAAGGCTATGGGCACATGCAACTATTGCAATGAAATCAGCCATTATTGTACTTATTATCCTATTAGAAAAGCACCCAAGAGCAATAGGATTTAGTTTGCTAAGCTAACCCACTGGCCCCAAAAATGATTGGGGACCATTTCATCTTTATTCTTGTAGGAACTTGGAAATGGATTGACTTGAGCTATTGATTACAAATTTACTTCTCAGTCCACATGAAAGAAGAAAGGCGAGATGTGTAGGAGGTGATAATAGGTGAAAAAGAAATGGTAAGCATTGAGGTAAGATTTTCTTGCTCATATCCAATCCTAACTTGTTTCTGCCAAGTTAGTGTGCACTATGCATATGGTTTTTGAGTCAAAAGTGGGATATTGTAATTCTCTTCACATTCTTGCTCAAAAATGGTCTCTAATGCTTTCATAGTGCATTAGTAACTTGCTTACAGATGTTTGGATATGGATTATATGTTTAGCATGCATCTGAATATGTTTATATGATATATATGTGCTACTTGACAACAATTTGATCGGTCGAGTTTGTTCTGATAGAAACTTGGTTAACCATCACCAATGGGTGTTGCCAATAGTTGTTATCGGTCTAGTTTTTCCTTTCAGTAACTTGACCGATAGCACTATGCATAGAATACACAGTTGGCTTATTGAATGAGAATTTCCCTCTCAAATAGATTTTCTCAACTAATAGCCTTATTTGTTGGCACTCCCTTGACACCTTTTTATGCATATATGCCATGCTTTAGATTGCCTACCTTGCTTAAAACTCTATCCTTATAATTCCTTTGGTACCTTACAAGTGGTATCCATATATCTTACAATTACTTGTCTTGAGTTGATGTGTAGGTTTTGATGATAATCTCTTTGTCTCTCTCGATTGTGTCTAAAATTGATTCTGTCATGCTCTAACTTGCTACGTCTATCTAGTGGTGTATGTTGTTTTGATACAACGTTAAGGTTCTTAGTGGTAATCATCATCTGGCAATGATGCATATTTTCTAGTGAGTAATATCCTTTCATGGTTCTAAAATTGCTTATCTCTTTGTTTGCATATTTTTCTACATCTCTCATATCTTGCTCTTTGACTTGTGCATCTCTTGCTATGATCTATATCCTACTAGTAGTCCTAACTTGTGATAATATCTACTAGTAGTTCATATACATGTAGATCTAGTCCTATTTATCTTTTCATCAAGTGGTATTCAACTATATGCTATGCTTGTATCTTGTTTCACTCTTGCTCAAGCTTGTTCCTTAACTTGCATATCAACTATCTTGAGTTGTTTGCATAACATTTTGATGCAAGATGTATAGAAATACATTGTATATAGAATTTGAAGCATTTTTGAATTTTATACAGATTTTGCTCCAGTGTCAAATTTTGACGCAAGACTAGTGTTTTTTTAATGTAGAAACAATCTTCTAAGAAAGACTCATTGCTTGGCAATGAGCCCTGATGCTTTTGGGTGAATTTCTGTTTCCTTGAGGGTCAAAATTGTGACTCATTATTTTCCTACAACATTTTATCTTGCTTTGATCTTTGACTATAATTACACCTAGGGTTGTTCTAATGTATGTCTTAATTTGCTTTACATACTATTCTTGTACAAACCCTTATTTTTGCTGTTCTACTCTTTTTATAACTTTTGTCATCTCCTTTTGTTAACAAGTTGTGTTTTTAGCTCTTCATATCCCCTCTTTTTGAAATGACAAAGGGGGAGAAAGCATGTCTTCTCATGAAAGATAGGGGGAGAAAGCATATCTTACATGAAAGTTAAGGCATATCTTGCATGAAGAGGGAGAAGAATGTATATATAAAGGGGAGAAGGTAAAGGGGAAGAGTAGAAGACATAGTATTATATAAATGTTATGAAAGCTAACCATGTAGGAGAAATTGCATCTATTGATGGGAAGTATGGGAACTCCACTAGCATCAATTGAGGGGGAGCATATGAACTCCATTCTATTGAAACCCCTAGGTTTCTCCAAAGGTATGACTTTACTTAAATGCTTTCAATACATTATGGAATGGTTTGTCATCTTTAAAAAGGGAGAGAATGTTGACTCTAGGCCAGTGTTGACTCTAGGTCAAAATTGACCAAACCCTTATTTTGATGATGACTAAATCATTCCACTTTTTTTGTGTCTAGTACTTCTAGTTGAGTGAATTGATATTAGGTACATACACACTCTAAATGCCCTAACTTGCGCATCCCAACTTGGAGAAAAGACAAGTCAAAATCAATGCAAGTGCACTTTCGTGGAATATGATGTAAAACTATTAGAATCATGTTATAAATCACTTTTAATGATTGTATGACTTGTAATTAATCTTTGAAAAAATCAAGAGCACTTAAATCAAATATTTAAGCACTTTAATGACATTCTAAAAAATTCATTACAGGTTGTTTATCGGTCGAGTTACAAACTCGAATGATCCTTGATGAATTTTGAGAATGTTGTTGATCGATTGAGTTTCCTATACTCAGAACTCGACCAACCACTGCACAGGAACAAAACTAATTAATCTTTCAGTTGTGTTTCCACCAGGACAAAGTCAACCAATTGGTCAAATTAGCTTTGTCGCATAGTGCATTTAGTCAAGTTACCTGTATAGAAATTCGACTGTCCGCACTGTATAGAAAGTGCAGAAAAGTGCTTCTAGCCATTGCAATGTTGCAAAACTCAAAAAAATATCCATTGCAACATCCAAAATGGCTAGTATTCATCCTTAAGTGTTCCCAAAGTCTTCTAGGCATCCTCAAATATAAATAGGACCCCTTGGGCTTCATCCCATGGTTAGCCAAACACTATGAAGGTCCCAATTCTATATTTGTATGCATACTACAAACTCCTCTTTCTCTCTAAGCTTCATCACTTGCTACATCCATTAGAGTGAGTAGCAGATTTGTAAGAGAGCTAGTCCTACATGTATATCTTGTGAGGATCTCATTTCCACCACCTCCCAATCTCTCTTTCAACCAAGAAGATGACAATTTTCTCTCTTAGACAAGAGAGGTGAAGAAGAACAAGGAAAGGAGTCCATTGGTGAAGAACAAGGCTGATGACTTGGAGAAAGAGTGGCTAAGCCCTTGGTGAAGGAAAATGAATCCTTCCTCAAGTGGGTAAGTCATTGGTGAAATCTTCTCCTTGGAAAAGGTGAAGTCAAAGGTGGAAGATCCAAGAAGAGTGGGTGATTTCTCAAAGGCTGAAGACTTGTGCAAGAGTGGATAAGTCCTTGGTGAAGGCAGAAGATTCTTTGCAAAGTGGGTAAGTCCTTGGTGAGGTAAAAGACTCTTGGTTGGATAGGCAAGTCCTTTGGCAGTGTATCTCTGTATTAGAAAAGAAAGGTCATATGTTGTAACTCTTATATGTGAATATAAGGAGTAGACCTCGTTAATAAACCCTAGAGGTTGACCTCTCTAGGTAGTGGACTGACATACTTCTAGTTTGAAGTATGAAACCACTCTACATAGCTTGTCAATTGGTGCATGTTCAATATCTATCATCCTTGATATATATGTTTTAGTTTTATGAATAGTCTTGTGGTTCTAGGTCATCTTATTAGTAGAGGAGAGATCAACTCAAAGATCCTTAGAAATCTCCCTGAGAGGTGGGAACCCATGGTGACTTTCATTGAAGAAGTAAATTCTCTTGGTGATATCCCCATTAAAGAGCTCATTGGAAATCTACAAGCCCATGAAGTCACACTTGACAAGAAAGAAGAAGTTGAAAGACAAGAGAAGAAAGAGCTAAAGAGAATGAAGAAGACTGAAATCAAGGCTCAAATTGAAGCTATTGTTGGTCAAACTTTCCACCCTCTCAAGTTGAAGAAGATGCCATGTAATCCAAGGGTAGAATCTACAAAGGCAAGTCATCCTCCTCTATCCTCTGTCTCAAGTGTGAGAACCTATCACACTAAAAGAGATTACTCAAAACATAAAACACAATCAATCATCAATTAACCACATACCAAAAAATATGGGTAAATTAAAACCGATTTCAACATAAACAACCCAACATATTTCTTGTATCCATACTATGACAAGAATTTGATACAAATTGGTCTATCACCTTATCCAAAACATATATACACAGGAGAACAATATTCATATTTGTCACACAAACAAACATTAACATGCTAACAAAATTCTGATTCATGTGAAACACTATATACAAATTTTTTCTCACTCAGACCATAGAGTACAGGGACAACTCTAGGACACACTAGACATCTAATCAACTTTCTCAAAAATTCATTATATAGCTCCTCTTTGCTGTCACATGTTTGTTTTTGTCACTTCTGATTACCTAAGAAAATGTGGCTAAGCACAAGGGTGAGACCCATGTCCCAGCAAGAGATATAACCTCCAACAACATTTATTGATTACAACATTTTTAAGTAATTAAATCGTTAAGAAGTTTAATCAGATATAATAATAAGATCAGCAGTAATGATAAAGGAGCAGATAATGACTATCATCATTAGCCGAACTATCATCCTTTATCTTGTTGAGAATATAAGTAATTCAGTAGCATATGCATATCTAGCATCATGAGCAAGTCTAGTAATATATCATAGTTAACAACATGAGCATGTCTAATTGGTTGAACATATCAACATCATAAGAAGAGCTAAAAACATAAGCACAACTATATGGATAAGCATGATTAGCTGTATATGCATCTCTAGTTACAAAGGAATGGCTAGCATGCTAAACATAACTATTAACATGAGATATCTAACATCAGGATTATAATCAATAGTAGTAGTATAGTTATCAACATAAGCATGGCTACATGTATGCATCTACAATCTTAAGCATATCCACAACATAAGTATATCTGCTATCTCTTAAATACACTAAGCATCATCTTTATGTAAAGATAAAAAACAAGGGTTATCATCCAATGTGAGACGTCATGTATAACCCTAAACAAATATGCTACACGGCTGTATTACATCTTTTATTATGCCTTGAGGAAATTGAGGATACCACTCAAATTCCAACTGACCACTGCTAAGTCGAAATGAGTGCCATACAAGATCTAGGAAGAGTCGGACTCCTAAGATCTTTTTCTCCCCCGGTCAGTATGGGTCCACCACAGTGACACATAAGGTCAAGCTGCTAACAACCTAGTACGTCCTTGGTACAAGTAGTGAAAGGATGTGGGTACGCATACCCTACCATCCGAGGTACAACCACAATTATCCTCCAATCTTGTCACATATATAATCATCGAGATACGACTGCAGCCATTCTCAATCACATCAAATGTATGGGGCATTACCATAGTCAACCTCCACAACATGCATTGTGGATGATAAGGATATATCCTCAACATGCCACCCCCACATACTCAACAGTATGCGCTCCAAGTTTCCCTTAGAAATACTCATTTCACCATCTGGCAAGTTCTGATACTGAGATGGATCTATGGCATGGGGCACTACATGATTAGAGTTGCACTTGATTAGTTATTCCAATTGGGTGAAACAAGGCTGCATCAAACAAGTGGACATACAAACCCTAATTCAAAAGATATAAGATGTGTGAAATAAGATTTCTCATCTCATCATCACATGGTACGATTCACTTGCCATTCATGAGACCACACTAGTCATCATAATATCACAAGATATAAATATTTTTCACAATATCACAGGGTATCAACCCTTATCAACACAAGAGGATTACACCTCATTCAGGGCTCACCATGCCCAAAGGTCATTAAGACCATCATACTATCAAAGGATATACAATCCTTTTCACAATATCACAAGGTATCAATCCTTATCAACACAAGAGGATTATACCTCATTTAGGTCTCAACCATGCCCAAAGGTCATTAAGACCATCATACTATTCCCTGTAAGATAATCATTATCTTTGCATGTCTTATAACAAGGCTCAACAACATTACTTACATATAATACACTATATCAACACAATATTGCATTAATGAGCTAGGAGATATTCATAAACGATCATAGCGGGGTTAAATTAACATTAAGAACATTCCTTTATTACATCAACATGCAAGGAATCTAGATATGATTAACCCTCATCATATTCATAATGCACATGTTTAGCATAAGAAAGTATCAACCATGTGGCTATGATAACCACCAATTAACATTAGGGTTATGATCATATTAAGGAGGTTATTCCACCATCATTCCATCATATAAGAATGTTAAACATGAATACTCATCTTTATCTATTTGCATTAGAGTTAGGTTCAACATGACAAATTATATCAATGTTACTAATCAACACTTGTACCCAAACCCTAACTCACGACATCCCCATTGGCTCATAGATGCATAAGGTGAAGCATCACCATAAAATTCCATACTATTCTCAAGTATGAACCCACACATAAATCAAGGTGTAACCATGGGGTAATAGAATACTAGGGTTTCAACAACAATAAGAGAGTACCCCATGATTGAATTAGTCATTCAAGGACTATTCATACCCAATTACCATCATTTAGTTATATTAAAGCTAGGTATAACAAGCTATACATCATTAGGGGTACATATCTACACAATATGGTTATCATCCATTCTATTCATATGAGTGAATAGGTAATAATATCTTATTAAGGGTAACCCTCTATTTGTTCCATCATCATTCAACCCATATCACCATACCACAATGTCACCCAGAACCACTGGATGTTTAAAAGGTAAGACCATTGGTTGTTTACATAAGTAAAAACCTTGGATAAACCACCTATGAACTCCTTGATTTGTGCTCTAGAAAGAGTCACCATATAACCCTAGACATCCCTTGATTAACAACACAAAAAGTTCCATTAAGAGCAGGGTAAACAACAATCGACTGTTCAGTTAAAACAAGCCATCCATTGTCAAAAAGTAAGCTCCTTAAGTTGATCATATAAAGGAAACCATATAAATCACATTAATACGACCAACATATTACATTATCCATCATTCCACTCTATTGGATGAATAAACATTAGATCTTGACCATTGGGTCAAGTTCATATGTTAAAACCATCAATTACTGTATAGGTTCGACCATTGCATCAAGTGACCCAAGAAACCATTGATCTAAGGCTTAATTGACGCTACAACTATATGATTAACTCACCATACATTTTGGAGATCTCATACACCATCATTAGTGACCATTAAGTCACCATAGGTTGTTATATCAGCACTATATTCATTAATCAACATCAAATATTAAGCTAATGTAATCATTGATTGATAACATCAGTAGGGTACTTAATGGTCGATCATTAAACTTCTAATTGATCCAAAACCTGGCCTAATGGGGTGACCATAGGTTCTCAACATAATATAACACCTTTGATCTTTACCATTAGTTATCATGAAGACAACACCATAGGGTTGTTGCAATGGTACATCATCGAGTCATGGGTTTATAGAAGAAATCAACTTTAAACCCTAAAATTGACCATTGGTTGATAGGTTCTTAGCACCATAGGTTGTCAAGACAACCTGATACAAGTCATATTATACCTTAGGAATAACATACACATGATCATAGGTTCATCTAGAAATGAAATCAGAACAGGGAACATTATAAAAATCGAGATCCAAGTCAAGCATAGCTTTTTAGTACATTAATCATCATTTTCAAGCAAGAACATGAACTAGCAAGCTTATGGTAAGCAATAAACGTGGAACAAGTTATAAAACCTGCCTCTAATGAGAAGATGAAACCCCACACAAAAGAAATATCGAGCAGTTAGGGGAATAAAATCCAAGCATAAGCTATGAACTCGTCCATCTAGCACCTTTCTTCATCAAATGAGCAAACCCTAAGCATAAGGAGCAAGAAAGGTAGGGTTTTAGAGATTTAGAGCAATTTCTACAATGGAATAGCAAGGTTCCGATCTGGAGGAATGTCTAAGGAAGGAGAAGAGCAAGATAAATGGAGCCTTGGTCGGAATCCCTAGAAGATGACCTTTGAAACCCTAAGTAGGGCTAAATGGAGCTCTAGGAGACCTTATTCTCCAAAAAGAGATTGTCTTCAACCTTAGAGCACTTGGTTCTGTAGAAAAACATAGAGGAGTCATTGATCCATGTTAAAGGAAAGAGAAAGCAAGTATAATTTCGTACTTGGGCAAGGAAGAGGTAAATATAGCCCATGGACAAGGATGGAAGAAAGCATGGGGTGTAAAAGTATCTTCCCCATGTTTATATGGCCTTAAAGTATTAACAATATACAAGAACACATACAAAAAATCCCCCAATGTCCTTATAGACCTAATTAGATTTCCTTTGTCAAATTTCCCAGCCAATCACATAATTCATTAGTTGATAGCTACTAAAGGTAGCTCCTCCGTGAAGGGGTAAACCCTAAAATACCCTTGGAGAAAACACCTTTAAACAAAGGTTTAAATAGGTGACCCATGGATCAGAAAGCTCAAAAATAATGAGATAATATACAAGGTACACAATTCAAGTGTTAAATTGTAGAGAAAATCTCCCAATCGGGTAAATTGCAAAAAAGTCCAAAATGTGCATAAAATTGCATAACTTGCTCAGACATTGTCCATATTGGACCAAATTTGAAAATTAATCTTTTTTTATGATTTCAAAGCATATCACAATATTATATTAGGATTATAAGAATTCAATAATGATAATTAAGCTTATTCAACTGATTAAGCAAGTTTAGGGGCCTTACAACTATAAACCCCTAATATGGATTTTGCCCCCGAAATCCAAGGTAAACAAAGATGGGTACTTCCTTTGAACCTCATCCTATTACCTTCATATGGTTACTTTTATACCATGATGATGTCACATCATTCATACATATATCATCTTGGGTCAGCACAAAAACCCCCATCCAAGAAGACATTCTCAATATGGAATGTAGAAACTTGTTGTGTCATCTAGACAACTCTAGTAGTAATGGTCAACTATAAATTATATCTATCATCCTAAAAGTATATCTATTATATCAACACATTACTCAAAAGTCATACTTGCTATCTTTTTACCAATCATGGCATGTGTCCCACACCATTCCTTGAAGCATAAAAAAGGCAATGTATCCATCTTTTTTTTACTGACACTAGAACTCTTGTCAGTTCTTTTTCAACATCAAAAGAAATGATGACGCTGGCAGCTATCATTCCATACAAGGAAACATCATTCCTAGTCAATCTTGTTAGGGGTGAAACAACAACACTATCTTCACCTTACTAGGATTTACACAACCTACTTAGAAGACATATCATGACCCCATAAAGAAATTTAATCAACCCCATCTCACTCTTATTCAACTTGTCTCATAGCTATTGCTGCTTCAGAAACCCTAAGGTTTTTGAAGAAATATTGATCATATTTTTGACCATATTTGAAATACTTTGACATGTCATCATTCAAAACTTGGTACAACTTGTAAGACATTACTTGAACACTTTGTTCCTCTTATTCATAAACTCTATTGGTACATTAGTTAGTCTAAAGGACATAACTCTAAACTCATCATGGTCATGTAAATTATGTCATCCAATCTAACTCTTATTTATTGATATTTGATCATAGGTTTATCTTTAAAGGAATACGGTATCACATGTCTATTGACCAACAAACCATCTATCCTTGATAGTGGCCTTGCCCAACTATCACTGAACCATACACAACATTATATAATCATTTTTTTCTTTTTCCAAACAACATTTAGAGGGTCATCATCAATTCTCTTTTTCTCTCTAAGGGAGAGAAACACTTGGAATGTTCATTTAATAAACATCTCCAACCTTCACATATTTCTCATACTGTTGATACATCTTGGATACCAGGATTCATTACCTTGGTATCCACCTCATGTGCTATAAGGAACTCACATCATTATCTCATCCACTTTTACCAACATAACAAATATCAAGAAATATAAGAGGTGTCTTCCTAATTATTGGAAGGCTCAAAAGAAAGCTCATCACAAACTTTATGATCTTGGAACAATAGTCCAAGCAACCTTATGCTATAATAAGCTATCCACCCTCATGTTTACAACGAATCCACACATACCAAGTGGAAATGATCCACTTGAAAGATGTGCCCTAGAAAGGAAAGACACAAAGGGAAACACACTTTCCACATCATAGCAACATTTTTCAATGGTCACTAGCAAAAAGGTAACCAATTCTATTTTCATTATGCAGGCTACAACTTCTTATGTATCATTTTACCTTTTTCATTTTGGGTTCCTTGCCATTAGCATAGGAATCATCATGATTAACATATCTCATTACTCCTTCCTTTATGACTATTTATCCCACTTGGGTATGTTCTGTTATTTTATTATGTTTTTCAACCACTTATCAACATGTAAATCATCATAGTCCACATTTTATTCATTAAACATGGATCATATGTCTTAATTTCTTTCAAACACCATGCTTATTTACATTAACACTTTCTTACACACATATGTTGGTCTGAGATTAACTCAGGTTCCACCATATTCCTTTGTCATTGTTCTGATTTATCTTCTCATTATATACTTACCATTGGAGTTCTCTCCATTATGTGGATTTCATACCTTGAATCACTTTATAAGCATAGACTTATTTGTCTTTTACTTTATTATCTTCTTGAATCACATCTTTAAGAACTCCTCTTTCCCTTATTTATATTGAGATTTAGATTTCATGGTGTTGTATCTTTCTCTTATAGTTACCAAACATTCAAGTTTTGATTGATAATGATGCACTTCTCATCTTCTTTAAGGTAGGATTGAGATATTTACACCATGATTTCTTATTCATTATGCTCTTTAGATTGTCTCAAAATGAACACTTGATCAGAGTAATCATAAAGATAACAATCTAAGAGTTCCATACTTACCTTTTCTTCAATAATTGAATACCTGGCCGGGGCATCCAAGTACTGAGATTAGGTAGTATGCACCATGTTTTTGTGTCACGTTCCTAACTTAGACATCATCCTATTCCTAAGTCCTAGTGTCCCTATAGACTCAAGAACCTAAAGCTCTGATACCAACTTGTGAGAGCCCATTACACTAAATGAGATTACTCGAAACATAAAACACAATCAATCACCAATTAACCACATACCCAAAAATATGGGTAAATTAAAACTGATTTCAACATCAACAACCCAACATATTTCTTGTATCCATAATATGCCAAGAATTTGATACAAATTGGTCTATCACCTTAGCCACAACATATATACACAAGAGAACAATATTCGTATTCGTCACACAAACAAGCATTAACATGCTAAAAAAATTCCGATTCGTGTGAAACAAAGTATACATACTTTTTTCTCACCCGGACCGTAGAGTACAGGGACAACTCTACGACACACTAGAAATCTAATCAACTTTCTCAAATATTCATTATATAGCTCCTCTTTGCTTCCACATGTTTGTTTTTGTTACTCCTGATTACCTAAAAAAATGCGGCGAACCACAAGGGTGACACCCATGTCCCAACAAGAGATATAACCTCCAACAACGTTTATTGATTACAACATTTTTAAGTAATTAAATAGTTACGTAGTTTAATCAGATATAACAAATAAGATCAGCAATACTGATGATTAACAAAATACATAAAGGAGCAGATAATAACTATCATCATTAGCCAGACTATCATCCTTTATCTTGTTGACAATATAAGCAATTCAGTAGCATATGCATATCTACCATCATGAGCAAGTCTAGTAACATAGCATAGCTAACAACATGAGCATGTCTAATTGGTTGAACATATCAAAATCATAAGAAGAGCTAAAAACATAAACACAACTATCTGGATAAGCATGATTAGCAGTATATGCATCTCTAGTTACAAAGGCATGGCTAGCATGCTAAACATCACTATTAACGTGAGATATCTAGCATCATGATTATAATCAGTAGTAGAAGTATAGTTATCAACATACGCATGGCTACTGCATGTATGCATCTACAATCTTAAGCATATCCACAACATAAGTATATCTACTATCTCTTAATTGAACTAAGCATCATCTTTATGTAAAGGCAACAAACAAGGGTTATCATCCAATGTGAAACGTCGTGTATAACCCTAAACAAATATGCTACATGGCTGTATTACATCTTTTATTATGCCCTGAGGAAATTGAGCATACCACTCAAAATTCAACTAACCACTACTAAGTCAAAATCAGTGCCATACAAGATCTAGGAAGAGACAGAATCCTAAGATCTTCTCCGCCCCCCGGTCAGTATCGGTCCGCCACAACGACACATAAGGTCAAGCTTCTAACAACCTAATCCATCCTTGGTACAGGTCACGATACTAGTAAAAGGAGGTGGGTACACATACCCTACCATCCGAGGTACATCCACAGTTGTCCTCCAATCTTGTCACATATATAATCACAGAGACACGACTGCAGCCGTTCTCAATCACCTCAGATGTATGAGGCATGACCATAGCAAACCTCCACAACCTGCATTGTAGATGACAAGGATATATCCACAACTTGCCACCCCCACATACTCAACAGTATGTACTTTGAGGTTTCCCTTAGAAATACCTGTTTCACCATCTGGCAAGTTCTGAGACTCAGATGGATCTATGGCACAGGGCACTACATGATTAGAGTTGCACTTGATTGGTTATTCTGATTGGGTGAATCAAGGCTGCATCAACCAAGTGGACATACAAACCCTAGCTCACTTCTGACAAGCACATAAATATCACAACTTCAAAAGATATAAAATGTGTGAAACATAATTTCTCATCTCATCATCACATGGTACTATTCGCTTTCCATTCATGAGACCACACTAGCATCATACTATCACAAGATATAAATCATTTTCACAATATCATAGGGTTTCAACCCTTATCAATACAAGAGGATTACACCCCATTCAGGGCTCAACCATGCCCAAAGGTCATCAAGACCATCATACTATCACAGGATATAAAATCCTTTTCACAATATCATAGAGTATCAACCCTTATCAACACAAGAGGATTACACCCCATTTAGGGCTCAACCATGCCCAAAGGTCATTAAGACCATCATACTATTCCATGTAAGATCATCATTATCTTTGCATGCCTTATAACAAAGCTCAAAACATCACTTACATATAATACACCAGATCAACACAATATTGCATTAATTATCTAGGAGATATTCATAAACAATCATAGAAGGGTTATATTAACATTAAGAACATTCCTTTATTACATCAACATGCAAGGAATCTAGATATGATTAATCCTCATCATATTCATAATGCACATGTTTAGCATAAGAAAGTATCAACCATGTTGCTATGATAACCACCGATTAACATTAGGGTAATGATCATATTAAGGAGGTTATTCCACCATCATTCCATCATATAAGAATGTTAAACATGAATACTCATCTTCATCTATTTGCATTAGAGTTAGGTTCAACATGACAAATTATATCAATGTTACTAATCAACACTTATACCCAAACCCTAACTCACGATATCTCCATTGGATCATGGATGCATAAGGTGAAGCATCACCATAACATTCCATACTATTCTCAAGTATGAACCCACACATAAATAAAGGTGTAACCATCAGGTTATAGCATACTAGGGTTTCAACAACAATAAGAGCCCATGATTGAATTAGTCATTCAAGGACTATTCATACCCAATTACCATCATTTAGTTATATTAAAGCTAGGTATAACAAGCTATACTTCATTAGGGTTACATATCGACACAATATGGTTATCATCCCTTCTATTCATACGAGTGTATAGGTAATACTACCTTATTAAGGGTAACCCTTTATTTGTTCCATCATCATTCAACCCATATCACCATACCACAATGTCAACCAAAACCATTGGATGTTTAAAAGGTAAGACCATTGGTTGTTTACATAAGTAAACACCTGGGATAAATCACCTATAATGTCCTTGATTTGTTATCTAGTAAGAGTCACCATCTAACTGTCACACACTGTTCGAACAAAACGTCATTAACTAAGCGGAAGCGATCGTTTAGCAGCGGATTACTGAAAATCACTAAAAATTTAAAACTTTTACAAAGGGATTCAATCAAGGGAAACCTTTTCATAAAAGACCAAAGTACTCCAGTTACATATTGGTTCACATGTACATGTCTTGTGACGTCTGTCTCAGAAAATGAGATCAACGAATGCGGAAGCGATTAATTATCAGCAGAATTATTGAAAATCACTAAAAATTTAAAACTTTTTACAAAGAGATCCACAAACTGTAAAACTCTTTCATAAGGAAACAAGGTAAGTTATTTACAAACTGATCCATCATTACATCTCTGTGATATCATATATCGAGGGTTACAAGCATCAACCGCCCTGTTAACTATACAAGGCAAGTTACAAAAATTTTGAGGCATTAAGCCAAAAATCTCAGATTTATTATAAACATCGACTGACTCCTAGGACCTGAGAGTACAGAGACGACACATAGGACTCTCTAGATACAAGACTCGACACCACCTGAGGATCACTGCTGTCCCTGATGTTGCTGCTACTGTTTCTTCTCACCCATTGATGGGTTCCTTCATTCTCGGCATCTACCTAAAAAGTTGAATTTCACAGGGGTGATACAATTGAATAATTGTCCCATCGAGAGTTATAAGTCTCCTCCAGAAGCATTGCTATTGCAAGTATTAAAATAACAATGAGAAGTAGAACTATAATTATTCAACAGCAGGCAGTTCATTGAATAAATTAAGTAGAGCAGTATTCTCTAAGCAATCATTTCAATTATAACTTGAATGAATGACAAGACATATATCAATAAGGAATATGAAGAACATATATACTAGTTATTCAACTAGAGCACTATAAACAATGTATCATCAATTATTGTTTCTCGTAGTTCAACCTGAGCAATTATGCTATACAGCTGATTACATTTTTCAAACATATGTATGCCCTAAGGAGATGAGGTATACCACTCATACTTCAACCGACCATTACGAAATCGCAATCGGTACCATAATAGGTCATCAGAAGAGCTGGATTCTTATGACCTCGTCTTCCTCAGTCAGTGTGAGGATCATCATGCAGGACATCTTGTGTCTCTGCCATAATAGCTTTCCAGGGTATTCTGGCAACTTTGCTATTAGAGTTATAGTGGCATGCTGTACTCTCTTCGCCATCAAGGGATTTCTTATTTATCTCTCATCGATGCGGCATTAACAACATCATCGGGAGATTAGTGATACATCATCTCGGCATAAACATATAATGAAGGATTGAGAGATTAAATGTACATCTAACATCAATTCCCACATTAGGACGTAAGGATATTCACGTCCATAACCCCCACATACTCAAAAGTATGCTCTCCAAGAATTCCCTTAGGAAAACCTATTTCACCATCATTTAACTTCTGACAATGATGGATCTATGGTCATGGCTCTACATGATATCATTATACTTGATTATTTAAGTACATTATTGCATTCTTTTAGCATCAGGCATGTTTTCAAACATAAACTAATAAGACAATTTCTATAAAGAAAGAGTACTAATTGTATCAAGTTCATATCACATATTGTTAACATTGGGATATCAATCCCTAACCATCTCATCCTTGTGATTCAGGAATATGGGTGTTCAAACCCTTAGATCATCAAAACACTTGTTACCAAGTAACATATTATCATCAAGTCATTTAACAGCATGAACATGATCGTAGCAATGCAAATATTTCTCATGGCTCATACAACCTATCAATCTCATATGTTACCTTTTACTAGGCAACATAGCATATTATTACTTTCAAAGCTTATAAAGTGCTTTCATTGAATATGTCATCATAACCCTTACCTGTCTATTCTCACTTCTTTATAAAGACTTGCATGACTAACACAATTGATAACATGCACATTATATCTATATCAGCACAGTACAAATTATTTCCAAGTCAAGTATAGAACACCACGGCCGTGCAGCTAAGAATGGCCGTGCAAGGGAAAGCCACACAGCTGTGCTACCTTGCACGGTCGTGCTACAAAAGATTACCACGAACATTTTACATCACCATGACTGGTTTCTAGGGTTAGGGTTTCTTATTCAATTTAATTAGGGTTATCCAACCCCTTTAGCTTAAAAAGGCATAGTGATTCCTTATTTCATAATTCAATCATAGAGTTTCATGCTTAAAAGCATAACCCAGAATTAGGGTTTACTGTTCACACCATCACATTTCCCTAGATTAGGGTTTACTATTCACATTACATCACATTACTCTAGATTAGGGTTTTCTATTCACATTTATTAGGATTACTTCCATTAATGCCCTCAAATTAGGGTTAAGATTTTTTAACCATCATAATTAGGGTTTTCATGATCTCACTATGAAGGATCATACCCTAATTAGATATATTCATACATATTGGAAGTTTATTACTTGACTATCATTCATATAAGAAGTCCTCTCTCTCCTCTTTCTATAAGATGATGTTTGCATCACCTTTGATTTGGACTAAGTCAATTCAACACTGACATCATGGGTTGGGTCATTACTATTGTGGTCATTAAGGCTCACTTGATCAAAGGGTATTGGTCACTCTATCCCATCAAGGTACATTTGTAATGATCACCACTGATTATAAAATGCATTAATCAACTAATTACTTGGTCCCTTAATCACTTTAGGTATCTATGAGGTTTAGGTTAATCAACCACTAAACCATCTTGACCACTAAGGCATCAAACGATCTTGACATTTTTAGACCTCAAATGGTCTTGCACACTGAACCCCCAAACGGCCTTGGACAGACCTTGAAACCATTTGCTGTTGAAGACCGTTTGGTCTTGTTGACTTTTGAAACCGTTTGGTAAAGTGCACACTCAAGATCGTTTGCCCAAGATGGGGTGAAGACCGTTTGGTCATGAAGACCGTTTGGTCAAGTTTGACTTTGAAACCGCATGGACATAACCAACCTTGAAACCGCATGAGATCAAATGGTTTGGGATCGTTTGGTCCCAAACGGTCTTGAGACTGTTTGGTCCCAAACGGTCTTGAGACCGTTTGGTCCAAACCACCTCAAAACCGCATGGACCAAAAAGTGTCTCAACCACTTCAATTGAGTTAGGGTTTCCAATGTTGAACCCCTCAATCAATCATGCACTTGTTAGCCAATCATCAATTGAGTTAATTAGGTCAACCTTCAACTGATTTGACACTCAATTGACCCTCAATTGATCATCAAAGGGCTTGGATCAATTGGATTAGGGATTGGAATCGATTACTCTTCAACATACATTAATGTGAGTCTAATTGATTTGAAACCATTGAACCATCATTCAATTTGGTCATGACCTGACCCCAAATGGTCTTGGGATCGTTTGGATGGCTTCCAAATGGTCTTGAGACCATTTGATCAAGTCAACACCAAAAAATAACTCCACCAATTAAGGTTTGGCTCATTGGATTGATCACTAGGTCAACAACCGATTGTACTTCAGCTAATTGCCTTTAAATCTTCAACCACTTAACCATAGTCAACCCTAGACCTCCAAACGGTCTTGGGTGACCCCCAAACGGTCTTGGGATTGTTTGGATATCCTCCGAACGGTCTTGAGACCGTTTGCCCATTAGTTCATCAAAAACCAAGTTATTCAATTAAGGTTTGAACCCTAGATTTGGTCACCAAATCAGCAATCAATTATTCATCAACTTGATATCATTGGGTCCTCAATTGGTCAACCCTACTTAACCCAAGACCTCCAAATGGTCTTGGGTGATCACCAAATGGTCTTAACACCGTTTGAGTGATCCCCAAATAGTTTTGAAACCGTTTGGGCTACTCAACCCAAACTTCAACATAACACTAATATTGAAATCAACAATTGACCCGATTAGGGTTTAGATGGTTGGTGGGCCTTCAATTGGTGATTCACTTGGAATTAATTGATGAATTTTTGGTAATCAATTAGTATAATTTATTCACAACAGACCTCCAAATGGTCAACGCCTGGTCAATGCCTCCAAACGGTCTTGGACCGTTTGCTTCCATACGTTCTTGTGAAACCGTTTGAACTCAAACAGTTTGAAACCGTTTGCTCCAAACGTTTTGGTAAACAGTTTTCTAAAGGTTGGGAGACCTTTTTTTAAAGTAAAATCTTGGATAAACATAGGAATTAATGTCATCTTCTTCTACCTTTGTTCAACCAAGAACAGGGGCTGTTCTTCACAGAAAAGATAGGACGAACACACAAAGGTGTCTAAAGAAGAAGTATAATCAACGATTCCAGGAAAGAAGGATGCAAAAGCAAAGCTTAAGGGTTTAGAATTATAAAACCCGCATCTAGGACTGATCCAGAGCTCCAAGCTTCGTAGCTTTAATGGTGAGTGAAGCTCCAGTGGTTGTCCAAGGTCTTTCCTCTACTTTTTGGATGAAGAAGATGGCTAGAAAGAAGAATCATGTGAAGAAAACCAATAAACCAACCTTGTTTTAGGGTTTCCACCATGAATTCGAGTTAGATGGTGATCAACACTTACCAAGTCAGCTTGGTCGTCCTTCCTCTTCTCCACAGATCCTTCTTGGTCAGCCAAAGCAAGAAGATAAGGAAAGGAACTAAGGGAAACGATCCCTTGCTTTGTTGATAAGGATTCCTTTATATATTTATGGGTTTTCAAAGCAAAGAAAAAAAGGCTATTATCTCTTTTAATTCCAACTTGTTTCCACCAAAACTTCCTCCACTCTTTGGAGACGTGGCCACCTTCTAAACCTTGCAAGACTTTTCAATTATCCAAGGTTTAAAGGAAAAGAACTAACACCTTAAAGAGAGGTATAATAATATCCACCCTTATTGGATATTGCTTTAATATATTATTAGTGTGAGTAGTTTCCACTCCTACCATGATCTTTCAAATGAGGTGCCCCTCTCATTTTCCTTGCTCTTCTTGATGCCAAGAAACATGAGAGATCCTCTATAGGGTATATTTTACATGTTGATCCCTAGGTTTTGGGTAAATTGCACTTTACACCAAAACTAGGTTTTAAAGCACAAGGATTGCTCTACAAGCTATATCTTGGTACTCAAGCTTGTGGAAACTATACCACTTCATCATATACATTCTTATGATGTCTCAACATCAGAGGAACATCTTAACATGTGCAATTTGCAAGTTAACCCCTTAATTGGGTAATTTGCACTTTAGTCCAAAATTAACAAAACAATGTTGCAACATTATTATAAAAGGACTGAAATAGAAATATAGGTTCATCAAAAGCCTTAATTACATTTCAAAGGATAAACACAAGCATCTAATCACTTAACTAAGAAAAATACCTAGGGTTAGTACATAACCCAGGTCAGGGATGTTACATGTCTTGTACCATGTCATCTCAAAATTACATTATAACAGTTGCTTTGTTGAACTATACACAGGCAACATAAAAAAAAACTTTAAGGCATTAAGCCAAAATCTCAGATCGTATCTATAAAACCAACTACCATCTCTGAGGACCTGAGAGTACAGAGACGACTCCTAGGACTCTATATACATATGTACAAGACTTCACAACAGTGTCTCCACCTAAGATATCACTATTGTCCCGTATGTTGTTGCTGCTCTCCCCTTACTACTGGGTATCTGCCTCCTCGTCCGTGTCTCCCTAAAAAGTGTTGGAAACCAACAGAGTGAGACCCATGTCCCAGCGAGAGATATAACTCTCCACCAAAAACATTATTATTGCAGAATAAAAAACATTATAAAACTGAGTAGAGGAATTATATATTGAACATCAGCTAGATTAAATACTAATCAGATTAGGTCAATAAATCTTTTCAGCTATATCTTGACTAAACAACATAATACTTATTCAATAAGAAATATGAAGAACATGTGTAAAAACTATCCATCTAGGATGTGTTTATGCAATGTAACATCAATCAATGATTCTCGTATATCAACCTTAAGCAAATATGCTACACGGCTGATTACATTTTACAATCAAACTTAAGCCCCGAGGAGATGAAGGTATACCGTTCATACTCCAACCGACCATTGCAAAGTCAAAATTGGTACCACACAAGATCATTGGAAGAACCAGACTCCATGACCTCATCTCCTCCCAGTCAGTGTGGGCTCAATATGTAGGACATCTTATGTCTCTGCTACATATAGCTTTCCAGGGTATACTGGCACTTCGCTATAGAGTTACAGTGGCAGTTGCACTCTCCTTGCAAATCGGGAGATTTCATGCTTATCTCACCTCTATTATGACATTAACATTATCAGGAGATTCGTGATACATCCATCCCAACACATATAATGAAAGATGTAGAGATTTAATGTTTATCTACCATCAATCCACATTAGGGCCTAAGGTATTTGCGCCCATTACCCCTACATACTCAACATTATGCACTCCAGGAGATCCCGTGGGAAAACCTGTTTCACCATCACCAACTACTGACGATGATGGATCTGTGGCCAGGGCTCTACATGATAAGATTTCACTTGATTAATTAAGTATGTTACCATATTCTTTTTAGCATCAATTAGGTTTCTAAACATAATTTATCATAACCATTTCTATAAAGAATGTGGAATGCTTTCATTAAATATTGTTCATATCTTTAATAAAGTATTGGGATCTCAATCCCTCATATCATTAGAAGCAAACTCATTTTTTTCACCAACTCATTATCATGATTATGGAATATGGGCATTCAACCCTT
This sequence comes from Alisma plantago-aquatica, assembly GCA_963693085.1. NCBI lineage: Eukaryota > Viridiplantae > Streptophyta > Magnoliopsida > Alismatales > Alismataceae > Alisma > Alisma plantago-aquatica. The sequence continues at coordinate 1,215,166,946 of OY856412.1, forward strand.
AGTTCATCATAGAACACTGGTTACCACTTATTAGGTAACTAATACCTTCAGGTCATCTGACCAAGGTGATCGTGATACTTGTTACACAAGCATTTCATGTGGCTTACCAAGTCTATTTCAACTCTTATCACTTTTTACTAAGCAACAAAGCATATCATAGCTCACAAAGCCCATTAACATTCTCAATAATAAAACATCATAGCTCATACTTGGGTATGCTCATTATCTCATGATACATGCATGGTTAGTACTTATGATAACCGTTATATCAATTACATATCATCACCATGCAATATAACACCACTAATCCCTTATTAGGGTTAGGGTTTCCCTTTTCATGTCATTTAGGGATATTCATCCCATTGTCCAAAATTAGGGTTATGATTAATCATCATACTGCCCAAGATTAGGGTTTCATATAATATAACCCAGAATAAGGTTTTCACATACCTTCACCCATAGAGTTAGGGTTTACTATTCACATTAGATTAGGATTTCTCATATCCCATTACCCAATTTAGGGTTAGGATGCACTATTCACATCAAATTAGGGTTTATCATATCCTTTTACCCAAATTTGGGTTAGGATGTACTATCCACCTCAAATTAGGGTTATTGTAGCATTACATAGCATCATCCTAGATTAGGGTTTCATATCACATTTCATCATCTTATATTAAGGATTTACATATCATTACCCTGAATTAGGGTTCCTTACATCATATCCCCAAATTAGGGTTACATCTACATTTGTCCTAAAATTAGGGTTTCACCCTGTATTGGCTTAATTTATGGCTCACTAATTTTCTTCATTAGGGTTTCATGATCTCATAATCATGGATCAATCCCTAATTACATATTTTACTCATAATGAAGCAATTGAAGCTTGTATTTACATATGAGCACTACTTACTCTCTCATCCTCTCTGGGAAGTTGAGTACCTCAAAGTTGTCTCAGTTAGGTCAATTCTTTATTCTAATACACCCAATTAGGGTTAGTGTAGGGTGTTGAGATTTTGCCTCCATAATCTCCAAAGATTAACCCTTCAAGGGTACTAATCACCCTATCTATTAAGAGTACAACTAATGTAATCACCCTTGATTTACATAATTAATAATCACATAATTACTTGACCTTTAATCAACTTGGGTGTTCAAACGGATTAGGTTAATTACTCTCCAAACGGTTTTGGTCACCTAGACCCCAAACGGTCTTGACCAACTAGACCCCAAAAGGTCTTGCTTGAATGACCTCCAAACAGTCTTAGTCTAATGGTTGGAAACCATTTAGAAATTTTGTGCTTGGAACTGTTTAACCAAGACGTTCTTGAGATCGATTGAGTACCCAAATGGTTTGGGATCATTTAGTCTCAAACGGTCTTGAGACCATTTGGTCCAAACCTCCTCAAAACTGATTGGACCCAAAAATGGTCTCAACCACTCAATTCGATTTAGGGTTTCAATGATTGATCCTCTCATCAATTGAATCCATTGAACCACTCATCAATTAAACCTATATGTCATTCATCAATTGAATTAATAAGCCATCCTTCAGTTGATTCAACCTTCAATTGAACATCAATTAGGGTTTTGAACCCAATTGGATTAGGGTTTGTAATCGATGGACCTTCAATGTTTGTCATTGTGGAATTAATTGCATTGAAATTCGTGAACCACCATTCAATTTGGATATGACCTGAACTCAAACGGTCTTGAGGTCATTTGGCCCCAAATGGTCTTGAGACCATTTGGTGTCAAACGGTCTTGAGACCGTTTGACCCAACCAATCATTGGATCTCAATTGAAATTAATTAGATTTTCAATAAATACCCTATTTGGGGTTGATGATTGTTAGACCTTCAATTGTTGAATCATTTGAAACTAACTCAATCAAGGCCATTGGATCATCATTCATCTCATCCATCATTGAACTCCAAATGGTCTGAGACCGTTTAGTCTCAAGTTCATGAAACCGTTTGCAAAGGATATTTGTGGAGGTGTGTGCTTATGATGATATCATAATCATCAAGCTCTAAACCCACAAATCTTACTGTGATTTCCATTGTGATTTCATCAATCAATCAAATAAACTTTAGAGGATAGAGAAAATTTCAACAATAGTTAAAGATATGAAATCTATAACAATCTTCAAGGTTTTCAGTTACATAACCCACCTTCAATGAAGCTTCAAAGCTTCAACTTCACGTCCCTAAAGGTGAAACAATCTTTATCACTTCACAAGGTTCGTTCTTCAAGCTTTTGGGTGGAAAGGATTGGCTAGAAGGGAAGATTGATGGAAGAAAAGAAGAAATCCATCATTTATTTTTGATTTCCACCATGAAATCATGGTTGAAAATGATCAAGAAGCTTACCTACAGGTCGGAACTCGTCCTCCTATTGCTCCTTAGTCCCCTTGATCTCGTCCAAGGCAAGCAAGAAAGAAAATCTGAAAAAAGACCTTTGGTTGAGTGGGAAATGAGGTATATATAAAGAAATTTCTTAGAGAGAGAAAGTTGAAAGAAAATCCTTCAACTCTCCAAACCATGCCATACACTCCCCTCTTTCCCTTGTGCACGAAGGAACCTTCCCTTTCCTTTAATTCCCCTTCATTATCATCAAATTAAAAGAAAAGCAAATTAAGCACCTTAATCATATTATACTAATACCCCATTTTTAGTGGATATTACTTTTCATTAACTTAATGTGAGTGGGCTCTCCACTCACTTAAGATATTTTCGTGCCTTTGCAAGGCACAAGCTCGTCCAACCTTTTGCAAAATCATCCCTCACCTTTTGGTTGAAGGTCTCTTCAATTAATATATTTATTTTTGCATTAAATTGAAGTAAAGTTCCAATTATGCTTAAATCTTGATAATTTGAATATCAAGATTCTCTCTCCTCCAAAGTGATTAAAATGAGGTGCCCCTCTATTTTTATTGCATTTACATGATGACAAGAATAATTAGGGACCCTTAGAAGTGACATTTTGCTTATTGAACCCTAGGTTTTGGGTAAATTGCACATTACACCAAAACTAGGTTTTAATGCACAAACATTGCTCAACAAGCTCTTTCTTGTTATTCAGGCTTGTAGGAGCCATAACTTTGAATCATTATCACTCTTATGATGCTTCAACACTAAAGGAACATTTTTCCATGCACAATTTGCAATTTAACCCCTCAACTTGGGTTATTTGCACTTTAGTCCAAAGTAAGTAAAACATTATTAAAAAAGGACTAAAATTGAAACACAAGTTCCTCATGAGCCATAATTACTTTTTACAAGACATAAGCAAGCATCCAATTAACTTACTTAAGAAAAACATCTAGGGTTAACACATAACACAGGTCAGGGATGTTACAAATTTATCCACCCCTAATAGGGATTTCGTCCCCGAAATCATTAAGAGAAAAGAGTAGGGTATTTCCTCCTTCTCTTCCTCTACACTACTACAGAAATGGCTTATAAAGTCACTTTTCAAGGTGTCGGTTGTATACATAAACCGACACCTAAACTCTACTGTGTCGGTTGATAACATAAACCGACATCCAATCTATGAAGGGTGACCGGACACAGGTACCGCTTTTATTAAGTGACGGTTACTTAATAAAAAACGGACACCTAAAATTAACCGCCAAAACCAAAATTTCCAGCGAAAAGTTACCTCCAAAATTTGACATATGGCGTTGGTTAATAAATAAAAAACTGACGACTAAAGGTTATTAGCGAGACAGAATGGGTGTCGGTTGTCTTTTAGTTAAAAACCGACGACTATAATCTAGTATTGGTGTCGGTTTTTTATAAGAACCGACACTATTGTTTTAGTTGTCAGTTTTTTTAAATAACCGACGCTTATGGTCAACTTAATAGCACCAGCACGACCGACTCTTCCCCTTTCTCTATTTCATTCCCGATTTCAGTTAGGTTCGGCAATTTCTTGCTCGCCCCCGTCGGTCATTGCTCCGTGCTCACGCCTGCCGCTGCTCCGTGCTCCGCCGCCGCTGCTCCGTGCTCCGTCAGCACGCCGCTCCCTGCCCTCCGTTCTCACCAGCGGCCCTCTGTGCTCTCTGTGCTCACCATCGGCACGCCGCTCTCCTGCCTCCGCGTCGTCTTTGCCGCACCGTCTCCTACTGCAGCTGCTCGCCACGGTCGCCGCCTCCGTCTCCACGCTGCTACCAACAATAGGCCCTCCTTTCTTCTTCTTCTTCTTCCTTCTCCTGCTCTTATTCTTCCTTCTCCCTCTCCTTACCAACAGCAACCACGACTGTGTGGGTTGGCACGGCCGTGGCTGTGTTGGCCGACCACACGGCCGTGCTACCCAACACGGATGTGTGGCTGGCCAACACAGCCATGGCCGTGCCAGCCCACACGACCGTGGTTGCTGTTGGTAAGGAGGGAGAAGGAAGAACAAGAATATATATATATATATATATATATATATATATATATATATATATATATATATTAAAATGAAATCAATTATGAATTTGTGATTAAATCAATTATATGATGAAATCCCTATTGCATGATGAAACCCTAACATCTGGCTGAGTTGCATGATGAAACCCTAACATCTACATGAATCCCTATTGCATAATGAAACCCTAACATCTACACACTCTATATGATACCTAAAATTGTGATGAAACCCTAACATCAATTGTGATGAAAGTAGGATTGTAGGTATTGGAATGACAATATACATGTATTTGTTGGCCTAGAAACCCGCCCAAGATTTACTCATTAGGAGTATAAATTTTGGATAGTCCCCAGTTTGGGACTATTATTGAACAACTAATCTGACTTAGGATATTTTGTTTGATTTAAACATGATTGGGCATTATTGCATGTTTGAAACTATTGAATTCTTGATTTATTATATAATAATTCTCTAATTGTGAGTGATGAAATGTAAGTGAGCAAATACATGTAGTGGATATGTACTCATTAGCCTAGAACCCCGTCCAAGATTTACTCATTAGGAGTAAATCTTGGATAGTCCCCAGTTTGGGACTGTTCTTGAACACCTAATCTCACTTAAGATGTAAGTGTATAATGTGTATTGGGTTTTCAAGAAAAATTCGGTAGCATTTCCCCGTTTGTTCTCTAAGTACATATGTACTTGGAGAACAGCGGGGAAATGCTGCCGAAATTTTCTCGAAAACCCAATGCACATTATACACTTACTAGTGAGATTAGGTGTTCAACAATGGGATAGGTGGTACACATTTATTATATATAAGAATGACATCACACATATTTGTTGGCCTAAAGTTTTAACCATGCAAAAACTCTAATCTGTTAACCCTAGACCCTAATCTTGTCCTAATATATACTTGTTTTCTCTTTGATCATAGAATGGATAGATCATGGATGTCCATTCGCAATCGCTGCACCCCAGAGTTTATTTCTAGTCTTGACCAGTTCATTAGATTTGTCGAGGAACATAGGAAACAACCTGGAGATAGGTTCTACTGTCCATGTAGGCATTGCGGTAACAACTTGAAAGTCAACACTGGTGACGAAATCAAAACTCATGTCATGTGCAACGGGATTATACAAGGCTATATAGAATGGCACTGGCATGGAGAGATTTCAAACCCAAAACCAGTGGATGTCGATAGCAGTGCTTGTGTGGAAGAAGAAATTACCTACGATGATGTAGATGTGAATGAACCAGTTCCAGTAGACATCGTTGATGCGATGCTGGATAGTTGTGGGGTAGAGCACACTGATCCACCTCCCATTTTTAGAAACATTGTGCATGATGCTGAGATGCCGTTATACACAAGTTGTACTAAGTTTACGAAGCTTAGCGTTGTGTTGAGATTGTATAAGTTGAAAGCTAACAATAGATGGAGCGACAAAAGCTTCACGTCATTGTTGTCTTTGTTGAAAGATTTGCTTCCTGAAGGAAATGAGCTGCCAATCTCAACATACCAGGTAAAGAAATTGTTGTGCCCAATGGGAATGGATGCCAAGAAGATACACGCATGCCCGAATGATTGTGTATTATTTCAAAATGACTATGCGGATTTGAAAGATTGTCCAAAATGTGGTGCGTCACGGTATAAATTGATGACTTCGGGGGAGTCCAAAACTGGTTCTCCTGCCAAGGTGATGTGGTATCTACCTATAATATCACGGTTTCAACGCTTGTTTGCCAATTCGATAGATGCGAAGAATTTGAGGTGGCATGCAGATGTTAAGAAAAATAATGATGGGATCCTACGACATGCGTCTGATTCCCCACAGTGGAAGAAGATTGATCTATTGTACCCTGAATTTGGTGAAGAAGTCAGGAATCTAAGACTTGGGCTTTGTACATACAGGATGAATCCATACAGGACATTGAGCAGCCAAAATAGCACTTGGCCAATCATGCTTGTTATATACAATCTTCCTCCCTGGCTGTGTATGAAAAATACGTATGTAATGCTATCGTTGTTGATATCGGGCCCTAAACAACCTGGAAATGACATCGATGTTTATCTTGAACCTCTGATTGATGACTTAAAGAAACTCTGGGGTGAAGGTGTGATGACCTATGATGCTTCACGAAGAGAGACATTTCGTTTGCATGTTATGTTGTTTTGCACTATTAATGACTTTCCAGCATATGGGAATTTGTCTGGATATAGTGTCAAAGGAGCTAAAGCGTGTTCTATATGTGAAGAGAACGCTAATTCTACAAGACTAAAACATGGCGGTAAGAATGTATATCTCGGTCATCGAAGGTTTCTTCCAAAATTCCATCTGTATCGTAGGAAGTGCAAAGCATTCAATGGATTGAATGAGGAACGGAGTGCACCTAAACCTATACCAGGGGAGGTTGTTTATGAAAGAGTAAAAGACTTTGTCAATGAATTTGGTAAGAGATCACAATGTACTACACAGAGTGACAATTCTTCATTCAAGAATAAGTCAATATTTTGGGATCTTCCTTATTGGAGTTCTTTGACAGTCAGACATTGTATCAATGTAATGCACGTTGAGAAAAATGTCTGTGATAACATCATTGGTACTATGTTAAATATACTAGGTAAGACTAAAGATGGGATAAAATCCAGACTGGACCTACGTGAAATGGGAATAAGGTCAGAATTAATAGAATTACGTGAAATGGGTAATAAAAGGACATACTTACCTCTCGCTTGTTACACGTTGTCTAGAAAGGAGAAGAAAGCTTTTTGTGAATGCTTGGTAAATGTTAAGGTGCCACATGGTTACTCATCCAACATCCGTAGATTGGTATCTATGAAAGATCTGAAGTTGATAGGTTTTAAATCTCATGATTGTCACACTCTAATGCAACAAATATTACCCGTGGAAATTCAATCTATATTGCCGAAGCATGTAAGGTTTGCAATCACCAGACTTTGTTTCTTTTTCAACAGTCTCTGCAACAATGTTATTGACCCTGAGACTCTCAATAATTTGCAAAGAGAATTGGTTGTTACCCTATGTCAGCTTGAGATGTATTTCCCTCCTTCGTTCTTTGATATCATGGTACATCTTGTTGTCCACTTGACTAGGGAAGTGAAAATCTTGGGACCGGTTTTCTTGCATTGGATGTATCCCTTTGAACGATACATGAGTGTTTTTAAAGGTGATGTTCAAAACCGTTGTCGGCCTGAAGGGAGTATTATTGAAGGTTATGTGGCGAGAGAGGTTATGGATTTCTGCAATGACTTTCTCAGTGGTAATGACACTCCTGATAATGACAAGAATATTGACGAGCTATTTGGCAAAGGAATTTTGGGATCACGTGTGAAAGTAATCAGCCGTGAGCAGTTGGAACAAGGTCATTTTTATATTTTACACAACATGGACGAAGTGAACGTTTATATCGAGGAACATACCAATTTCATAAAAAGACAATATCCTCGAGCCAATACAATGTGGCTTGCTAGAGAGCATAACAAGACTTTTATTAAGTGGTTTGAAGATAAAGTCTTACATCAACTATCTCAAACACCAGATGATATTACTGAAACTATCAAATGCCTCGCCTTTAAACCAAAGGTGACTGTTATGTCTTATGAAGGGTATGACATTAATGGATTCACATATTACACAAAGCGCCAAGATGATAAGAGTGTCGTCCAAAATAGTGGGGTCACCCTTCAAGCATCGACTATGTTTTTTGCAAGTGCAAAGGATAAGAGTCCACGTGAAGCTAAAATGTCATATTACGATGTCATTGAAGACATATGGGAATTTGACTACACAGATTTCAGAATTCCACTCTTCAAATGTAATTGGGTTGATAACACCAAAGGAGTTATAGTGGATGAATTGGGTTTCACTTTAGTGAACTTTGAAAAGATTGGCGAGAAGGCTGAACCATTCATATTGGCATCACAGGTGAAACAAGTATTTTGTATCGGTGATCCTGCAAATGATAAATGGTCGGTTGTTCTTCATGGTAAAAGACAATTCATTGAAGATCCTATAGATGAAGAACAATACTATGATAAGTATGATGACTCCAGTCCATTCTCAGTTGGGTTGCCAACACCAACAAATATTGAAGCTAATGATGACTTGTATGTGCGCGGAGATCACAATGAAGGATTGTGAATTGATAAAAAATCGCAATATTAGAGGTATATATGTTTTGTTTTATATGTTTTTATTTTTCTAAATATGTGAACTTTACAATTTGAATTACTTTAACTATACAAAAATACTGAAAATTTAATATGTTGTTCAAAACTGAGTATCAAACCATCACTTAAAATTTGATCTTAATTTATAATGTGAATTACTTTTCAATGTGAATGTGAACTTTACAATGTGAGCTTTACAATTTGAATTACTTTACAATGTGAACTTTACAATTTGAATGTGAATTTGCAGATGGCTGACCTTTCTCCTGATGAACGTGCTGATGATTACTGTGAGGGTGAGGACATCAATGCGCCGCCTCACAATGTAAGTTTTAAAAATATATCATATATTTATATCTATATGTCCATTTATAGTTATATCTTGTAAATGTGATTATTTTGTCAAATTTTAGGTTGATGATGCACAGGTACCATCTGAAGCACTTGAGGCACTTGATCAACAACACCAAAAAGTTGACAAGAGAAGGGGCATCACTATGATGAAGAAGTTAATTGTGCAAAAGGGCAATGGACCCAAACTTGTTGTGGATTTTGATAATGCAGGAAATGCATGTGGTGTGAATCGCAATTCATTTGTTTCATATCTTGGGTTTGTTACTCGTAGCCATTGCGGTTGTCACTTAGATTCTTGGCATAACGTTTCTAAGGAGAAGAAAGACTTAATATGGAGGGATTTATGTGTGAGTTATTATTAATTTGCAATTCTATTTTGTAGATTACTAAATTTTTGGATACTAGTTAATAGCAATTCTATTTTGCAGAGTATATTTAAATTGGATGAAAAGCTGCATCGTAAATGCGTGATGCAACACTGTGGGAGAGTCCTAAGGAACTATAGGATAAATCTCACCCGAGAATACATAAAAGAAGCTGACAAGAGGAAGAAGACAGCCACTGAACAGTGGAACTTCCTGGACAAAGAAGAATGGGACGCGTTTGTCGCTTCAAGACAAACTGATGAATTCAAGGTATTAGGCGTCAGTCTCAATCTCATTAATTAATATATGTTGTATTCACCTATTCAAGATTAACATTTAGTGTTACTAACCAAATCATTAATGTGCATACTAACTAGGCCCTCAGTGAGGCACAAAGATCAAGGCGTGCACTGAATGTGCATGACCACACAATGGGTCCAAAGGGGTATGTAGGCATTCACCAAAGACTACAGTATGAGGCTACTGCTCAGTCTGCTGCTACTCAGGAGTCCTCTACCATAGGTAGCACACCTCTGCCTCGCCATGATGTCTGGATAGCTGTGAGGCAAAATAAGAAGGGATAAATAACGAAGGACGCAACTGCTGAGGCGGCTACAAAAATGGTAAAATACAACTCTTACAGCAATCATTCAAATATTGATTATTTGTGTTGTTTACTTAATTACAAATTTTTGTTTTGGCGATTAGCGGGAGCTGCACGAGCTGAGGAAACAAGGCAAGTTCATCCCTGAGGGAACAAAGGATGAATTGACAGTTGCTCTGGGTAACCCAGAGCATCCTGGACGTGTTAGGGCTGTAGGCGCTGGTGTGGGCATCAAAGCTTTTTTTGGGCCATCCCAGCGCAAACATTTCCCAAAAGCGGGACTTTCACAAGAAGAGGTAACATATTCTTTCTTTATAATGTTACTGTAAAAGAGAATTCAATAATTAGAATTTGACGTTTCTTTTATCCATGTATAGGTAGATAAGCTATTTGATAGGAAACTCAAAGAAAAACTCGAAGAAGCAATGAAAAAGTGGCAAGCATCTTAGACTGCCACTTACCAGACAATACCTACTGCAGGCTCTACTCCTACTCCTACTGCAGAGGTTGGGAGTAATCCTGTAGAACCACCACCTAGCACATCCGCTGTAAGTATTTTTATGACATAGTAACTAGTTTTTTAATTCAAGATGATATGTATATATGAAATTGTAGTCGTTTCAAAAAAAGATGATATGTATATATGTATATAACATTCTTTACACAAAAATTTGTAGGGGTTGAAGCCATGCCGTCTAAAAAGTAAAGAATTTGTCATTGCAGAGGCGTCGGCTTACCCATCCCTACCAGGGGAAATGTGTCACAGGTCTCCAGTACCAGTTGGTTGGATTCATGTGAGCCCGATACATATATTCTCCCAGTGGATGGATCTTCCATTGCCATATGCCCACCCAGATTGTGAAACGCTTGGTGAGGCAGTAGGCGGAGTGATATTGTGGCTAAAAGCGGATGTACTCTTTACTGAAAAGGTATGGTAAATTTACATTACGTTCAATTGTTAGTGTGTGTATATGATGGCAGTTGATATGAAATTTATTTATATATATATACAGGTTAAAAAGAAGACACCCACAACATCTAGGCCTCCACTTCCACCTCCTACATTACCTAGTTGGGTTCCACAGGACCTACCTGTCCCGTTAGGTCCTAACTATAGGGGTATGGCAATATGGTTAGGCAAACATGATATAAACTCCCCTATAACTGTTTCTTCCGATTTAGATTCTACAAGTCAGTCATACAAAACAAAACTATTTATATAAGATATTTTGGAGTTGTTTTGATATGATTGGCTAAATACATCTGTGATAGAGCTATGGATAAGGTGAGATCTTCTTTATACATCCATATACCTTGTGTATGATTTGGTGATCTGGTTTCTTATTTATTAATGCATGCGTAATTAATACATATTTTGCAGCTACTTAGACAAGATATGTGCAGATTTTGGATTCGAACATGTAGGGTTTTTTATTCCATCTTTGATTAGTCTAGTAGCTAAAGACCCTACGTCAGTTCAACAATACTGTTGTGAGGCTTTTTCAAATTTTGCTGTAAATAAGAAGATGGTGATAATGGCTCCATTCAATGTAGAGTAATTTTACTTTGCTTATTATAATTTGGACTTAAGAAAATTACATTTTTATTGTGGATTTTGAGTTATTAATTTTTAAATTTTTTACCTCTAGGAGTAGGCATTGGGAGTTACTGGTTATTACCCCGAGACGTTCACTGTGTATTATCTAGATCCTAAGGGGAGTAAATTGAATACAAGATTTGGACACATAATAAAAATGGCATTATTCCGGTGAGAAATATTTCATTTTCATATTCGTTAACATATGCTATTACATTACTATTTAATTGTAATGTTCTGTGTTACATTAACATGTAGGGTTTTTGAGGAGTTCAAAAAGGCTGGAGGAAAGGTCCCCACGAAAAAGAACCAGCCAATAATTTGGAAGAACGTGAAAGTAAGTTCCCGACTGCAATATATGTATATATTATTTATGTGAACAATGCTTAATTAGTTGTATTTTTTAATATTTTGTATGTTTGAATTTATAGTGTGCTACACAAGACAACAGATGGGCATGTGGATACTATGTCATGCGATATATGCACATGATTATCAAACATCCCGCACTGGATATCGAGTGTATTGCTCAGGTATTATATAGTCTCATTAGATAATATGATCGAAATATATCAATCTTATTTATAGCTCATTAATTATATATATACATCATTCTCTTTATAGGTGTTTAAAGCTGACCCCATTACAGGAGAGGACTTACCAGATGTAAATGCTCCCTATACGATGGGAGAATTATATGAAGTAAGAGAAGAATGGGCAACAACCATACAAATAGTAGGGGTTTTAAAATATAATTGGGATCCTGATAGCGAATAATGACTAAACAATGATATTTTGTAAATGAATTTCTGAATTATAATATATGTGTGAATGTTTCTACATGTCTGGATGTTTCTACATGTGTCTGAGTGAAAATGAATGAAAGTGTTGGTTGCTATATGAATGTTTCTACATGTGTGAATGTGAATGAATGGAACTACAGATTGCTAGCTACATGAATGTTTCTAAATGTGTGAAAATAAAATGGAACTGTAGGTTGCATTGCTAAATGCGTGTGTGAATATTTTTGTTGTTAATTTTGCAGGTTTGTGGCCTGTTGTTGGCTGATATCAATGGATGTCGTAAAACCTGCAGTTCATAACTGAACTGAACATGTTTCTCATCCTGCGACCAGCCACAGCAGGTCTGTAGACTGACAGGAAAAAAAAACAATAGGCGTCGGTTATTTATAAAAAACCGACACACAAAGTTATAGTGTCGATTTTCCTACTCTTAACTGACATCTATTTCCTTAACACCACGTCCGTGCTGGCCAGCACGGCCGTGGCACCTAACCAGACAACACATAATACAGTGTCAGTTTCCTACTCGTAACCGACGTCTATTCCCTTAACAACACGGCCGTGCTGGCCAGCACGGCGGTGGTGCGAGGATATATGGCGTCGGTTTCTTACTTATAACCGACACTGATAGTGCCCAAGATGGCGCCCGTTCTGTGGTACGAAGGGTTTGGGCGTCAATTTTCTTAACTAATAACCGACACCTATAGACCCATGATGGCGCATTTTCGGTGGTGCGCGAAGAGTTTGGGTGTCGGTTTCTTATCTAATAACCGACGCCTATAGTCTCCTGATGGCGCGTTTTTTGTGGCGTGCAAAGAGTTTGGGCATCGGTTTTGGAACCGACGCGTAATGGGTGAGCTTTTAGTGTCGCCCACATAGGTGTCGCTTAGAAACCGACACTAAAGGCCTTAAATAACCGACACCAAAGGTAGGTTCTGTAGTAGTGTAGCTAGTTCCCACGTAGCTTCTTCAATGCCACAGTGATGCCAGAGAACTTTTACAAGACAAATGTCTTTCTTTTTCATCTTTTTAGTTCTTTTATCAAGGATCATCACAGGTCCTTCAACATATGATATATCATCATTTAATTCTACCTCCACTGGTTGTAGAACTAACTCAGTGTCAGGATGACACTTTCTCAACATAGAGATATGGAACACTGGATGCAACTTATGCAGCTTAGATGGCAATTATAGCTTATAGGCTACCTTTCCAATCCTTTCAATGATTGGATAAGGTCCCATAAATCTAGGAACTAACTTCCCCTTCTTTCCAAATCTAACAACATCTTTCCAAGGTGAAACCTTGAGGTATACTCCGTCTCCAACTTGGAATTCTAAAGGTCTTCGACGTTTGTCAGCATATGACTTCTGTCTATCATGTGCATTCTTTGAATGTTGTTGGATTATTTTAATCTTCTCAGTTGTCTGCTGTACTAGCTCAGGACCCAAAAGTTGATATTCTCCTATTTCATACCAACATAAAGGATATCTACAACATCTACCATATAATGCTTCATATAGTGCCATGTCAATATTGTGATGATAGCTATTATTATAAGAAAATTCTATCAAGCTCAGGTACAGATCCCAACTTCCTACAAACTAAAGAACACATGCCCTAAGAAAGTCCTCCAAGGTTTGTATGGTCCTTTCAGATTGTCCATCTGTCTGGGGGTGAATGGCAGTACTAAACCTTAATTGTGACCCAAATCTTTATGCAGTCGTTCCCAAAAATGACTAGTAAACTGGGGACCTCTATCAGATACAATAGTAGCTGGAACCCCGTGCAACCGTACTATCTCATCTATGTATATATGTGCAAGCTTCTCAGCAGTGTAGGTTGTTTTGACAGGAAGAAAATGTGTTGTCTTTGTCAACCTATCAACTATCACCCAAATGGAATCATGACCTTTGGTTGTTCTAGACAAACCAACCACAAAGTCCATGGTTACATGATCCCATTTCCACTGCGGTATAGGCAAAGGTTGCATTGTTCCTGCAGGCTTTTGATGTTTAGCTTTAACTTGCTGACACACCGGACACCGCATAAAAAACTCAGCTACATCCCTCTTCAATCTAGGCCACCAATACATATCTTTTAGGTTATGATACATTTTGGTGCTCCCTGGATGCATTGCATACGTTGAGGAATGAGCTTCCTCCAAAACAAATTTTCTTAAATCATTGGCATCAGGTACCACCATTCTACCATGGTAACAGACTACTTGATCCTCTGACTCATGAAAGCCATATCGTTTCTCAATGTCATACTCTGACCTGATCTGCTGAATCACAATATCAACTTGCTGTGCTTCTTTGATCTGCTATCTCAGAGTAGGTTTCACTTGCATCTCAGCTAACAACCCGACTAACAAAGATACTTTAAGTTGTACATTTTTTTGCCTCATAGAGATAAGCATATCTCTCTTAGAGCACACTAAAGAGTTTAACCATGCTTTATCTATGGCTGGTACTTAAAGCATCAACCACTACATTGGCTTTCCCTGGATGATAATCAATTGTACAATCGTAGTCCTTGATTAACTCTATCCAGCGACGTTGTCTCATATTCAACTCATGTTGTGAGAAGATATACTTTAGATTTTTGTGGTCTGTGAAAATATGGAATGTCTCTCCATAGAGATAATGCCTTCAAATCTTCAAAGCATGGACCACAACAGCTAGTTCTAGATCATGTGTTGGATAATTCTCCTCATATTTCTTAAGATGTCGAGAGGCGAAAGAAATCACATGATTATCCTGCATCAACACACAACCTAAACCATTCTTAGATGCATCACAAAAAACTATATACCCCTTTCCATGCTCAGGTAACACCAGGACAAGTGCACTTGTTAACCTTTCTGTCAACAACTAGAAAGAATGTTGACACTTGTCATTCCAGACAAAAGGAACCTCTTTCCTGGTCAACTTGGTTAGGGGTAAAGCTATAGAGCTGAAGTTCTTAATGAACCTTCTGTAATAGCCTGCTAGTCCAAGAAAACTACAAATCTTCATCGGTGTCTTTGGCTGTTCCCACTGTAGGATAGATTTTACCTTCTTAGGATCAACACGGATTCCTAGGGCAGATATTACATGTCCTAGAAAAGAAACTTCTGTTTACCAGAACTCACATTTGCTAAACTTAGCATACAACTTATGCTTTCTTAGCAAAGTCAAAGCCTGACGAAGGTGTTGCTCATGTTGTTGGGCATTTCTATTGTAGATTAAGATGTCATCTTGAAGACTACTATGAATTGATCAAGAAAAGGCCTGAAGATTCTGTTCATTAGTTCCATGAATGCAATTGGTGCATTAGTTAGTCCAAACGACATAACTATGAACTCATTGTGACTATATCTTTTTCTAAAAGCAAATTTAGATATGTCACTCTCCTTGATACACAATTGATGGTATCCTGACCTTAGATCTATCTTAGAAAAGATAGTTACACCACGCAACTGATCGAACATGTCATCTATCCTTGGTAGAGGATACTTGTTCTTTAAGGTTACTTTATTCAATTGTCTGTAATCAATGCACAATCGCTTAGACCCATCTTTCTTTTTAACAAAGAGAACCGGGGCACCCCATGGTGAAGTACTCAGTCGAATAAAACCCTTCTCAAGCAACTCCTGTAGTTGTTTCTTGAGCTCTGCCATCTCAACATGTGCCATTCTATATGGTGTTTGTGCTATCAGTTGCATGCCCAGGATTAGATTAATCTCAAAATCAATCTCTCGGGGTGGCGGAACACCTGGAAGTTCCTCAGGAAACACATCTTCAAACTCCCTAACTATCAGAACTTCATATTGATTTGGGCTCTCCATTGTGGTATCCACTACATGTGCCAAGAATGCAAAGCATCCTTGTCTCATTAGCTTCTCAACTACCATAGCTTACACAAGACGTGTTGGAAGAATCTTTCTATCTCCCTGAAAGATCCATGTGTCAACATTATCTGTGAACACAGCTTGTTTGGAACTGCAATACAAGACAACCTTATACTTCTGTAAGGTGTCCATCCCAAGGATTATATCAAAACCCTGCATCTCAAGTGGTATAAGATCCACTTGAATGCAATTTTTAGAAAAAGAAACAGTGCAGGGAGAACACACCTCCCGCAACACTACAGATCCCATTAAAGGAGTCTTTAACTTCAAACTCTCTGCCATATGACCAACTGTCATATTGCAGTCCAGAATCACTTTGTGACAACCTTGATTTTTTAGGTTTCATATCCTTTTTTGTAATTGGAGTTCATGACTTTTCTTAATTGAGTAGTTCCAAGTTGAGGTGACATTTCTCCAACGATGGATGCCTTTAAACCACAAATATGACTACAGTTCCATGATAGAATGAATACTTTTATCAAGGGCCTTCTTCGGACATGCAAGTACTTAACATGTACTATTAGTTATTTTGATTTTCTTATGAAGTGAAGTGTCAAATTGAAGTATAAAAGGACTCAATTGGTTCAATGATGAGCCTTTAGGTGTAACATGATCAAAATTTGCAAGTTAAACTTGTTTGATCAAGAACTGATGATTTATTGGTTTGGATTTTAGGTTTATCCACTTATTATGTGTTTACTTGAGGATTTAATCTGGATGATGAAATTTTAGAGTTTTTAGCTCAAACTTGGTTATACAAGGCCTTATGTGATGGGGAATCCATGGTTTAAATTTCATCTAAATAGGAGGTTCCTACTAGAAGATATAAGAATTTGTAATTATCAATGTCAGTTCAAATATCTTGCCAAACCATAGTCTTATTGTTTAAGACTTTAGAAACTGTGACATTTAAATGTCACTCAGCCCAGATATTGTGAGTGCACAACTCACCCTCCCAGCCGTAGATCTTAGATCTGTGAGCCAAAACATCATCTCCTACCTCCGAACTTCACGGGAGGCAGGGGAAATAGGTCTATGAGATAGGAGCCTATCCCACTTTGTCTTTGGACTGCCCCTTCCACACGATTCCTTTCAGTGCTTCAGATCCGAGAAGGGTGGAGATAACTCACGACCCCTCACTTAGGGCCTAAGCTTGACGGATTGTTGAGATTCCACTCCCAGACCTCTCCACTCTCTGTTACAGTAAGGAGTCAGAGAAAGGGGTGGGAAGGGGAGATCTAGACGACATCCAACAACCCAATCTCAACTTCCATAAGCCACTGAACGAGTATACAAAGGAAGTGAGTCTTCTCAGGGATTTCTCACCTGCCGGCGCACCCCTTTCTTCTTGGGATGGTTGCGATATGAAGAAACATCGCCAGGTGGTCTAGAATCCATTCCCCCTTCCTCTTCCTTCTTCGTGGCACCGTCGTGACTGCCAACCAGACATGGGATCGAAGGGACCTAACAGGTGGTCCGCAGGCTTCCATCTAGAGTGCTTCCACCACCATGAAGGAGATGAGGTAGACATTATCTCAGTACAGAGTCGGGGTCTCGCTCACAGCCGCCAGAGCTTTCTCTTGCGGCGGCGCCCAGAGTGAGCCAAGGAAGAAGCTGTGTGCCTTTCCTTTAGGGCGGCGGCTACGTGCAGACACTGAACACAGATCACTGTGTACCACATGGGTTAAGGAGAGCATGAAGAAGGGAAGGTCGTGAGCTGATCTAAGAGCAGAAGCCTCTTTTCTGCCGTCCAAATGATGGCAGTGACCGAAATAGAGGGTGAGCGGGAGGCTAAGTCCCACCTTGCCACCAGCCATCGCCGAGAGGACCGCACTTCATAGATAGCTATTGGGGAGGAAGACCGAGCAAGACCAATCGGTCATCAAGCATCCACAATGCCCCTGACGACCACCTACAAGCTCGTAGGAGATCGCCGGATCTTCCCGATGCCTCATATGGGCAAGGCAAGCGTTAGGTAGCAGATCCCCAATCTGCATCTCCCTCCTCTGTCGTGGATCCAAGCTGGAGGTCTATCTATCTATGGATCTCTCTTCAAGAAGTGAGACTAGCCGTTCTCGTGGGCTCTTAGGTGCTGACATCAGAGGATGGAGAGGCCATGAAAGGCACAAGGTATCGTTGAAGCTGGGCATCGCGACAACGCCCCACCCACAGAGGCAGGACCTATGGGGCTTGGAAACCCTCGTGTGGGCGAGAAGGAAATGAGCCGAGGATAGACCGAGACCAGAATCACAAGCTAGCCGGTTCTTTTGGGCCAGCGTGAACTGAAGGAAGAGCTGTGTGCCTCCCCCTTCAGAACAAGGTGGCCAATCCTGGAGTGCCACCTCAGGCGGTGGGCCCATCACATAAGGTAAATGATCCTTAATTCTCAGAAATAGACTTGATCCTAGAAAATATATTAAAAATAGCTCCCTTGGCCTATAAATCCCCCAAAAATACCTCTAGACTCAAAAAATGATCCCCTATATTACTAAACCCTTAGTTTTCGATTTTGAAGCACAACTTTTGATGATATTCAATTTAGGGTGAAATGCTTCTTTTGGGTTCATTTAATTTGTATAATTAGCAAATGATGGATATAAAATATGAGAAAAATATTATTGGAACCCTAATACCACTTAGAAACCATAAGTGGACTCTAATCTGATAGTAATGCCAAAATGTTATGTCTTTCCTTATTAATGAGCAAATTAATGCTTTTAAACTCTTTTTAGTTCTAGAAAATAGACCTATCATCAGAAAATTATGAAATCTGAACCAGACCGTTAGAATGACATCTGGATCACTATAAAAATACCAGAGACACATTTTAAATCAGTAACACCTAGATTTGGCCAAACCCTAACTTGGACCTAAAATTACCAAGAATATGATGTACATATATTAATGATGATTAATTTGTTATTAACCAGGTGATGACTAGTTCTAGATGATCCAAGATGATTAGAATTCTCTTAACTCAGGTACGTGGGTTTTTATTTAAGTATATGACTATGGTTTTCGTGCTTGCAATCATGATATGTATGTATGCTCTCTTCTATTTGCAAATATTGGATGTAGTAGCACTATATAGTACTCGATGTTTTATCACTTGTAAACATAAATGATAAGTAGATGCTTTGTAGTTATTTAAGGTGTTCATTATCCCCCTTATGAGGGAATGGATTAATGTTGTCTAGTATGCCTCCCTAGAGCACACGGTGTACGGGGAGTTTCCCTAGAGTACTTGGTACACGGGGATGGGCCCAAATATTTATGTTTTGGTACTAATCCACCTTGATAATGCAATTCATCTAGGAAAATGACTTAAATTGGCATATTTCGCTTAATAAAGAAGTGTTTTCTATGATTTTCTTTCCTTCTGCAAATCTTTTTCAAAATTATGAAAGCCATAAATATATGTATCTTTCTGCCCATGTACACAACACCTTGTGTGTTGATTGTTGTTACGCGTATGTTTTAGGTTCAGAGATAGCATGGGAGAAAAGTGCAGGATGTGAGCAAGTTGTACAGGTTGTACCTATTGTGTAGATCCTAGTTTAGCATACATGTTCTTAGACTATAGAATTTTCATTCAATATGTAAATGTAAACCATTTTGTAATAATTCATTTTGTATAAAAATACATGTTGAATGTTGAGAAATGTTATGGTTGTATGTTCATGTACGCGTATTATGCTTCCACATCGCTCTCTGATATGATTGGATGATGTTTTCAGATTCTGACATCTCATTCCCAATAGGGTTTGGAGAAACCAAAATCCGGGGACGTCACACACTTCTTGAGTGATAAAGGAATGCGTAGCACCCGGATCAATCAAAACAGATACGAAGCAGAAAGAAAACATATTAGAATGAAATAGTTCCATCTGACCTGTCACAACTCTGGGGTTGACAACTGCTTCAGGCTGGTTCATTGCATAGAACCTTGATGTTGCCTGCGGTTAACCCTGTGCTCAGTTGTCGGGCGTCGATGAACCGGCTTGTGACGATTGTCCTCGACCTCGAGCGCCACTAGAAAACTATCTCCTCTGAGAGCCTTGCTGACTCTGTCTCAGAGGTTGAGTCACCATTGTATTCCCAACTGGACAATCCTTCATCAAATGCCCATCTTCCTACATTTGAAACAACCTTTATTTTTCCACTATGGCCTATATGGTCATGTTACTGACATTGAGGCTGAACTTTGGGCTCTAGTTGGAACAAAACTACGGCCCCTACCCCTACTTGACATCCATTGCATCTGGGGATTAAATCTTGGTGGTGGTGGTGCAGAAAACCTTGGCTTTTTGAAACTCTCAGACCTCTATCCCTGGTATTGGGTAAACACCTTCTTGTTGCTGGTCTGTCACTTTTCAATCACAGACCTTTCTATCCTCCTCACGGACTCTACAAAAGTGGCCAATCTCTCCATGTTCTCCAAAGAAGACACAGGAGTAGTCAAATCAGCGTTCAACCCTATCTCAAAATGTCTGATTCTCTCCTCATCATTGGCTACCATATGCGGATAAAACCGCAAAAGCTCCATTAACTTAGCCTCATATTCACTAATGTTCATCTGACCCTTCCTGATCCTCTCAATTTGAGAGATCTTTTTGTGTAGAAACGTCTTAGGGAAGTATCTAATGATGAATTCTCGTCGGAATCCTTCCCATTCGATTACTACACCTGGCCTCTTGCCTTCTTCAATAGTACACCAGTGGCCAACACTCCCCTTGAGGAGGTATACAACATGTCTCACCTTCTCAGCTTCAGGAATGTCAAGGATCCTGAAAGCCTTCTCCAACTCTGTTAGCCATAAGTCTGCATCTGCTGGATCAGTTGTACCAGCATAATCTATGGCTCCAACCCGGCAAAGTCTCTCAAAAGTCTTGTCGGATCCATGTCCATCATTGTGGGTTGGTGCCCTCGGTGCAGGTGGTGGCATCCTATCCTCCATATGCGTCATAGTCTCCATAAACTGCTCAAATAGAGTATGGAAAGCTGGGTTCTCTAATGCAACTTGATCAAGATGAGGAATCTCAGGTACAGGCTCCTCCCTAGCTTGATCCCTTGCACCTCTTCTTGGTGCAGCAATACTGCTCTCGGCAGCGTGTTCATCATGTGATCCAGACATCTTCAAGTTCTTCTTCTCCTATATGAGCAGAAGACACTATCACATAAACTAGAAGACACTAGAACAAACTCAACAACCTTAATCCTATGTCTCTATAGACTCAGCAAACCTATAGCTCTGATACCACTAATTGTCACACACCGTTCGAACAAAACGTCATTAACTAAGCGGAAGCGATCATTTAGCAGCGGATTACTAAAAATCACTAAAAATTGTAAACTTCTACAAAGGGATTTTAATTAAGGGAAACTTTTTCATAAAAGACCAAAGTACTCCAGTTACATATTGGTTCACATATACATGTCTTGTACCATGTCATCTCAAAATTACATTAACAGTTGCTTTGT
Source organism: Alisma plantago-aquatica (assembly GCA_963693085.1). Taxonomy (NCBI): domain Eukaryota; kingdom Viridiplantae; phylum Streptophyta; class Magnoliopsida; order Alismatales; family Alismataceae; genus Alisma; species Alisma plantago-aquatica. The sequence continues at coordinate 1,215,188,656 of OY856412.1, forward strand.
TGAACTATACACAGGCAACATAAAAAAACTTTAAGGCATTAAGCCAAAATCTCAGATCGTATCTATAAAACTAACTACCGACTCCGAGGACCTGAGAGTACAGAGACAACTCATAGGACTCTATATACATATGTACAAAACTTCATAGCCAATGTCTCCACCTGAGATATCACTACTGTCCTGTATGTTGTTGCTGCTCTCCCCTTACTACTGGGTATCTGCCTCCTCGTCTGTGTCTCCCTAAAAAGTGTTGGAAACCGACGGAGTGAGACCCATGTCCCAACGAGAGATATAACTCTCTACCAAAAACATTATTATTGCAGAATAAACAACAATATAAAACTGAGCAGAGGAATTATATATTGAAAAATATCTAGATTAAATACTAATCAGATTAGGTCAATAAAGCATTTCAGCTATATCTTGACTAAATAGCATAATACTTATTCAATAAGGAATATGAAGAACATGCGTAAAAACTATCCATCTAGGATCTATTTAAGCAATGTAACATCAATCAATGATTCTCGTATATCAACCTTAAGCAAATATGCTACACGACTGATTACATTTTACAATCAAACTTAAGCCCTGAGGAGATGAAGGTATACCGTTCATACTCCAACCGACCATTGTAAAGTCAAAATCAGTGCCACACAAGATCAATGGAAGAGCCGGACTCCATGACCTCATCTCCTCCCAGTCAGTGTGGGCTTAATATGTAGGACATCTCATGTCTCTGCTACATATAGATTTCCAGGATATACTGGCACTTCGCTATAGAGTTACAATGGTGGCTGCACTCTCCTCGCAAATCGAGATATTTCATGTTTATCTCACCTCAATTCTGACATTAACATTATCGAGAGATTCGTGATACATCCATCTCATCACATATAATGAAAGATTGAGAGATTTAATGTTTATCTACCATCAATCCACATTAGGGAGTAAGATATTCATGTCCATTACCCCTACATACTCAACAGTATGCACTCTAGGAGATCCCGTGGGAAAACCTATTTTACCATCAACAACTACTAACGATGGTGGATCTGTGGCTAGGGCTCTACATGATATGATTTCACTTGATTAATTAAGTACGTTACCATATTATTTTTAGCATCAATCAGGTTTCCAAACATAATTTATCATAACCATTGCTATAAAGAATGTGGAACGCTTTCATCAAATACTATTCATATCTTTAATAAAGAATTGGGATCTCAATCCCTCATCTCATCATATGCAAACTCATTTTTTTCCCACCAACTCATCATCATGATTATGGAATATGGACATTGAACCCTTAGTTCATCATAGAACACTGGTTACCACTTATTAGGTAACTAATACCTTCAGGTCATCTGACCAAGGTGATCATGATACTTATTACACAAACATTTCATGTGGCTTACCAAGTCTATTTCAACTCTTATTACTTTTTAATAAGAAACAAAGCATATCATAGCTCACAATGCCCATTAACATTCTCAATAATAAAACATCATAGATCATACCTGGCTATGCTCATCATCTCATGATACCTGCATGGTTAGTACTTATGATAACAGTTATATCAATTACATATCAACACCATGCACTATAACACCACTAATCCCTTATTAGGGTTAGTGTTTCCCTTTTCATGTCATTTAGGGATATTCATCCCATTGTCCAGAATTAGGGTTATGATTAATCATCATACTGCCCAAGATTAGGGTTTCAGATAATATAACCCAGAATTAGGTTTTCACATACCTTCACCCTGTATTAGGGTTAGGGTTTACTATTCACATTAGATTAGGATTTCTCATATCCCATTACCCAATTTAGGGTTAGGATGCACTATTCACATCAAATTAGGGTTTATCATATCCTTTTACCCAAATTAGGGTTAGGATGTACTATTCACCTCAAATTAGGGTTACTGTAGCATTACATAGCATCACCCTAGATTAGGGTTTCATATCACATTTCATCATCTTATATTAAGGATTTACATATCATTACCCTGAATTAGGGCTCCTTACATACTATCCCCAAATTAGGGTTACATCTACATTTATCCCAAAATTAGGGTTTCACCCTGTATTGCCTTAATTTAAGGCTCACTAATTTTCTTCATTAGGGTTTCATGATCTCATCATGGGTCAATCCCTAATTACATATTTTACTCATAATGAAGGAATTGAAACTTGTATTTACATATAAGCACTACTTACTCTCTCATCCTCTCTGGGAAGTTAAGTACCTCAAAGTTGACTCAGTTAGGTCAATTCTTTATTCTAATACACCCAATTAGGGTTAGTGTAGTGTGTTGAGATTTTGCTTCCATAATCTCCAAAGATTAACCCTTCAAGGGTACTAATCACCCTATCTATTAAGAGTACAACTAATGTAATCACCCTTGATTTACATAATTAATAACCACATAATTACATGACCTTTAATCAAATTGGTGTTCAAACGATTTAGGTTAATTACTCTCCAAACAGTTTTGGTAACCTAGACCCCAAACGGTCTTGACCAACCAGACCCCAAACGGTCTTGCTTGAATGACCTCCAAACGGTCTAAGACCATTTAGACCTCAAAACGGTCTTAATCTAACGGTTGGAAACCGTTTAGAAATTTTGTACTTGAAACCGTTAACCAAGACGTTCTTGAGATGGATTGAGTACCCAAACGGTTTGGGATCGTTTGGTCTCAAACAGTCTGGAGACCGTTTGGACTCAAACAGTCTTGAGACCGTTTGGTCCAAACCTCCTCAAAACTGATTGGACCCAAAAATGGTCTCAACCACTCAATTCAATTTAGGGTTTCAATGATTGATCCTCTCATCAATTGAATCCATTGAACCACTCATCAATTAAACCTATGTGCCACTCATCAATTGAATTAATAAGCCATCCTTCAGTTGAATCAACCTTCAATTGAACATCAATTAGGGTTTTGAACCCAATTGGATTAGGGCTTGTAATCGATGGACCTTCAATGTTTGTCATTGTGGAACTAATTGCATTGAAATCCGTGAACCACCATTCAATTTAATTATGACCTGACCTCAAACGGCCTTGAGGTCGTTTGGCCCCAAACGGTCTTGAGACCGTTTGACCCAACCAGTCATTGGATCTCAATTGAAATTAATTAGATTTTCAATAAATACCCGATTTAGGGTTGATGATTGTTGGACTTTCAATTGTTGAGTCATTTGAAACTAACTCAATCAAGGCCATTGGATCATCATTCATCTCATCCATCATTGAACTCAAAATGGTCTGAGACCGTTTGATCCCAAACGGTCTTGAGACCGTTTGGTTTCAAACGATCTTGAGACTGTTTGGTCTCAAGTTCATGAAACCGTTTGCAAAGGATATTTGTGGAGATGTGTGATTATGATGATATCATCATCATCAAGCTCTAAACCCACGAATCTTAATGTGATTTCCATGGTGATTTCATCAATAAATCAAATAAACTTTAGAGGATAGAGAAAATTTCAACAATAGTTAAAGATATGAAATCAATAACAATCTTCAAGGTTTCAAGTTATATAACCCGCCTTCAATGAAGCTTCAAATCTCCAACTTCACGTCCCTAAAGGTGAAAGAGGCTTTCTCACTTCACAAGGTTCGTTGTTCAATCTTTTTAGTGGAAAATATTGGCTAGAAGGGAAGATTGATGGAAGAAAAGAAGAAATCCATCATTTATTTTCGATTTCCACCATGAAATCATGGTTGAAAGTGATCAAGAAGCTTACCTACAGGTTGGAACTCGTCCTCCTGTTTCTCCTTAGTCCCCTTGATCTCGTCCAAGGCAAGCAAGAAAGAAAATCCAAAGAAAGATCTTTGGTTGAGTGGGAAATGAGGTATATATAAAGAAATTTCTAGGAGAGAGAAAGTTGAAAGAAAATCCTTCAACTCTCCAAACCATGCCACACAATCCCCTCTTTCCCTTGTGAATGAAGGCACCTTCCCTTGCCTTTAATTCCCCTTCATTATCCTCAAATTAAAAGAAAAGCAAATTAAGCACCTTAATCATATTATACTAATATCCCATTTTTAGTGGATATTACTTTTCATTAACTTAATGTGAGTGGGCTCTCCATTCACTTAAGATATTTTCGTGCCTTTGCAAGGCACAAGATCTTACAACCTTTTGCAAAATCATCCCTCACCTTTTGGTTGAAGGTCCCTCTAGAAGTAAATTGAAGTAAAGTTCCAATTATGCTTAAATCTTGATTATTTTAATATCAAGATTCTCTCTCCTCTAAAGTGATTAAAATGAGGTGTCCTCTAATTTTCTTGCCTTTACATGATGCCAAAAATAATTAGGGACCCTCTAGAAGTGACATTTTTCATATTGAACCCTAGGTTTTGGGTAAATTGCACATTACACCAAAACTAGGTTTTAATGCACAAACATTGCTCAACAAGCTCTTTCTTGTTATTCAGGCTTGTAGGAGCCATACCTCTGCATCATTCACACTCTTATGATGCTTCAACACTAAAGGAACATTTTTCCATGCACAATTTGCAATGTAACCCCTCAACTTGGGTAATTTTCACTTTAGTCCAAAGTAAGTAAAACATTATTCAAAAAGGACTAAAATTGAAACATAAGTTCCTCATGAGCCATAATTACTTTTTACAAGACATAAGCAAGCATCTAACTAACTTATTTAAGAAAAAAATATAGGGTTAACACATAACCCATGTTAGGGATGTTACACTAACCCTAGACATCCCTTGATTAACAACACAAAAAGTTGCATTGAGAGTAGGGTAAAATCCCCAATCGGTTGTTCAGTTAAAACAAGCCATCCATTGTCAACAAATAAGCTCCTTAATTTGATCATATAAATGAAACCATCTAAATTACATTATTTGGACCAACATATTACATTATCTATCATTCCACTCTATTTTAGGAATATACATTAGATCTTAACCATTGGGTCAAGTTCATATGTTAAAACCATCAATTACAGTATAGGTTCGACCATTGCATCAAGTGACCCAAGAAACCATTGATCTAAGGCTTAATTGATGCTACAACTATATGATTAAATAACCATAGTGGAGATCTGATACACCATCTTAGTTACCATTAAGTCACCATAGGTTGTTAGATCAGCACTATATTCATTAATCAACATCAGATATTAACTAAATGTAATCATTGATTGATAACATCAGTAGGGTACATAATGGTTGATCATTAAACTTCTAATTAATGAAAAACCTGGCCTAAGGGGGTGACCATAGGTTCTCACCATCATCTGACACATTTGATCTTGACCACTAGTTATCATGAAGACAACACCATAGGGTTGTTGCAATGGTACCAACATCGGGTCATGGGTTTATAGAAGAAATCAGCTTTAAACCCTAAAATTGACCATTGGTTAATAGGTGCTTAGCACCATAGGTTGTCAATCCAACCTGATCCAAGTCATATTATACCTTAGGAATAGCATACACATGATCACAGGTTCATCTAGAAATGAAATAAGAACAGGGAACATTATAAAAATCGAGATCTAAGTCAAGCATAGCTTTTTAGTGCATTAATCATCATTTTCAAGCAAAAACATGAGCTAGCCAGCTTATGGTAAGCAATAAATGTGGAGCAAGTTATAAAACTTGCCTAAAATGAGAATATGAAACCCCACATAGAAGAAATCTCGAGCATGTAGGGTATAAAATCCAAGCATAAGCTATGAACTCGTCCATCTAGCACCTTTCTTCATCAAATGAGCAAACCCTAAGCATAAGGAGCAAGAAAGGTAGGGTTTTAAATCTTTAGAGAAATTTATACCATGGAACAACAAGGTTCCAACTGGAGGAAGGTCTAAGTAAGTATAATAGAAAGATAAATGGAGAAGAAAAGAATAAAATAACTTGCCTTGGTCGGAATCCCTAGAAGATGACCTTGGAAACCCTAGGTAGGGCTAAATGGAGCTCTAGGAGACCTTCTTCTCCAAAAAGAGGTTGTCTTCAACCTTAGAGCACTTGGTTCCACAGAAAAACAGACAATAGTCGTTGCTCCAGGTTAAAGGAAAGAGAAAACAAGCATACTTTCGTACTTGGGCAAGGAAGAGGTAAATATAGCCCATGGATAAGGATGGAAGCAAGAATGAGGTGTAAACGTAGCTTCCCCATGTTTCTATGGCCTTAAACTATTAAGAATATACCAGCACACACACAAGCAGATCCCCCACCATAATTATAGAACTTATTAGATTTCCTTTGTATAATTTCCCATCCAATCACATAATTCAGTAGTTGATAGCTACTAAAGGTAGCTCATCCGTGAAGGGGTAAACCCTAAAATACCCTTGGAGAAAACACCTTCACACCAAGGTTTAAATAGGTGCCCCATGGCTCAACACGCTCAATAATGATGAGAGAATATACAAGGAACATAATGAAAGTGATTAGTTGCAAAGATAACCTCTCAATTGGGTAAATTGCATAAAAGTCCAAAATGTGCATAAAATTGCATAACTTGCTCAAACAATGTCCAGATTAGACCAAATTTGAAACTTAAGCTTTTCTTATGATTTAAAAGAATATCAAACTGTTATATTAGGGTTATAAGAATTCAATTATGATAATTAAGCTTATTCAACTGATTAAGCATGTTTAGGGCCCTTACATCAAGTGTGGAAAGAAAGGTCACTACAAGATAGATTTTCTACAAGGCAAAAACACCCATCATCACAAGAGAAGTGAAGAGAAGTAAACGAAGAAGGAGAAATGGCAAAAAATCTCAAGTGACTCCTCTAACTCAAGTGAAGAATCAAGTGGAGGATCTTTCTCAAGCTCTAGTGATTAAGGAGAATGCCATTTTATTCTCAGGGCTTCCAGAAATGAAGACCCAAATGAGGTAAATATGAACTCTTTAGATAAAGAACCTTTAATTTCTATCATTAATGCTACTTGTGACTCTCTAAAGTCTTCCAAAAAGAAAAAGAAAAAGCTTGCTAGAATTGTTGATAATTTGCATGTAGAAATAGATGATCTTAAACATGCTAATACTTGATTTCTTGATTATAAAAATGCTTGTCGTAGTCAAGTAGATGCTCGAAAACTTGAAAATGCTAGATTGATTGATAAGATTAGATTTCTTGAAGCTCAACCTCTCATGAATAGTGCTAATGTAGAGCATATTAATATTGTAGATTCTCTCATGAATGATATTGATGTTCTTAAATATGAAAATAAGAACAAAGACTTGGCTTTGCAAGGTTTTGAATCAGAAAACATGATCTATCATTCTAAATTTTCTGTGTTTGTAAATGAAAATGCTTCCTTTCTTGCTAAAATCAATGTTCTTGAATCTTGTTCTAGTTGTACTAGTGGAGAGAATAATGTTGCTGCTCTTCATATTAATAAAGATTTTTATTTCACTGAAGATCTTTGCCTAGAAAATGATATTTTGCATGCTAGAGATAATAAAAATCATTTGTCTTCTACTATTACTTCTCTTATACACGATAATCATAGTTCGAAATCTTCTTTGCAAATATTCTTAGTCGGTAAAAGGAATCTTAATGATATGCTACATCATACTACTAAACAAATTGGTAGACATGGTTTACAATATAATAGTAGACAAAGAAACAACAAAGGTAAAGGGCCTCCAATCTTCCATGGAGAGTCCTCTAGGTCCAAGGCTATGGGCACATGTAACTATAGCAATGAAATATGTCATTATTCTACTTATTGTCATAGTTGGAAAGCACCTAAGAGCAATAGGACTTGGGTTGTTTAGCTAACCCCTCCAGACCCAAGAAATGATTGGGGACCATTTTGAAAAGAGGTGAAATCACCCCTTTACTAAATTATGGTAAACAAAACACATTGGAAAGCAACGAAATACATTTTTTTACTATATTCAATTTCATAAAAGATTGTACAAAATACATCAAAAATCTCCCTTTTAGGGTTACATCAACATCTCAAACTAGGATCTAGATAGAGGGAAGTCTAACTACCACAGCCTTGTCTCCCAAAGCATAACTCCATACGCTAAGTCCAAGCCAAAGCCATGATCTTCAAGTCCTATTCATCACCTTGCTCTACATCTGGGTGGTTGGGAAGGCACCCAATAAAAGGGAAAAGAAAAACAAGTATGTGTTACCAAAAACTATTCTAGGATATCAAGATAAGCAAAATATGTAAAAACGTGCTATGGCTCATCATATGATGAAGATATAAGAGAATGAGGCCATATATAAAAGAAGCTTTCAATAGGTGCTTGCCATAAACAAAGTAAAACAACAACATTGCATGTATGATTAATATTGACTACCTTAACTATGTAGGGTTGAGTCACCTACCATACCTTCAACCAAAGGGTGAGGGGAGAATAACACATTCCCAGTCACCTGCACATATTTCATGTGCGGGGGAGAATAAGACGTTCCCCAAGGGAGAAATAACACATTCCCCAACTATGGGTGGTTGTACATAAAAGTACCACTACTATAGCTAGTTAGTCTAATAGAATCGACATGCTAGAATCAATGGTAAGAAATAACATCATTTAAATAGAACATGGCAAAGGGGTACCAAGACCCAAGAACAATATTCTAAAACTGATTATGAGGCAGGTATAGCAAAGAATCAAGAGTATAAGGAATAGGATTCAATGAAGCCTCATTATAGAAAAGTAGGTCAAGGCACACGTATTCCCAACTGAAATATTAAATGCACATACCTTTAATATTGATTCCAATTATCAACTTGCACCACTTAATCGATTCAATGTTTCACTTTTCGTAATATCAACACCATGTTTATGTATTAGAACTATATTCATTCATTAAATGCTTAAACCCCTAAAGTTACTAATTTTGCGCAAACCTTCAAATTGGACTCTAAAAACATCACCATTGTCTTATTTAGGGTTTTCTAATCGAAATAACATATAATATTATGTATTTTGAAGATATAAACTTTTATATGTATTTTTGGTGATTTTTACTTAATTAATTCATATTCTAGAAAATCTCCTTCGACAAAACTCGAAATGAACCTTTGGAAATATTTTTATTAGAAAGAGAACATTTTTCTAAGGCCAGAACATATTTTAGATTTATTTTTGGACTCACAGTTTAGAAGATATGAATTTTTAAAAATGAACCAATAAGAAATTGCCACGTATACACTTCATACCAAAGAGAGGAAGAGAGCGGGGGTAATATATTAAAAAGCCACGGGTTGTCTCCCCCAACCCAACCCACACCATGGCTGCGAGCAAGAAGCAGCTTGCTTGGGGAAAGATTGGGCGTTTGCGTTATATTCAACCAAATTCGAAGTGCAAGTATGCGATGGAAAGCTTAGAACATGAGGGATTCGATGGTAACTTTAATTGTGCCAAAGGTGGAGAATACATGGAGCTATGAGCACCACAAGATGGATGCCTTTGGCAGCTATATGAAGTCCAAATAGAAGCAAAACACGAAATCAAAGGTTGGGTTGAGTTGCTAAGGTGACGACGATGCTTAGGGTATAGGTATTTATCGGTAAGGAAGTCTAGATTAGGGTTTAGCAAGGTGTGGTGAGAGAAAGACTTTGGCCATCATGGGATTTCTCTAATTCTCACCAAAGCTCAAAAATTTTGGGTTAAAATTGTGCGAAATTGAATAAGGAATCAAACAAGCCAAAAATTTCGCGATTTGGTTGAGAGATGAGAGACATATCAGTGAATTACCAGGTCACGTTTCCAATTGTTGCTTGCCTTTTAGGTGCAAGGTAGAAGACAAAGCAAAAACCTCCGATCCTCATCAGACGGCTCACAATAAGCCTGGAATCTTGTCATCAAATATATATCCCAATCCGATTAGATTAAAGTTCTATTTAAATCAGTTAACCTTTTCTCTTTCCTTATTTGAGGGTGCAAATGACTTTCAAAATTAACCAAAATTGATATCCTGACTGATTTTGACGTGTAGAATCCAAATATGGAATTATTTTTGCCTTTGGAGACTTTTAATAGGTTAAATAATTCAAATGTCATTTTCTCTTTCCTCCTTCAATAATGACTCTAGAATTCTCCAAAAATTACAAAACTTCACCCATAACTCATATTAAGTATGTTAGATGTGAATTTGACATTACTTTATTTTTATGAAGAGTTCTATTATTTTATTTAATACAATTAAATATTATCATTTATTTTATCCTTTTGACTTATTAGAGGCATCAAGAAACTTCCTAAAAATATGAAACTTGGTATACAAGTAATAATATACGTGAGGAACACGGTTTTGAGATTAATTAATTTTTTTTGGTCGGTAAAAACTCGTGTTACTATAAAATGAAATCCAAAACTTTGGGTACATAGAGCACCTCTTACAACCCAGGATATAAATCCAGACAATCACTAGAGGCCTAAAGAAGACCTCCCAAGAAGAGAAGGAGAAAAAAAATGAAAAACCACATATCCTATGCTAGCAACAACCACACAGTTGTAGAGTTGCCTACGAATGACTCAAAATCACTAACAGTTTGTCCACCTTCAAAGTGTGGCATCAAACTGCCTGAAACAACCTTAGACTACAAGGAAATATAGCATCATCCAAGGGTCCTCCATCGATAGACTCGATTCTACAACCAAGAAAGCAACCAAGAAAACCAGAGACAGAACCAAGAAGCACATCCAATGGACATGACAAACAACTTATGTCCATGAAAGGGAAGCCCCCATGTCCTCCATATGCAATACGCTCATCTTTCTAAAATAATGGAATTCAAGAACGCATCCAATCATCTTCATTAGTCATCCTCACACCCATCTTATGAGCCTTTAGCAGCAATCTGCACCAATCCAGGAAGCAAGCGGTTCAGGCTTTTACAAATCCGATGAGTACGATCAGTACTCAACCAGTTTCTTTCTGCCTGACTTCTTCTTTCTCCTTGACCGGACTTGATCATAGTCCATGGAAAGAGAATCCTAGATTTCTTCTTCGTCTTCAGTGGTGTTGGACACCACATCGTCTCTAAACAAATTCTCTCTATAGTGACTCAAGGAGCCGCAACTATTCCATATTTTGTTCAGCTGAAAAGAACCAGACTCGGAGCCTTCTGCAACACATGATGGCGTTCCAACAGGTTCCACCTTTTGAATGTTGGAGGAGAGGCATTGGGCTTGCTGGATCTCTCGTTCACTGTCAATGACAATATCTTTAACTTGTTGGAAGATCAGGTCGTGTAGGTTATCATCCACGTCTGAATGGATCTCACAAGCACTGCTCGATGGGAGCTTCGCATACTTGCAAGCCTTCTTGGCATTCTGTCGAGTAGCTGCCTTGCCTATCTTGACTTGAACATCCTTCTCAGGTGGAGTCTTCCTTGTCTTCTGAGGGAAAGACATCCCCCTATTCCCGAAATTCTTGCAACTGGGGCAGATTACAGGGCGTGCAATCGGCTCCACCTTCAGGGACTTCAGCGAAGAGTCGACCTCCACCTTCGTGGCTTTAGGAAGCCTATGTTTGCAGCTGACTTCTATGTAGACAAGTGCATCACCGAGACACCCTGCAGCAATGGATTACTTATCGACATCAACTAGGAGGCCAATGGTGTTGGCGACACAGACTGCATTGTGTCTGGTCCACGGCAGACCCATGTTTGCGATCCTAAACCAGACCGGAACCTGTGGGAAGGAGAGGGGATGGAGAGGTGAACCTGGCTGCCACACGTGGACGATGATCAATGATCCCTCCATGAACCATGGCACCTCATCTAGTACCCGGTCCTTCTCACTCTCGGTCGGCATCTTCACGATGAAACCATCACGCTCCTCAGTAATGATCTCGATGAGGCCGCTAGGTCTCCAGAGTCACCGCATCCAGCCACTCAGTTGGCCACGGAAAGGCTTTCTACCCACAAATCCCACCGAGAGGTACTCGTTCCAAACAGGGATTGAGAACTCTTGGCTAGAAATTGTAGCACACTTCTCCCCGTCTCGGAGGCAAGGCTCGATGTAGTCAATCACCACCTCAATTTCTGCCCTATCCAACCTACTGGCAGTGAACCAATCTGCAAGGCGGATAGAAGACGAAGCCTCCGCGGCTTTGCCCAAAGTTGGCTTCGAGGGGCTGGCAGTGGCACTTTCAACCCTAGGCAATTGTGGATGGGTCAGTTTTCCCCTACTTCCTTATCCATCTGCCTCTGGTTGGCGGTATGGAGGAGCAGATGACTGCTCCGCAGCAGTGTTCTTCCTTCCCTTTCCCCCTCTCACACTAGGAAAGCGCCCACACCCTCGCCCCCTTCCGCCTCCATTTTAATTAATTTTATTAACATATATTTAATATTTTTATCCTTTAAATCATTTTCTATCTCCTAAATAAAATTAAATATTAAACATTAACCAAATTAGATGCAAATTCACATATAGACTAATTTTGATATGTAGATTACGAATTTGGAGTTATTTTTCCAATTTGAGGATGTTAGATATTTTATTTCACCTTATTGTCTTATATCCTATTTCTCTTAATAAAGACTTTTTTTTTCTGATAACGGGGCCGATCCTGTTCATTAATCAATATAATTAGAAATTACATAGTTTAAGAAGGACTGAGGGATATCCCCAGCCTCATCAGTGTACATGAAGTTTCCAGCTTTCGCAAGTTTGGCTACTTCATGTGCCACCGTATTATAGGATCGGAAAACATGCATAAAGGAAATAGAAATAAAATCAGCAGCAAGGGCTCTAATGTCCTCGACAATCAGACCAAGGTGGTCCCTCCTCTTCTTCGGTGTAGTTAGTGCCACAATATCGTGATCGAATCAGACTCGACCTCCATCGTCGTCCACCCTTGCTGACGTACAAGTTGGACGCCTTCCAAAACAGCTACCACCTCACACAAGTCCACACTCCACACTCCCCACAACTGACGTTCTTGAAAATCTGCTGCCCGCCCCATGTGGTCTCGTCCCACAACGCCCACGCCCGTCCTCGTGCCAGTCTTCGTCGCTGCGTCAGCGTTAATGTTATATGAATTTATCTTCCAAATTAGGTGATACTTGGCCCTTAAGTGTCTTTTGGCCAAGAAAATGAATTTGTATATCAAAATATCTCATGGTTTCCTATTTGGGATATTTGGAACAATATATTCCACATTATCTCCTATTATCCAATATGTCCCATATTATCTCCAATTATTACATTTATCATTTCCTTAATGCATATTTTGAGAATTATCTCCTTTTACATATTCTAAAAGATACTAGAAAGTTCTAACACGATTTTTTTTATTCTTTTTATCACTCAAGTAGACATTTTGCATATTGGACCCATTACTAAGCTTCCATTGAGGTATTTGTGCATAAACCCAAATATTGGAATAAAAGGTGAACAAATGTTCATTAAACCATCATATTCTCCACAAATTACATAAACAGGCCAAAGAAGATAGAAATGAAAGGAAAAGATGGGAAAGAGGATCAAAGGATAAAATGTCCAAAATTCAGTATGTTACAACACTCCACCCCTTAAAGAGGATTTCATCCCCGAAATCACTAGCAATTAGGGAAGGGTGAGTGCCCAACCTCACATCACAAAACATCAGGTTGTTCCTCCAACCATAAAGCTTCTACCAAAACTTATACATCAACTACTTAACTTGAGAGTTTAGAAAGTTCATAAACATCTTCTCCTAGGTCAGGTTCTCAAGGATCACCTAGGGTTCCACTATGAAGATTATTTTTATGAGATTTAACATTATTTACATTTTTGGCTCATTAACATTATATTCATTATGGTATCACATTGTCATCATTGTTTTAATTATCTCATGTCATATTCACTTTATTGTCAAAAGGGTTATATTTCATTATTATGCACAATTAGAGGTTACTCAATTATCTCAACATTCATTATTATATTTGATCATTGTCCTTAATAATTCGGATTTATACTTCATTATCCTCATATTACCACTTTATTAATTATAACAAATTATTTTACATGAAATAAGACATTCTATTCAATTCGTGGTTAAGCATACAATTATTCCAATTAATGTCACATTAGTCACTTATATTCATATTAACGTTGTCGCAATGCCAAATTATCTTTATTGCTCACATTAATGTCATCATTAATTGTTATTCATTTACATTATTCATTTTGCATGTTTATGTGAATCCAATCACTTCATATTCACATTGAAGCCATTACATGTATTTCAATGATCAAGGTGAAACATATTACATATGAATGGGTTGATTCACATTAAGTGACTAATCACATGTGTATTAGATAACAAGGTAACTTGCATTTTATATTAATGAATTGATTAATATGTGATTAGATGATTATATATATCATTTATGTGTATCAAAGTATGTTAACTGATTATGGCTCTTAACATCATTAATGTATCATGAAAGGCATTAAAGATGTATAGATTAGGCTTAGATTGTTGCAAGTTAGGGTTTAGGTCTACATGACCCTTATTTTCACTTATCCATCCTTAGCATGTATTAGGTTACAATTACCATTCTCATCATATCATTAGGGTTTATAGGTTCATGACATGATCAACCTCTTACATATTGACAATTAGCGTTGATATCCATATTTTGTGCACTGGATATTTATTAGGGTTTAAACGTATGAATTATTCATTAGATGACCATTACATGTTCATTAATATGTAAACAAGCATGTTAGGGTTGCCATTATGACTTGTTTGGTCAAGACCAAGGATCCAAGCATACTAACCTCCTATTTATGGAGTTTGGGTTTCTAAAGATAGATTAGATAGATTTCAAGACGTTATAGGGTTCCATCCCCCAAAATAGGATTTCATCCTTGAAATCTAACCACTCGAACATCTAAACTAACCATACTCCACCCCCTTAAAGGGTTTGACCTATCAAGACAAACTAACTAGGGTTAAAGGATAAGTCTAACTAAATCATTCTCAAGATCCATCATGCTTCCACTGTGCACTTTGATATCTTCCCAAAGACCCAAACTCCAAGGTCTAGGTTCTACGGATAAACTTATCCAAGCATGTGATCCTAAGGGATATAAGGAACTATATAGGGTATATATCCTCAAAAAAGTCTCAAGGTTATCACACTTGAAAGATTAGGTCGATCTATTAAGATTCTCAAAGATATACAACAAATATGTCTAAGGTTACTATTACCTAAAAGCAAACTATTTTGGACAATTCATATTAGTTCAGGCCAGGCCGGTATCATATGGGAACGGGAGTCCTCATAAACCAAGTTAGTGGCGCGGAGGAAAATAATACCAGCCCCCAAAACCCTGTTCCTTTCTTACACCTTTGCTTCAACTTCATGCCCTAATAGTTGCCTAAAGGCAAACCTAAGCAACATCAAGTTATGCATATTTTAATTATGAACATATTAGAGTTTTCTTCATCAAGACTCTAAGGTGAAACTATAGGGTCCTAAATCAACCTATCATTAGCATAGATCAAATCTAGGGCAAACATGTAACTTAAGGGAAACTATGCAAATCTAGGGTTCTAACTAGGAGACAACTAAAATAGCCAGATTCTGACTACCATGGGCTCTGATACCATGTTGTAAAGAGGCAAAATCACCCCTTTACTAAATTATGGTAAAAAAACACATTGGAAAGCAATGGAATAATAAAATTTCTGACTATATTCAATTTCATAAAAGATTGTACAAAATATATAAAAAATCCCCCTTTTAGGGTTACATCAACATCTCAAACTAGGATCTAGATAGAGGGAAATCTAACTACTACAACCTTGTCTCCCAAAGCATAACTCCATCAGCTAAGTCCAAGCCAAAGCCATGATCTTCAAGTCCTATTCATCACCTTGCTCCACATCTAGGTGGTTGGGAAGGCACC
The DNA here is from genome assembly GCA_963693085.1 of Alisma plantago-aquatica. Classification (NCBI taxonomy): domain Eukaryota; kingdom Viridiplantae; phylum Streptophyta; class Magnoliopsida; order Alismatales; family Alismataceae; genus Alisma; species Alisma plantago-aquatica. The sequence goes on from OY856412.1 coordinate 1,215,204,533, forward strand.
CAGCAAAAGGGAAAGGAAAAACAAGTATGTGTTACCAAAAAAAATATTCTAGGATATCAGGATAAGAAAAATATGTAAAAATGTGCTATGGTTCATCATATGACGAAGAAACAAGAGAATGAGGACATATATAAAAGAAGCTTTCAATAGGTGCTTGCCATTAACAAAGTAAAACAACAACATTGCATGTATGATTAATATTGACTATCTTAACTATGTAGGGTTGAGGCACCTACCAAACCTTCAACCAAAGGGTGAGGGGATAATAACACATTCCCTATCACCTGCACATATTTCATGTGTGGGGGAGAATAAGACGTTCCCCAGGGGAGAAATAGCACATTCCCCAACTATGGGTGGTTGTACATACAAGTACCACTACTATAGCTAGTTAGTCTAATAGAATCAACATGCTAGAATCAATGGCAAGAAATAGCATCATTTAAATAGAACATGGCAAAGGGGTACCAAGACCCAAGAACAATATTCTAAAACTGATTATGAGGCAGGTATAGCAAAGAATCAAGAGTATAAGGAATAGGATTCAATGAAGCCTCATTATAGAAAAGTAGGTCAAGGCACAAATATTCCCAACTGAAAGGTTAAATGCACATACCTTTAATATTTATTCTAATTATCAACTTGCACCACTTAATCGATTCCATGTTCCACTTTTCCTAATATCAACACCATGTTTATGTATTAGAACTATATTCATTCATTAAACGCTTAAAACCCTAAAGTTACTAAATTTTTACACAAACCTTAGAATTGGACTATGAAAATATCACCATTGTCTTATTTAGGATTTTATGATCGAAATAACATATAATATTATGTATTTTGAAGATATGAACTTTTATATGCATTTTTGGTGATTTTTACTTAATTAATTCATATTCTAGAAAATCACCTTCGAGAAAACTCGAAATAAACCTTTGGAAATATTTTTATTAGAAAGAGAACAATTTTTTGAGTTCAGAACATATTTTAGATTTATTTTTGGACTCACGGTTTAGAAGATATGAATATTTGAAATGAACCAATAAGAAATTGCCACGTAGACACTGAGTACCAAAGAGAGGAAAAGAGAGGGGGTAAAATAGTAAAAAGCCACGGGTTGTCTCCCCCAACACATCCCACACCATGGCTGCGAGCAAGTAGCAGCTTGCTTGGGGAAAGATTGAGCGTTTGCGCCATATTCAACCAAATTCGAAGTGCAAGTATGCGATGGAAAGCTTAGAACATGAGGGATTCCATGGCATCCAACTTACAAAACACAAGATTAACTAAGCAGAAGTGAATCATTTGCTGCGGATTACTGAAAATCACTAAAAATTAAAACTATTTGCAAAGAGATCCAAACATAGGAAATCTCTTATATCAAGGACCATTGTATAACATTTACATCATGATTAAAAAGTACATGACTTGTACTATCTCTTCTCGAAGATTACAACATCAACTTCCCTATAACATTATATATACAAACAACATAAAACCTCAAGGCATCAAGCCAAAATCTCATATTGATTCATTAAAACACTTACTATAAACTCTGAGGACCTGAGAGTACAGAGACGACACATAGGACTTTCTAACTATATGACTTGACAGTCAGGGACTCCACCTGAGATCTCAGTGTTGTCCAAGCTGTTTCTCTTCTTTTCCTACAAGAGAGTGTCTGCTTCATTGTCCGTGTCCACCTAAAAATGTTGAATCCCATGGGGGTGAGACAATTGTAAATTGCCCCAGTGGGAGAAATAACTCTCCGCCAAAACATTGTTATTGCAGATTATTATATTTAAACTGAACAGAAGTTCATACATATTAACAACAACATTATTCATTGTATGAACAGAGTAAGATAATCTCCTTTCCTAAGGAGAACATTGTATCTACTCATGGTAGATTCATAATTTATCCATCTACTTGCAATGAATAAAAAGATATATGAATAACATTTATCAACTAGAGCTGCATAAAAGAAATGTAACATCAGCCAATGAGTTTCCGTATTCAATCCTAAAGCAAACATGCTACACGGCTGATTACATTTTACAATCACACTTATGCCCTGAGGAGATGAGGTATACCGCTCATGCTCCAACCGACCACTGCGAAGTCGAAATTGGTACCATACAAGGTCAATGGAAGAGTTGGATTCCCATGACCTCCCACATCTTGGTCAGTGCGAGATCACATGCAGGACATCTTGTGTCTCTGCTATATATAGCTTTCCAGGGTATACTGGAAACTTCACTATCAGAGTTACAGTGGCGTGCTGCACTCTCTTTGTGATCATGAGATTTCGTGTTTATCTCCACCGATCCGGCATTAACATTATTGGGAGATGTGTACGACATCTAACCCAATCATTGCGAGATTCGTGATACATCCATCCCGGTACATATAATGAAGGATTGAGAAATTAAATGTTTATCTCACATCAATTCCTCCATTAGGGCATAAGGATATTCACACCCATAACCCCCACATACTCAAAAGTATGCCCTCCGAGTTTTGCCGTGGAGCACCCATTTCACCATCACCAATTTGGTGACAATGATGGATCTATGGTTAGGGCTCTACATGATATGATTTCACTTGATTAATTAAGTACATTAGCATATTCTTTTAGCATCAGTCAAGTTCTCAAACATAACTCATTCAAACAAGTGATATAAAGAAATATGTACTATTTTCATCAATCACTTCTCTGTCTTTATAAGACATTGGGATCTCAGTCCCTCATTTTATTTCTTTGAAAGTTCACATCTCTCAATAACATCATTATCATACTTGTCAAGTCTGGGTATTCATACCCTTAATTTATCACTATCACTGTTACCACTTGTTAGGTAACTATTACCTCCAAGTCCTCAGACCAAGGTATACATAATACTTGTTATACAAGTATCTCACATGGATCACAAGGCCTATTAAGTATTTTATCACCTTTCACTAGGAAACAACTTATTCATGGAACTCGTAAGGTCCAGATATATTTTGTTACTTTTACTAAGCAACAACAACATTGGGTACATAAGGCCATACAACATATTTATTATATGAATGTCATAGCTCAATCTGGCTATGTTCATCATCTCATGATGTCTACATGATTAATAGACATGATAACAGTCATGTAAATCGTTTATCACATCATATGGAACAATAGTAACACCACCATCCTTTATCAGGATTAGGGTTACCTATCAAATAGGGCTTTTCATTCCCTTTACTAAAAATTAGGGTTAGGGTTTCCCATCTTACATTAATTAGGGTTTCATGCTTACATTATTAGTTCAACCCTAATATATTGCTCCACACCTCTAGGAGAATTCAAAGATATCATAATTATATGCTTATGATCATTATTCTCATCATGTATCATTAATGATTATCAATTCAAGGTATGAGTTCATTTCTCATCCTTGTCATGGTATGATTGCATCATACTCATTGATTTGGCCTACCCCATTCTCAAGGTATATTAGTCAACATTTATCAAATTACATTGAGTTCATTACATATTTATTGTAACAATTGCATAACACACACTTCATATGTTTCTTATCCAAGAATATTGGATTAGAGGTTCTTCAAGGTATGTCTACCCTGAAATGTTGAATGTGATATCTATCATGACTCGGTGTATTACTTTCTTCTCATTTCCATCTTACTTAAGTTAATCAACTAACCTTGTATTAAGGTATTTCCCTCTTAATACTTTATCCACTAACTTGTCACTTCCATCATATGATGCATAGGTTACACATTAGAATTGTCCAACTATCTTTAAGGATATGGACTTATCCAATGGTTAGGCATTGTTGAATATAGGACAAACCATTATCCACCACTTTAGATATTTCAATTCTTAGGATGTTATCCACATCAGTATTTAATATGGCATACATCATTCCCTAGAGTTTCATGTCCTCATCATTGTAAGGTGTATAGGGTTGTTACACATACTTGGAATTTGATATATAATGACCTAGGTATCATTTTGTCCCTTAGACCCTTATTTAGTAGGGTTTCAACATTACCATTCATATGATTCATTAACTTTACCCTTCATGGTTATAACATCCTCATCTTACTTAATTGTAATAGCCACATCCTACTTTAATGTATTGGCCATTATACCATCACTATGGTTGCACGTATCATTATATGGCATCACCCTGGATTTATGTCTTACTTCACATCATTCTTCAAGGTATACATAATATCATTCTTATTCAGGGTTTCACATGGCATTATTCTAGATTAGGGTCTCACATTAAATCATACTTCATTAGGGTTAGGATTGCATATAGCATCTCCTTATATTAGATTTTCACATCACATTACCCATAATTAGGGTTTACTATTCGTCCCAACTAGGGTTTCTCATGGCATCACCCTCAATTAGGGTTTCTCATGAAGTTACCATAAATTTAGGTATCCCAAATTATCATCCTGGTTTAGAGTCACAACATTACCCTTGATTTGGGTTACATCTGATATTGCCCTAGCTTTAGGTTAGGGTTCAACAATCTTCTTGATTAGGGTTTCATGATCTCTTTATTAAGGATCATACCCTAATTTCTTAATCATTCATGTTGAAGGTGTTGAGGATTATCCATTACATAATTATCATTCATGTAGGAAGTCCTCTCTCTCTCTCATCCTCTTTAAGATGATACTATTTCAGACTTGATTTGACTAAGTCAATTTATCTTGAATGAAGAATTGACACTTAATCCATTATGTCATTATTTTCATGATCATTAGAGATTAATTGTTCAAAGGTTACTAATCACCCTATCTTATTAAGGGTACAATTATTATTATCATCCTTGGCTCACATCATGCAATTGTTTAATTTAAACAATTGACCTTTATCCACTTTAAGTTTTCATACGGTTTGGTTAATTAACTTCCAAACGATCTTGGTCCCTTAGACCCCAAATGGTCTTGACCTATCAGACCTCAAACGGTCTTGCTTGTAATACCTTCAAACGGTCTAAGACCGTTTAGACCTCCAAACGGTCTCAAGACCGTTTGGGACCAAACGATCTCAAACCGTTTGAGGATCAATTGATCTCATGAGTGCTTTAGCAAACGGTTTCAAACTTCAACTTTAGCAATCGGTTTCAAGTATCACTTTGTCAAACGGTTTCAAAGACTAACTTTACCAAATGGCAAGATTTAAGTATATATGGAACTTTAATTTAATTTAATGCAAAAAGAAATAAATTAAATGAGGAGCCCTTCAACCAAAAGTTGAGGGATGAAATAGCAAAGTGTTGGACGAGCTTGTGCCTTGCTATGACACAAAAAGATCTTAGTTTAGTGGAAGCCCACTCACATTAACATAATAAAAAGTATTATCCACTAAAAGTTGGATATTAGTATAAAATTCATTAAGGTGCTTAATTTCTTTTCCATTAATTCTTGGATAATGAATAGGTTTTGCAAGATAATGAAGGTGGCTTCGTGGCCAAGGAATTGAGGGGGAAGTGGTGGAAATAATTTCGGAAATTAAAGAAAATAATTTCCTTTTCTCTTTCCTTGAAAATCCTTATACATATCCTTTTTCCAACCCACTTAAGGACCTTTCTTGGAAATTCCTTTTCTCATTTGCTTTGGCCAACCATAGGAGAGATCAGGAGAAGGAGAAGGACAACTCTAACCTGTTGGTAAGCTTTTGATCATCTTCCACCTTGGATTCATGGTGAAAACCCTAAATCAATGCTTGATTATTAGTTTTCTTCACTCGATTTCCAATCCTAGCCAACTTATTCATCCAAAAGCTCAAGAACGGACCTTGGGCAGTTTCTATAACTTCATCCACCGTTAGAGCCATTGAGTTTGGAATCAGATTTTGAGGCAGGTTTTATAACTTTAACCCTTACATTGATATTGCATCAAATTCTCTATGGTTTGTTGATTATTTTCTTTTATTTGATACTCTTTTGATTCATTGCTGAAATTCCCATGAAGAACGGCTGTAGTTCTTGGATACACAAAGGAAGATGATGATGACATCATCATGGACATATTTCCCAATAAATTACTAGGGCAAACAATTTCCATAAGTTGCTCAAACGGTTTACAAACCATTTGGGAGCAAACGGTTTCAAACTGTTTGAGGGGAAACGGTTTCACCAAACCGAATGAGAGCAAATGGTTTCAAACCATTTGGAGGTGTTGACCAAGGTTGACCATTTGGAGATTTGTTGATAATGATATTGGTTAATGACCCACTAATTATAATTGATTAGTTTCAATTGGTTCATGAGTTGAAGGTCCATCAATCACCAAACCCTAATCGGATTAAGTGTTGATTTCTAATTTGAATGAGTTAGAATTTTGGGTTGATTGACCAAAACAGTCTCAAGACCGTTTGAGGGTCACCCAAGACCGTTTGGAGGTCTAGGGTTGAGTATGGTTGGGTATTTGAAGATCCAAAGATACCAAGTTGAATTGCAATCAAATGCTTATTTGATGATCAATCCAATGATCCAAACCCTCATTGGATGCCATAGTTTTGATGATAAGATGGGAAAATAGTCTCAAGACCATTTGGAGGTCATCCAAACGACCTCAAGAACGTTTGAGGTCAGGTCATGTCCAATTTGGATGATGGTCCAATGGTTTCAAAGTAGCTAGTTTCACATTGATTAACATTGAAGGTTCATTGATTCCAAACCCTAATCCAATTGGAATCTAAACCCTAATTGATTATTAATTGGAAGAATCACTTGAAGGATAATTTATTTAAGTCCAATTGAGGTGTGGAGCTTAGGCTCAATTGATAGTTGGATACAAGAATTCAATCGATTAGGGGATCAACATTGGAAACCTTAAATCATCTTGAATGGTTGAGATAATTGGTCCATTCGGTTTTGAGGAGGTTTGGACCAAACGGTCTCAAGACCGTTTGAGTCCAAACGGTCTCAAGACTGTTTGGGACCAAACGATCCCAAACCGGTTAAGGTTCAAACGGTTTCAAATGTCACTTTATCAAACGGTTTCAAAAATTACTTTGGCAAACAATTTCAACCTCCTACTTTACCAAACGGTTTCAAGGGTATGTTCAAGACCGTTTGTAGGTCTAAATGGGCTTAGACCGTTTGGAGGTGTTATAAGCAAGACCGTTTGAGGTCTGATTGGTCAAGACCGTTTGGGGTCTAAGAGACCAAGATTGTTTGGAAGTTAATCAACTAAATCATATGAACTCTTAAAGTGGTTGAAGGTCAATTGTTTAAGTGAACAATTACATGATGTAATCCAAGGGTGATTATAATAACGGTACCCTTAATGAGATAGGGTGATTAGTACCCTTTAAATAATTAAGCTTTAATGATCATGGTGATAATGACATAACTCATGGTGTCAATTCTTCTTTCAAGTTGATTTGACTTAGCTTAATCAAGGCTGAAGTAAGCATCATTTATAGAAGATGAGAGAGAGAGAAGACTTCTTATATGAATGATAACCATGTAATGATTAAGTCTTAATACTTTTACTATGGATGAATGTCTAATGAGGGTATAATTCTTGATAGGGAGATTATAAACCCTAATCATGAGTACAAACCCTAATTAAGAAGGTTAATGCATCATAACCCTAATTGAGGGCATTGATAGGTGAAATCCTAATACATGATGTTGGTATGAACTTAATTCATGGTAATGACATGAGAAACCCTAATTCAGGGTACTTTGATGATCAATCCTAATTAAGGTGAATAGTAAACCCTAATTGTGGGTTATTGTATATAAACCCTAATCTAGGGTGATGCAATGTGAATAGTAAATCCTAATTCCAAATAAGGTGAATGAAAATGTGAAACCCTAATTCTGGGATATACCTTATAGCATGAAGCTCTAAGGCTGTATAATGAAATGATGAGTCATTAATCCTAATTGAGCTAAGGGGATGATTAACCCTAATTGAAATGAAAAAGGAAACCCTAAACCTAGCTAGAGCATAGTGGTGTAACCCTTGAATAATGATGTTGTAATTGTTTTGCATTGTGCTGATATGAAATTGATGTATCTGTTATCATATGTACTACTCATGCAAGTTTTATAAAATAGTGAACATAGCCAAGTAAGAGCTATGATGCCTTATTTATTGAAAGTACTTTATGAACCTTGAGAGCAATGATGTGCTATGTTGCCTAGTGAGAGGTAACCAAAGAGATTATTAGGCTGTAAGAGCAATGTGAAATACCTACACTGCAATTATCATGTTTACACTATCAGATGACTTGATGGACCTTCAACTCATGAACCAATTGAAACTAATAAATTATAATTAGTGGGTCATTAACCAACATCATTATCAACAAATCTCCAAACGGTCAACCCTGGTCAACACCTCCAAATGGTTTGAAACCATTTGCTCTCATTCAGTTTGGTGAAATCGTTTCCCCTCAAACGGTTTGAAACCGTTTGCTCCCAAACGGTTTAGGAAACCATTTGAGCAACTTATGGAAACCATTTGGCCTAGTAATTTATTGGGAAATATGTCCATGATGATGTCATCATCATCTTCCTTCATGCATCCAAGAACTACAACTGTTCTTCATGGGAATTTCAGCAATGAATCAAAAGAGTATCAAATGGAAGAAAATAATCAACAAATCATAGAGAATTTGATGCAATATCAATGTTTAAGGGTTAAAGTTATAAAACCCGCCTCAAAATCTGATTCCAAGCTCCAAGCTCCATGACTATAATGGTGGATGAAGTTCTAGCAACTGCCCAAGGTCCGTTCTTGAGCTTTTGGATGAACAAGTTGACTAGGATTGGAAATCGAGTGAAGAAAACCAATAATCAAGCATTGATTTATGGTTTTCACCATGAATCCAAGGTGGAAGATGATCAAAAGCTTATCAACAAGTTAGAGTCGTCCTTCTCCTGCTCCTGAGCTCTCTCGTGGTCAGCCAAAGAAAATGAGAAAAGGAATTTCCAAGAAAGGTCCTTAAGTGGGTTGGAAAAAGGATATGTATAAGGATTTTCAAGGAAAGAGAAAAAGAAATTATTTTCTTTAATTTCCGAAATTATTTCCACCAATTTCCCCTCAATTCCTTGGCCACGAAGCCACCTCCATTATCTTGCAAAACCTCTTCATTATCCAAGAATTAATGGAAAAGAAATTAAGCAACTTAATGAATTTTATACTAATATCCAACTTTTAGTGGATAATACTTTTTATTATGTTAATGTGAGTGGGCTTCCACTCAACTAAGATCTTTTTGTGCCATAGCAAGGCATAATCTCGTCCAACACTTTGCTATTTCATCCCTCAACTTTTGGTTGAAGGGCTCCTCAATTATTTTTTTTCTTTTTGCATGAAATTAAATTAAAGTTTCATATATACTTAAATCTTGATTATTTTAATATCAAGATTCTCTCTACTCCTAGATAATTCAAATGAGGCGCCCCTCTCATTTTCTTTGCTCCAACTTACAAAACACAAGATTAACTCAGCGGAAGCGAATCATTTGCAACAGATTACTAAAAATAACTAAAAATTAAAACTTTTTGCAAAGAGATCTAAACATAGGAAATCTTTTATACCAAGGACCATTGTATAACATTTACATCCTGATTCAAAAGTACATGATTTGTAATATCTCTTCTCGAAGATTACAATATTAGATGCCCTATAACATTATATATACATACAGTGTAAAACCTCGAGGCATCAAGCCAAAATCTCAGATCAATTCATTAAAACACTAACTATAAACTCCGAGGACCTGAGAGTACAGAGACGACACATAGGACTTTCTAACTATATGACTTGACTGTCAGGGTCTCCACCTGAGATCTCACTACTGGCCAGGCTATTTCTCTTCTTTTCCTGCAAGAGAGTGTCTGCTTCATTGTCCACGTCCATCTAAAAATGTTGGATTACACGGGGGTGAGACAATTGTAAATTTCCCCAACGGGAGATATAACTCTCCACCAAAACATTATTATTGCAGATTATTATATTAACATTGAACAGAAGTTCTTACATATTAACAACAACATTATTCATTGTATGAACAGAGTAAGATAATCTCCTTTCTTAAGGAGAACATTGTATATACTCATGGTAGATTCATAATTTATCCATCTAATTGCAATGAATAAAAATATATATGAATAACATTTATCAACTAGAGCTGCATAAAAGATATGTAACATCAGCCAATGAGTCTCCATATTCAATCCTAAAGAAAACATGCTATACGGCTGATTACATTTTACAATCACACTTATGCCCTGAGGAGATGAGATATACCGCTCATGCTCCAACCGACCACTGCAAAGTCGAAATCGGTACCATACAAGGTCAATGGAAGAGCTAGATTCCCATGACCTACCACATCTCGGCCAGTGTGAGATCACATGTTGGACATTTTGTGTCTCTGCTATATATAGCTTTCTAGGGTATACTGGCAACTTCGCTATCAGAGTTATAGTGGCGTGATGCACTCTCTTCGTGATCGTGAGATTTTGTGTTTATCTCCACCGATCCGACATTAACATTATTGGGAGATGTGTACGACATCTAACCCAATCATCGGGACATTCATGATACATCCATCCCGGTACATATAATGAAGGATTGAGAGATTAAATGTTTATCTCACATCAATTCCTCCATTAGGGCGTAAGGATATTCACGCCCATAATTCCCACATACTCAAAAGTATGCCCTCCGGGTTTTGCTGCAAAGTACCCATTTCACCATCGATCACCAATTTGCTGACGATGATGAATCTATGGTCAAGGCTCTACATGATATGATTTCACTTGAATAATTAAGTACATTAGCATATTATTTTAACATCAGTCAAGTTCTCAAACATCACTCATTCAAACAAGTGCTATAAAGAAATATGTACTATTTTCATCAATCGCTTCTCAATCTTTATAAGACATTGGGATCTAAGGCCCTCATTTCATTTCTTTGAAAGTTCACATCTCTCAATAACATCATTATCATACTTGTCAAGTCTGTGTATTCATACCCTCAATTTATCACTATCATTGTTACCACTTGTTAGGTAACTATTACCTCCAAGCCCTCAGACCGAGGTATACATAATAATTTTTATACAACTATCTCACATGGCTCACAAGGCCTATTAAGTATTTTATCACCTTTCAATAGGCAACAACTTATTCATGGAACTCATAAGGTCCATACACATTTTGTTACTTTACTAAGCAACAACAACATTGGGCACATAAGGCCATTCAATATATTTATTATATGAATGTCATATCTCAATCTGGCTATGTTCATCATCTCATGATGTCTACATGATTGATAGACATGAGAACAGTCATGTAAATAATTTATCACATCATATGGAACAATAGTAACACCACCATCCTTTATCAGAATTAGGGTTACCTATCAAATAGGGCTTTTCATTCCCTTAACCCAAAATTAGGGTTAGGGTTTCCCATCTTACATTAATTAGGGTTTCATGATTACATTATTAGTTCAACCCTAATATATTGCTCCACACCTCTAGGAGCATTCAAAGATATCATAAGTATATGCTTATGATCATTATTCTCATCGTGTATCATTAATGATCATCAATTCAAGGTATGCGTTCATTTCTCATCCTTGTCATGGTATGATTACATCATACTCATTGATTTGGCCTACCCCATTCTCAAGGTATATTAGTCAACATTTATCAAAGTACATTGAGTTCATTACATCCTTATTGTAACAATTGCATAACACACACTTCATATGTTTCTTATCCAATAATATTGGATTAGAGGTTCTTCAAGGTATGTCTACCCTGAAATACTGAATGTGATATCTATCATGACTTGATGTATCACTTTCTTCTCATTTCCATCTTACTTAAGTTAATCAACTAACCTTGTATTAAGGTATTTCCCTCTTAATACTTTATCCACTAACTTGTCACTTCCATCATATGATGCATAGGTTACACATTAGAATTGTCCAACTATCTATAAGGATATGGACTTATCCAATGGTTAGGCATTGTTGAATATAGGACAAACCATTATCCACCACTTTAGATATTTCACTTCTTAGGATGTTATCTACATCATAATTTAATATGGCATACATCATTCCCTAGAGTTTCATGTCCTCATCATTGTAAGGTGTATAGGGTTGTTACACATACTTGGAATTAGATATATAATGACCTAGGTATCATTTTGTCCCTTAGACCCTTATTTATTAGGGTGTCAACATTACCATTCATATGATTCATTAACTTTACCCTTCACAGTTATAACATCCTCATCTTACTTGATTGTAATAGCCACATCCTACTTTAATGTATTGGCCATTATACCATCACTATGGTTGCACATATCATTATATGGCATCACCCTGGATTTATGTCTTACTTCACGTCATTCTTCAAGGTATCCATAATACCATTCTTATTTGGGGTTTCACATGGCATTATTCTAGGGTCTCACATTAAATCATACTTCATTAGGGTTAGGATTGCGTATAACATCTCCTTATATTATATTTTCACATCACATTACCCATAATTAGGGCTTACTATTCATCCCAACTAGGGTTTCTCATGGCATCACCCTCAATTAGGTTTTCTCATGGAATCACCCTCAATTAGGGTTTCTCATGAAGTTACCCTAAATTTGGATATCCCAAATTGTCATCCTGGTTTAGAGTCACAACATTACCCTTGATTTGGGTTACATCTGATATTTCCCTAGATGAGCCTAACATTACTCTTCAAATGGACTTAATAGATCATGCTTTAACTGATTTAACCCTCATTTGGTCATCAATTAGGGTTTAGAATCAATTGGATTAGGGTTTGAGATCAATGAACCTTTACTATTAATCAATGTGAAACTAGGTGCCTTGAAATCATTGGGTCACCATCCAAATTGGACATGACCTGACCTCAAACGGACTTGAGGTCGTTTGGATGACCTCCAAATGGTCTGGAGACTATTTTCCCATCATATCATCAAAATCCATGACATCCAATTAGGGTTTGGGTCATTGGATTGATCACCAAATAAGCATTTGATTGCAAATCAACTTGGTATCTTTAGATCTTCAAACACCCTAACCATACTCAACCCTAGACCTCCAAATGGTCTTGTGTGACCCTCAAATGGTCTTGAGACCGTTTGGGTGATCCCCAAATGGTTTTGAAACCGTTTGGGTCAATCAACCCAAAGAACTAACTCAATCAAATTAGAAATCAACACTTAACCCGATTAGGGTTTGGTGATTGATTATCCTTCAACTCATAAACCAATTGAAACTAATCAATTATAATTAGTGTGTCATTAACCAACATAATTATAAACAAATCTCCAAACAGTCAACCCCAGTCAATGCCTCCAAACGGTTTGAAATCGGCTGCCCTTAAACAGTTTGTGAAACCGTTTGCTCCTAAACGGTTTGAAACCGTTTGCTCCCAAACGGTTTGGGAAACCGTTTGAGCAACTATATGTAAACCGTTCACCTTTGATATTTGGTGAGGTGTATGCTTATGATGATGTAATCATCATCAAGATCTAAACTCATGAAACCTGCTGTGATTTTCATGGTGGTTGCATCAATCAACCAAAAAAATAATCGTGAATGTAGAAATGATCATTATTTGATAAGGAATTGAATGCAATAAAAAAAATCAAGGGTTCAAGTTATAAAACCCGCCTCCAATTGAGCTCCAAAGCTGCACTCTCACACAAACAATGGTGGATGAAGCTTTTGCAACTCCCCCTAGGCTCGTCCTTAAGCTTTTGGTTGAAAAGATTGGCTCGGGTTGAAGAGGAGATCGAAATAAGAAGAAATCAATGGTTTATTTTCGATTTCCACCATGGAATCAAGGTGAAAAGGGGTCAAGAACTTACCAACAGGTTGGGGGTCGTCCTCCAGGTCCTCCCTATCTCCCTTGGTCGCTTTCTAAGAAAGGAGAAGAAGTGGAAACGGAAAATAAACTATTGATTTCTTCTTATTTCGATCTCCTCTTCAACCCTAGCCAATCTTTTCAACCAAAAGCTTGAGGACGAGCCTAGGGGGAGTTGCAAAAGCTTCATCCACCATTTTTGGCATGAGCTTGGAGCTTTGGATCTCAATTGGAGGTGGGTTTTATAACTTGAACCCTTGATTATGTTATTGCATTCAATTTCTTATCAAAAAATGATCATTTCTACATTCACGATAATTGTTTTGGTTGATTGATGCAACCACCATGAAAATCACAGCAGGTTTCGTGAGTTTAGAGCTTGATGATGATGACATCATCATAATCATACACCTAACCAAATATCAAAGGCAAACGGTTTACATATAGTTTCTCAAACGGTTTCCCAAACTGTTTGGCAGCAAATGGTTTCAAACCGTTTAGGAGCAAACAGTTTCACAAACCGTTTAAGGGCAACCGGTTTCAAACCGTTTGGAGGTGTTGACCAGGGTTGACCATTTGGAGATTTTTGATAATGATTTTGGTTAATGACCCACTAATTATAATTGATTAGTTTCAATTGGTTCATGATTTGAAGGATAATCAATCACCAAACCCTAATCAGGTTAAGTGCTGATTTCTAATTTGATTTAGTTAGTTCTTTGGTTTTATTGACCCAAACGGTTTCAAAAATGTTAGGGGTTCACCCAAACGGTCTCAAGACCATTTGAGGGTCACCCAAGACCGTTTGGAGGTCTAGGGTTGAGTATGGTTAGGTGTTTGAAGATCTAAAGATACCAAGTTGATTTGCAATCAAATGCTGATTTGGTGATCAATCCAATGACCCAAACCCTAATTGGATGTCATGGATTTTGATGATATGTTGGGCAAACGGTATCAAAACCATTTGGAAGTCATCCAAACGACCTCAAGACCATTTGAGGTCAGGTAGTATCCAATTTGGATGGTGACCCAATGATTTCAAGGCACCTAGTTTCACATTGATTATTAGTAAAGGTTCATTGATCTCAAACCCTAATCCAATTGATTCTAAACCCTAATTGATGATCAAATGAGGGTTAAATCAGTTAAAGGATGATCTATTAAGTCCATTTGAAGAGTGGTGTTAGGCTCAATTGATGAGTGGTTACATGGATCTAACCAATGAAGGAATCAATCTTGGAAACCCTAAGTCAATATGATTGGTGGAGACCATATTTGGTCCATTCGGTTTTGAGGAGGCTTGGACAAAACGGTCTCAAGACCGTTTGAGTCCAAATGGTATCAAGACCATTTGGGACCAAACGGTCTCAAGACCGTTTGGGACAAAAATATCTCAAACTATTTGAGGCTCAATCGATCTCATGAGTGATTTAGCAAACAGTTTCAAACTTCAACTTTAGCAATCGGTTTCAAGTATCACTTTGTCAAACGGTTTCAAAGACTAACTTTACCAAATGGTTTCAATGGTATGTTCAAGACCGTTTGAAGGTCTAAACGGTCTTAGACCATTTGAAGGTATTACAAGAAAGACCGTTTGAGGTCTGATAGGTCAAGACCGTTTGGGGTCCAAGGGACCAAGATCGTTTGGAAGTTAATTAACCAAACCGTATGAACACTTAAAGTGGTTAAAGGTAAATTGTTTAAATTGAACAATTGCATGATGTGAGCCTAAGATGATTATAATAATTGTACCGTTAATAAGATAGGGTGATTAGTAACCTTTGAACAATTAATCTCTAATGATCATGAAAATAATGACACAATGGATCAAGTGTCAATTCTTCATACAAGATAAGTTGACTTAGTCTAATCAAGTCTGAAATAGTATCATCTTATAGAGGATGAGAGAGAGAGGACTTACTACATGAATGATAATTATGCAATGGATAAGCCTCAACACCTTCAACATGAATGATTAAGCAATTAGGGTATGATCCTTAATAAAGAGATCATGAAACCCTAATCAAGAATATTGTTGAACCCTAACCTAAATCTAGGGTGATATCAGATGTAACCCAAATCAAGGGTAATGTTGTGACTCTAAACCAGGATGATAATTTGGGATATCTAAATTTAGGGTAACTTCATGAGAAACCCTAATTGAGGGTGATGCCATGAGAAACCCTAGTTGGGATGAATAGCAAACCCTAATTATGGGTAATGTGATGTGAAAATCTAATATAAGGAGATGCTATATGAAATCCTAACCCCAATGAGGTATGATTTAATGTGAGACCCTAATCTAGAATAATGCCATGTGAAACCCTGAATAATAATGATATTATGGATACCTTGAAGAATGATGTGAAGTAAGACATAAATCTGGGGTGATGCCATATAATGATATGTGCAACAATAGTGATGGTATAATGGCCAATACATTAAAGTAGGATGTGGCTGTTACAATCAAGTAAGATGAGGATGTTATAGCCATGAAGGGTAAAGTTAATGAATCATATGGATGGTAATGTCGACACCCTAATAAATAAGGGTCTAAGGGACAAAATGATACCTAGGCCATTATATATCTAACTCCAAGTATGTGTAACAACCCTATACACCTTACAATGATTAGGACATGAAACTCTAGGGAATGATGTATTCCATATTAAATAATGATGTGGATAACATCCTAAGAATTGAAATATCTAAAGTGGTGGATAATGGTTTGTCCTATATTCAACAATGCCTAACCATTGGATAAGTCCTTATCCTTAAAGATAGTTGGACCATTCTAATGTGTAACCTATGCATCATATGATGGAAGTGACAAGTTAGTAGATAAAGTATTAAGAGGGAAATACCTTAATACAAGGTTAGTTGATTAACTTAAGTAAGATGGAAATGAGAAGAAAGTGATACATCAAGTCATGATAGATATCACATTCAGCATTTCAGGGTAGACATACCTTGAAGAACCTCTAATCCAATATTCTTGGATAAGAAATGTATGAAGTGTGTGTTATGCAATTGTTACAATAAAGATGTAATGAACTCAATGTACTTTGATAAATGTTGACTAATATACCTTGGGAATGGGGTAGGCCAAATCAATGAGTATGATGTAATCATACCATGACAAGGATGAGAAATGAACTCATACCTTGAATTAATGGTCATTAATGATACATGATGAGAATAATGATCATAAGCATATACTTATGATATCCTTGAATGCTCCTAGAGGTGTGGAGCAATATATTAGGGTTGAACTAATAATGTAAGCATGAAACCCTAATTAATGTAAGATGGGAAACACTAACCCTAATTTTGAGTGAAGGGGATGAAAAGCCCTATTTGATAGGTAACCCTAATCCTGATAGAGGATGGTGGTGTTACTATTGTTCCATATGATGTGATAAATGATTTACTTGATTGTTATCATGTCTATTAATCATGTAGACATCATGAGATGATGAACATAGCCAGATTGAGCTATGACATTCATATAATAAATATGTTGAATGGCCTTATGTGCCCAATGTTGTTGTTGCTTAGTAAAAGTAACAATTTGTGTATGGACCTTATGAGTTCCATGAATAAGTTGTCGCCTAGTGAAAGGTGATAAAATAATTAATAGACCTAGTGAGCCATGTGAGATACTTGTATAAAAAGTATTATGTATACCTCGGTCTGAGGACTTGGGGGTAATAGTTACCTAACAAGTGGTAACAGTGATAGTGATAAATTGAATGCATGAATACCCAGACTTGACAAGTATGATAATGATTTTATTGAGAGATGTGAACTTTCAAAGAAATGAAATGAGGGATTGAGATCCCAATGTCTTATAAAGACTGATAAGTGATTGATGAAAATAGTACATATTTCTTTATAGAACTTGTTTGAATGAGTTATGTTTGAGAACCTGACTGATGCTAAAAGAATATGCTAATGTACTTAATTAATCAAGTGAAATCATATCATGTAGAGCCCTGACAATAGATCCATCATCGTCAACAAATTGGTGATGGTGAAAAGGTGCTCCGCAGAAAAACCCGGAGGGCATACTTTTGAGTATGTGGGGGTTATGGGCACGAATATACTTATGCCCTAATGGAGGAATTGATGTGAGATAAACATTTAATATCTCAGTCCTTCATTATATGTATCAGGATGGATGTATCATGAATCTCCCAATGATTGGGTTAGATGTCGTACACATCTCCCAATAATGTTAATGCCAGACCGGTGGAGATAAACACGAAATCTCACGATCGCAAAGAGAGTGCAACATGCCACTGTAACTCTGATAGCGAAGATTCCAGTATACCCTAGAAAGCTATATATAACAGAGACACAAGATGTCCTGCATGTGATCTCGTGCCGACTGAGATGTGGGAGGTCATGGGAATCTGGCTCTTCCATTGACCTTGTATGGTTCCGATTTCGACTTCGCAGTGGTCGGTTGGAGCATGAGCGGTATACCTCATTTCCTTAGGGCATAAGTGTGATTGTAAAATGTAATCAGCTGTATAGCATGTTTGCTTAAGGATTGAATACATAAACTCATTGTCTGATGTTACATTTCTTTTATGCAGCTCTAGTTGATAAATGTTATTCATATATCTTTTTATTCATTGCAAGTAGATGGATAAATTATGAATCTACCATGAGTAGATAGAATGTTCTCCTTAGGAAAGGAGATTATCTTACTATGTTCATACAATGAATAATGCTGCTATTAATATGTAAGAACTTATGTTCAGTTTTCATATAATAATCTACAATAACAATGTTTTAACGGAGAGTTATATCTCCCGTTGGGGCAATTTACAATTGTCTCACCCCCGTGAGATCCAACATTTTTAGGTGGATGCGGACAATGAAGCAGACACTCTCTTGCAGGAAAAGAAGAGAAACATCATGGACAGAAGTGAGATCTCAAGTGGAGACCCTGACTGTCAAGTCATATAGTTAGAAAGTCCTATGTGTCGTCTTTGTACTCTCAGGTCCTCAGTGTTTATAGTTAGTGTTTTAATGAATTGATCTGATATTTTGTCTTGATGCCTCGAGGTTTTATGCTATCTGTATATATAATGTTATAGGGAAACTGATGTTGTAATCTTCGAGAAGAGATAGTACAAGTCATTTACTTTTGAATTAGGATGTAAATGTTATACAATGGTCCTTTATATAAGATATTTCCTATGTTTGGAACTCTTTGCAAAAAGTTTTACTTTTTAGTGATTTTCAGTAATCCGCTGCAAATGATTCACTTCCGCTTAGTTAATATTGTATTTTTTAAGTTGGATGCCAGAGACGAGGCCTTTGATCCACCTCTTTTTGACATAAGGAAATGCATGTTTACCCCGTCTCAGTAGAATATAAAGAAGCAGGCCGGCTCACTTTGCGCCCAATAATTCTCCTTGCACAGTGGACAAAAAGATTCAATTCGGACTTCGTAGAGCTGGTTTTCCTGCTGCCTGCGCATAGGGTCGTCCCCCACTCCCGTACCACGGGGGGGGGGGGGGGGGGGGGGGGCTCTTGTTTTTGAGACGCCTCGAATCGTTTGTTGCGACATGCTATGTTTTCTCCCCCATTGCTAGTAGGTTGATGGGTCGCACGCCCAACACACACGTTTTGGCCTTGCTTGTGTGTCTAACATTCCAAATAGGTGACCCAGCGGCCGCTGCCCGACTAAACATACCAATAGTCACCAGATTCATATGGGCTACTGAGGAGTAGGCAATGATCTTCTTAAGATCGATCTGTCTTAAAGTGGTCAAGGAAGTATATATTATAGTAATTGCGCTTAGAGTATAAATGAAAGGAGTGAAACAAAGTGTCACTTCGGGAAACTTGGGTATTGAAAATCTTAAAAACCCGTAGGTTCCCAATTTTAAGAGAATTCCTGCCAAGATGATGGATCCAGCCGTAGGTGCCTCCACATGGGCTTTGGGTAACCAAATATGAACATGTACCGTAGGCACTTTGATGGCGAAAGAGGCGAAAAAAGTAATCCATAGAAATATTTGGCGTCGCTGACTAAATTCTGTGGTTAATAAGATTTGTATGATCTTCCAATATGATAGTTTCAACAATTCTCATTCCTTACATTTCATCCTAGCTGCTTGTCCTGTAGTAGGTATTTGGTTTACCGCTTTAGGTATTAGCACTATGGCTTTCAACCTAAATGGTTTCAACTTTAACCAATCTGTAGTTGACAGTCAAGGTCGTGTTATTAACACTTGGGCTGATATTATCAACCGCGCTAACCTTGGTATGGAAGGTATGCATGAACGCAACACTCACAACTTCCCTCTAGACCTAGCTACTGTTGAAGCTCCATCCACAAATGGATAATACTTCTGTTTTAGTGTATTAGTGTATACACATCTTACAAACAAGAAAAAGCTTCTTGGATTGATTCTTGCTGGATTACTCAGCAGAATGACGATGATTCAACCCCTTGCCTCAGATCCAATTAAGTGGTATCAGAGATCTAGGTTCGCTGAGTCTACAGAGACTTAGGACTAAGGTAGTAGAGTCTCTTCTAGTGTCTTACAGTGTATCTGATAGTGTCTTGTACTCTTATAGGAGAAGAAGAACTTGAAGATGACTAGGTCACATGATGAGTTTGCTACAGAAAGCAACAATGCTGCACTAAGAAGAGGTGCAGGGGAGCAGGCAAGAGAGGGACAATTGTCTGATAATCCCCTAGCTAATCCAACTATGCTAAGGAATCCTTCCTTAGGTATCACTGTTGGGGAACTCAGGACAACCATGATGTATTTAGTGGATCGAGCATTAGCAATACAACCTAGATTACCAACCCCTAATGATGATGTTTTGGACATCAACAGGATATGTAATCCACATCAGCAGGCTGAAGCAATAGGAAATGATGAAGTTTAAGACTTAGATCAAGTCTTTGCTCAACCTCAGCCTGTTGAATCAATAAATAGTGATGTAAGGAATAGGCTACAATCTGAAATTAGGGTCTATCACAAGTGTAGGAAACCTGGACATATCAGAAGGTATTTCCTAGAGAAGAAAAACAAGATGATGATTGAGGAAAAGCCTATCCAAATACAGGGACAGAGGCCTAGTAGTTCCAAAAAGGGAAAGACTTTGGTATCATTAGTACAACCAGGGCCTAGTTCACCAAGGCAATGGCTATCCAGAAAGGGTAAAGAACCTTCTAGACCATATCTAGCACCCAGAATCTGCTACTAATGTAGATAGGTAGGACGTCTGGCAAGAGACTGCTCAGCCAGAAATGTTATGGTGAATCAACCTCTGAGGCAAAATCAGCCTGAGGCAGTGAACAATCCACGAATCATGACAAGTTAGACAAAATAATGTCATTCTAATATGTCTTTTTATGGTTTCTTGAGTTAAAATGAGATATTACTATTATAAGGGTTAATGTGCTTAATTTCTTTTCCCTTAATTCTTAGATAATGGAAGGAAGCTCAAAGGGGATAGAGATGCCTTTGTATGCAAGAAACCAAGGAGGAAGTGGTGGCAACAATTTTGGAATTAAATGATTTTTAATAAGGCATTTTCTCTCTCATTGAATTTTTATAAAAAGACCCTTACCAAGCCAAATGAAAGGCTTTTCCGTTTCCACTTTTTCTCCTTGCTAGGAAAGTGACCAAGGGAGCTAGGGAGGACCTGGAGGATGACCCCCAACCTATTGGTAAGGTTCTTGACAACTTTTCACCTTGATTCCATGGTGGAAATCGAAAATAAACCATTGCTTTCTTCTTATTTCGATCTCCTCTTCAACTCTAGCCAATCTTTTCAACCAAAAGCTTGAGGGCGAGCCTAGGGGGAGTTGCAAAAGCTTCATCCACCATTGTTGGCGTGAGCTTGTAGCTTTGGAGCTCAATTGGAGGTGGGTTTTATAACTTGATCCCTTGATTTTATTATTGCATTCAATTCCTTATCACTTTCTTCTCATTTCCATCTTACTTAAGTTAATCAACTAACCTTGTATTAAGGTATTTACCTCTTAATACTTTATCCACTATCTTGTCACTTCCATCATATGATGCATAGGTTACACATTAGAATTGTCCAACTATCTTTAAGGATATGGACTTATCCAATGGTTAGGCATTGTTGAATATAGGACAAACCATTATCCACCACTTAAGATATTTCAATTCTAAGGATGTTATCCACATCATTATTTAATATGGCATAAATCATTCCCTAGAGTTTCATGTCCTCATCATTGTAAGGTGTATAGGGTTGTTACACATACTTGGAATTAGATATATAATGACCTAGGTATCATTTTGTCCCTTAGACCCTTATTTATTAGGGTGTCAACAATACCACCCATATGATTCATTAACTTTACCCTTCATGGTTATAACATCCTCATCTTACTTGATTGTAATAGCCACATCCTACTTTAATGTATTGGCCATTATACCATCACTATGGTTGCACATATCATTATATGACATCACCCTGGATTTATGTCTTACTTCACATCATTCTTCAAAGTATCCATAATATCATTCTTATTCAGGGTTTAACATGGCATTATTCTAGATTAGGGTCTCACATTAAATCATACTTTATTAGGGTTAGGATTGCATATAGCATCTCCTTATATTAGATTTTCACACCACATTACCCATAATTAGGGTTTACTATTCATCCCAACTAGGGTTTCTCATGGCATCACCCTCAATTAGGGTTTCTCATGAAGTTACCCTAAATTTAGATATCCCAAATTATCATCCTGGTTTAGAGTCACAATATTACCATTGATTTGGGTTACATCTGATATTGCCCTAGATTTAGGTTAGGGTTCAACAATCTTCTTGATTAGGGTTTCATGATCTCTTTATTAAGAACCATACCCGTATTGCTTAATCATTCATGTTGAAGGTGTTGAGGTTATTACATAATTATCATTCATGTAGTAAGTCTTCTCTCTCTCATCATCTATAAGATGATTATATTTTAGACTTGATTAGACTAAGTCAACTTATCTTGAATGAAGAATTGACACTTAATCCATTGTGTCATTATTTTCATGATCATTAGAGATTAATTGTTTAAATGTTACTGACCGGCCTAAATCGCGCGTCCAGAATTGGAGGCGGATTTGAAGTTAGTCGGACTTTTACATTTATAACCCAAATCCTTCTAGGCCCCCGCAACTTTGCTTACGGGGTCGAAGTAGATATACGGGGTCGAACACAGGGACAAGGGTGGTAGTGTTGAGAACTCAGAATCGACACACTACACTCCGGTAAAGAGGTAAAGATGTAATAAAATTCCCCAGAGGGAACAGCAGGATGAGATCATCAAAACATAAGAAACTATCTCCAACTGGAGCTACAAGAAAGATTAATGGTTTTAAGCATTTATCAATTTTTAGGGGTTTTCATGCAATAGAAACAGAGAGATAATTCTAGAGCTAAAGCAAGGTACGAAAGAGAAAGCTTCGGTGAAACAAGCGGCGGTAGGTACAGTCCTGTACCCCTCCTCTCGAAGCAGGTACCTCTAACAAGGCATCAACGCCCCTCTCAAGGTCGCTGGACTTAAATTAGAGTGGAAAGGTTACTAAGGCAGCTCCGATTCTGGGCACTCTCGTACTCCAGAATCGGACCAAACACTAGAGCTACAACACCTCTTTCGAGGCTATTGCAGTGGGAAAACACGATTCGGTAGCTAATCGAAACGATATCCAAACATGCAAGCTAGCATTCAGATATTAAAAATGGCAATCATCCAATAAAGGTACCAAACATAGAGCAGCAGATAATTAAACTCTTCCATTTCCATAGACAATTAAGGGTCTTAATTACATTGCGTAAAGTAAGTAAATAAATGACAGAAATAAATGATAAATGTCGCCTTCTTGATATAGAAGGTTGATAGGCTACATCTGACCCTCCGGCCTGATACTGGGCAGGATCCAAGCCCGATACATTCATGTCGGGCGGCACGCCCTCTCAGGCAGCACGCTGTGACGGGCTGGCTGTATCGTGCGAGAAGCCTGTCCCGATACGGTAATGTCGGGCGGCACCCTCTCGGGCGGCACGTCCCGGAGGGCGACATGTATCAGGGTTAGTATCATGTCGGGATTAGAATAAGGCATCTGGTATCGGTCATTTGCATCCAATTCTATGTTATGTCGGCCGATATCGGCCTACAGTGATGCTCGGGACGACACTAAGTGAACCGTTCCCTCCCTCTCGGGATGGGGAAATGCTCCCCTAGTGTCGCCCGTCACAACCACTGGGGCACGATATTCTCACTCTGCAGCTTCCTTGATGAGACTTGCACAGGGTTCCGACCTATCTTTTCAGCTCCCTATAGCTGCTATTTATAGGCAGCGGTTGGAGAAGCTATGGTGCACAGGGCGCCACATGTCCTCCTTATTATCGCACAGTTGGTGGCCGGCCGATGCAAGTATCGCCCGGCACAAGGGTGTCGACTGTGGGGCATCATGGCAAGAGGCGTCTGTCGGTGGGTGGCCGATATCGCGCGGCACGTAGAGTAGTCGCGGCATGCTCGGCTCCCTGTCGGGTAAAGAGGCGTGTCGTCCAGTGGTACCTTCTTGCGCGGCATCCTTGCGTCGCGCGTCGACGTGTCGCGCTGCCCTACCGAGCAGTGTGCATATCGGCCGGCTGGGAGGCCGATGCAGGTGGAATCATGTTTGTGGGCCAGGACGGCCTTATTGATGATAAATG
Organism: Alisma plantago-aquatica; assembly: GCA_963693085.1. NCBI lineage: Eukaryota > Viridiplantae > Streptophyta > Magnoliopsida > Alismatales > Alismataceae > Alisma > Alisma plantago-aquatica. Next base: position 1,215,229,169 of record OY856412.1, read on the forward strand.
TGTCAAAAATGGAGGAAAACACTGCAAAATACGGAAATATTGGATTAAGAGCGTTATTTGGCCTGTTATTGCAAAATTACATATAAAAGAGAGGAAAATAGTTTAAAAGGGTAGTTTTGATAACAAAATAAAGGTCAAAAACATCACAAAAATTGGTGTTATCAACTCCCCCAAACTTATCGTTTTGATTGTCCTCAATCAATATTAAACTTTATTTGTGATGCTCCTTCTTGTCCGGGTAGTTTTCAGACCAAAGGATGAGCGAGCAATGAAATGTATTGCTGAAAATACTGTTTGACCCTGAACAATAGACTTTATTTCTCTCTTGCCTTATTTAAACAAAAATTTTCTCCACAGCTTTGGCGAGACTTAGGTGCATGATTCTGAAGTTAGCTTTCACACCAAACAACTTTATTTTTGGGGCAGAAAGTTGTGTATAGGGTAGGCTAAGGCTTTTTGGGATTTTCTTCTTGCTTCCCATCAGTCCATCCAGGCAAGGGTCCGTTAGCAGGCAAATGGTCCCTGCAGTCCAAACCAGTTGGCTTTAGAGCAATGATTTCACATCCTACGTACCATTGCCCCGAATCTACCATGCCTAAAGATGGGTACTTTTAGAAAACAAGTGTGTATATATATATTTTTTTTTCTTTTTCTTTTTTTATTGGGCACAACTCTCATGCTTTTATTCACTCTCATAAGGCTACTTTCTCTTTTTGGGATTTTTGTTGGGTAAGGGTAACAAGAGAGATTTTTGTTGTTTGGGCAGCTTTTTCCTTCTCCATGCACGTCTCTTAGCTGTAGCGAGATTATTTTTTTTCGAATTTTTTTTGGTGCGGAGATACGTAGTCGTTTGTTGTTTGAGGCATCATTATCAGAAAGATATAACAAAACATGCATCACCATAGGTACATAAAAACAAAATAGGTAAGAAGTCGCATCAGGTTTTTACTAATATAGCAACTTTGTACATATGTATGGAGACAAGATAAGCAAAAAAAATTTAGAAAATTTTATATGAGCATTCATACCTACACCAGATATAAAGGAAGACTGAAAGAATACAAAGGGTGAAGAGCTTGAAGAGAAGAAGAATTTTATACCTCCCTCACTGGTACATGGGTACCCCCCCAAAAAAACTTACTCCACACTCTGTCCCAGAGTAGTGAAGAAGACAGGGTAAGGTAATGTTAACCCAGTGAGGATTAGCTGGCTGATGCGCTTGTGCCATGGAGAAGCTGCAATATGTTCTCCTTATTTGAGTCATCTGGGTGCGCTTGTGCCATGGAGAAGCTGCAATATGCTTCTCCTTATTTGAGTCCATTTTCTTTCCCAACAGCAAGCAGCCAGAACAAGTGCAAAGCTCTACAGAGAGCTTTTGAAAACACTTGTGGATACTATATACGAAGATGATGCCCTCCCCAAGATGAAGGTGGCTTCACGAAAGATGGAACCAGAATGCCATGTTCAGCCCTGGGGTCGCCGGAGAAAGACTTCCACTATCTTTTGGAGATGGTCCTAAACCACCGCAGAAGACAGGCTATGATAAGGAAATGGTCCTCAAAATTTGTCGTTGCTCTTTTACCATCCGTTTCGGAATTCTGACGTTTCTGTCTGACTATCGTTGCTCCAGCTGTGGCCACAGTGTTTTTGTCAACTCGACCGGAGGTTGGGTGTGTATGAGTCATACATGTTATCAAGTTCATTGACCACTTAGATGTTAGGTAGGGAAACTAATATCACAATAAAACTTATCTCGTTGCAAAGTCTGGGTATCGTCCATCAGAAGAAAATCCAAGGCGATGCAAGACTAGACGATACAGATAAAAATTGTGCTGCGCGACACGGAGTGTCGGGCGACACGGTCGCATGAAGCAACTGCCAGATAAGTTTTCTTGTCGGAAAAATGTATCGCCCGATATGGTGTTATCGAGCAAGCGTGGGTGGAAGTTGTGTCGTGATCCATGCGTGTCGGGTGATAAGAAAAAGCAAATAAGATGGTCGACCGATACGCCGTGCGCGATATAAAAAGTCAGCCGATACGCCGTGCGCGATATAAAACATGTGCCGGGCAAACAAACTGTCGGGCAGTACCTTTGCTCTTCGAGTCTCTCGCCCGACACGAGAGCAAAATATGACTGCCCGTCATGCGAGCAAGGGGGGGCAAAGATTACTTCATGGTACGGGTAAGCTGAAAAAGGTAAGTGTACCAGTCCGACACGATAAACCCCTCCTCGCTATTTATAGCAATCTCAGCTGGGGGTAAAACGGGCATTTCTGGTGCGTGCGTCAGGCGTTGAGACAAGCCATTCCCGAGACGCGCAGTCCCATCGGTCAAATCAAGGGCAAAAACTCATATGCAAGATATGGGCGCATGCCGGGATGCCATCCGTCGTGGCCCTTGTGACGCCCGGGAAGCTATCGCCCGATACAAGCAGTTCTGCGCCCCAGCTGAGATGCTGCCCGATACGGCAAGTGGCCAAAACTAAAAACTAGGCAAAGAAAAATCTATTGACAGGTAAAACATCATTGGCTTAGAGATAAGACCCCGACCTTAGATGGTATTACTCCTCAATAGAGCAGTGGCCCATAAAACAGAAGAGTCGGTACGCTCGACGCGTGCACTGACCCGGGTCTTATTACAGTCCATAATGTTTGCTTTACAAGGAAGAAAAATGCATCCTACTCTAGGAAGAAGGAAAGAAAACTTGGGCTGCCTCCCGAAGAGCGCTGGAGTTTGCGTCGCCAGCTCGACCGGTGTAGGTTCTTCTCTTTCAGCCATCGACAACACCCATGTCCTGCAAGCTGATCTCTACTCTCCTGACAAAAGCTTCATCTTCATAGTACCTCTTTACTCTGTGCCCGTTTATGTGGAAGACCTTGGTCGGATCGTCCTTGTCGTAAAGTTCCATCATTCCCGAAGGGTAAATCTTCGACACAGTGAACGGCCCCGACCACCTCATTTGTAATTTCCTAGGAAAAAGACGAATGGAGGATTTAAATAATAAAACTTTATCCCCTTAACTTACATCTTTTCTCCTTAGGTGGGCGTCATGCCACATCTTTTTCCTCTATTTGTAGATTTTTGCATTTTCATAGGCGTTCATTCTCAGCTCTTCAAGTTCTTGAAGCTGCAAAAATCTCTTTTCTCCTGCTTTCTCGAGGTCCATGTTTAAGAATTTTATTGCCTAAAGGGCCTTGTGTTCCAATTCTAGAGGCAGATGGCAGGATTTTCTATAGATAAGTTTGTAGGGGGTTGTTCCAATGGGCGTTTTGTAGGCAGTTCGGTAGGCCCAAAGCGCGTCGTCAAGCTTCATAGACCAGTCTTTCCTCGTTCGACTGTCAGTTTTCTCAAGGATTTTCTTGATTTGTCTGTTTGAAACCTCTACCTGCCCTGAGGTCTGTGGGTGGTAGGGTGTAGTGATCTTGTGCTTCACTCCATACTTACGTAGGAGTGCTTTGAACTGTCTCTCTCTCCGAAGTGTGACCCGCCGTCGCTTATTACAGTGTGTGGTACACCGAATCGAGGAAAGATCGTCTTCTCGAAAAGCTTGATTACCGACTTGGCATCGCACGTTTGGGTAGCTATAGCTTCTACCCACTTTGATACATAGTCCACTGCCACTAGGATGTATTGATACCCCCTTGACGGAGGAAACGACCCCATGTAATCAATCCCCCACACGTCGAAGATTTCCACTTCGATCCAATTCGCCATCGGCATCTCATTCCTCCGCCCTATATTGCCAGTTGATTGGCACTCTTTGCAAACTTTTACAAATTGTGCAGCATCTTTAAATAAGGAGGGCTAGTAGAAACCTGACTGTAGCACTTTTACAGCCGTTCTTTCACTACCCAGGTGTCCACCGTAGGGAGAGGCATGTCATTCTTTCAGGATGTTCGCAGTTTCTTCCTCAGGGATGCACCTCCTGTATAAGTTGTCGGCACATCTTCTGAACAGGAGAGGATCATCCCAGTAGTAATTTTTAGCATCCACGAATAGCTTCTTTTTCTTATTGTAAGTAATGTCAGGAGGCAGTTCCCCACAAGCAAGATAATTGCAGATATCTGCAAACCATGGTAAGTCTCCTTCTTTAGCTTCGGCCAACATAAGAGCCTCATCGGCATAGTCGTCATTGATCAGTGGTCCCCCTGTCTTTCAGTCACGATTCTCGATAGGTGGTCAGCGACCACATTTTCTTCTCCCTTCTTGTCGATAATTTCATGGTTGAACTCTTGAAGCAATAAGGCCCACCTCAACAGTCTAGGCTTTGTGTCTTTCTTTTGCATTAGGTATTTTTTCGCCCCATGATCTGTATATACTTTGACCTTTGTTCTGACAAGGTATGACATGAACTTATCGAATGCAAAGACGATCGCGAGCATCTCCTTCTTGGTGGTTGTGTAGTTTACCTGAGCCTCATCCAACGTGCAACTAGCGTAGCATATCACATGGTGCCTTTTATCTTTCTTCTACCCCAGGACTGCTCCTACCGCATATTCGCTAGCATCGTACATCAGCTTGAACAGTAAGTCCCATTCTGGTGCTTGGAGGATGGGTGGTGATACTAAAGCATTTTTCAAGGCCTGAAAAGCATTGAGACAATCATCAGAGAAAACAAATTCAGCATCCTTTACCAGAAGATTGGACAATGGTTTTGAAATCTTCACGAAGTCCTTTATGAATCTTCGGTAGTATCCGGCGTGCCTGAGGAAGCTCCTCACTCCCGTCATGGACTTTGGTGGAGGAATCTTAGATATTGCTTCAATTTTTCTTGTGTCCACCTTGATGCCACGCCTTGAGATCTTATGCCCCAGGACGATGCCCTCATGTACCATGAAATGGCACTTTTCCCAGTTTAGAACTAGGTTGTTCTCCTCGCACCTTTGCAGAACCAATGACAAATTCTTCAAGCAGGTATCGAAGTCCTTTCCATAGACCGAAAAATCATCCATGAAAACTTCTACGATATCTTCTAGAAAATCTGAAAACATTGATATCATGCATCTTTGAAACGTGGCGGGAGCGTTGCAGAGTCCGAAGGGCATCCTTCTGAAAGCATAAGTGTCGTAGAGGAAGGTGAATGTTGTTTTCTCCTGGTCGTCGGGCAGGATGGGTACCTGATAAAATCCTAAAAAGCCATCAAGGAAACAAAAAAATCGTGATGCGCTAATCTTTCAAGAACTTGGTCAATAAAAGGTAGCGGAAAATGATCTTTTTTGGTAGCCTGGTTCAAATTTCGGTAATCGATGCACATTCTCCATCCGGTGACGGTCCTAACCGCCACCTCGTCGCCCTTTTCACCTTTTACCACTGTCATCCCACCCTTTTTGGGGACTATGTGGATCGGACTCACCCAGTTACTATCGCTAATTGGGTAAATGATCCTCACATCCCTTAGCTTGATTACCTCTTTCTTGACGACTTCTTTGAGCATCTGATTCAGCTTCCTCTGGGGTTGAGCCAGAGGCTTGGCAAATTCTTCTAGGTTGATGTGATGCATGCATAGGGCGGGGCTAAGGCCTTTGATGCCCTCTGCTGAATATCCTATAGCCCCCCGGTGGAGTCTCAACTCCTCAAGAAGTCGGTCCAAGTGGTCTTTTGAAAGATTGGCGTTGACGATGATAGGGTTTTTCTCCTCTTTATCTAAGAATTCATATTTCAGACCTTCAGGCAACGCTTTCAACTCAGGCTTTGCTCTGGGTGCCTTCTCTTGAGGCTCCCCCTCAAGAGAGGCATACTTCACAGAGTCTACCACCTCATCCTCTTCATGCAGATCTTCGTCAAAAAGGTCGAGATACTTCGCAACTTCAGGATTTTCGAAGTCGGGATCCTGACAGCTTATATCCCTTGCAAGGGGGTCCACTATCTGGATGTCCTCTTCTATCTCCTCATAGAATTTATCGTAGCTATCTGCGAAACACGCAGATTTTGACAGGGAAGGACTTTTCATTACCTCCTTCAGCTTGAAGTCCAGGTGGTCATTTCCGACCCTTAGCGTGATAATTCCCTCAGAGACATCGATCAACGCCCTTCCCGTTGCCAGGAAAGGACGTCCAAAGATGATCGGACGACGGGGGTCTTCAGCTGTGTCAATGACGACTATGTCGCAGGGAATAAAGAAATTACCAACCCTAATCGGCACATCTTCGACAACACCGACGGGTCTCTTAAAGGTATGGTCCGCCAGTTCTATCCTCATATTAGTTCGAACCATGTCGGTTAAACCCAACCTTTGTGCGAAGCTTGGGGGCATGTGGCTGATGCTTTCCCCCAAGTCGGCGAGACCTTTTCACTCGACATTGTCCCCGATGGCGAACGGGATCGTAAAGGCTCCAGGATCTCTCCTCTTATTTGGCAGGTCAGGCTTCACAAAAACTGAGGAAGCAGATGCTAGGTGCACGGTTTCGACCCTTCCTCCTCTTCTTTTCTTAGTGATAAGATCATTGAGGAACTTGGCGTAGGTCGGCATCTCCTCCAAGGCGTCAAGGAAGGGAACTTCAAGATGCATCTTCTTGATCGATTCCATGAATCTTTCATGACGCTTCTTCAGATTAGCCTTGATCAGTTTATATGGAAATGGTAGATTGGGCGCATAAGTATTCCTCCCTCCAGGTAGCTCTTCGGAGGACTTCTGTGCAGGCTCTCGAGTTTCTGCTTGTTTACCTTCATCCTCTGCCGGAATTGCAACCTCAGGCCTTGGCTCGGTCTCAGGTCTGGCTTCATCAGGGCGCTCTACCGTCTTTCCAGATCTTAGTACTACCATTCTGGTAGTCTCAGGGTAGGAGAGCAGCTTTCTTGAAGGGTCCCTTCTCAGAGCAGCCATCTGGGCCAACCGACGGTCGACTTCGCGCTGGCACGTCTACAGACTTGTCATTTGGTGTTGCAAAGAGTTCAGAGCTCTAGGACTGGCGAGCGCACCCTGCGCTAGCTGGTTGATGATCGTGTCTTGTCTTTTTATGAAAGCAAACAACTGACCAACCAGGTTGGGTTGGTGCGAAATCTCGTCCTGGCCTTGACGCTCCTCCTCAGAAAGAGATTTCTCACGGCGAGGCATGGTGTCAGAGCTTGTTGGGGCAGATTACCGTTCTTCAAAGTACCTGGAAAATCACACGAAGAACCGAGTCAGAAATTCAAATTATTTATTTCGGGCAAAGAATAATGATAATAACTAAAGAAAGAAAATAGTTTTGTCAAGCTTATTTCTAAGCTTGAGGCACGGGAGTGTAGTTAGTGGATTCAGATTCATCAATAGTGTCATTTTGCCTTGTCCCTGGCAACGGCGCCAAAAAGTTGACCGGCCTAAATCGCGCGTCCAGAAATGGAGGCGGATTTGAAGTTAGTCGGACTTTTACATTTATAACCCGAATCCTTCTAGGCCCCCGCAACTTTGCTTACGGGGTCGAACATAGGGACAAGGGTGGTAGTGTTGAGAACTCAGAATCGACACGCTACACTCCGGTAAAGAGGTAAAGATGTAATAAAATTCCCCAGAGGGAACAGCAAGATGAGATCATCAAAACAGAAGAAACTATCTCCAACTGGAGCTATAAGAAAGATTAATGGTTTTAAGCATTTATCAATTTTTAGGGGTTTTCATGCAATAGAAACAGAGAGATAATTCTAGAACTAAAGCAAGGTACGAAAGAGAAAGCTTCGGTGAAACAAGCGGCGGTAGGAACAGTCCTGTACCCCTCCTCTCGAAGCGGGTACCTCTAACAAGGCATCATCGCCCCTCTCGAGGTCGCTGGACTTAAATTAGAGTGGAAAGTTTACTAAGGCGGCTCTGATTCTGGGCACTCTCGTACTCCATAATCGGACCAAACACTAGAGCTACAACACCTCTCTCGAGGCTATTACAGCGGGAAAATACGATTCGGTAGATAATCGAAACGCGATTCAAACATGCAAGCTAGCATTCAGATATTAAACATGGCAATCATCCAATAAAGGTACCAAACATAGAGCAGCAGATAATTAAACTCTTCCATTTCTATAGACAATTAAGGGTCTTAATTACATTGCGTAAAGTAAGTAAATAAATGACAGAAATAAAAGATAAACGTCGCCTTCTTGATATAGAAGGTCGACAGGCTTCATCTGACCCTCCGGCCTGATACTGGGCATGACCCAAGCCCGATACAGTCGTGTCGGGCGGCACGCCCTCTCAGGTGGCACGCTGTCATGGGCTGGCTGTATCGTGCGAGAAGCCTGGCCTGGTACGGTAATGTCGGGTGGCACCCTCTCAGGCGGCACGACACGGCGGGCGACACGTATCGGGGTTAGTATCATGCCGGGATTAGAATAAGGCATCTGGTATCGGTCATTTGCATCCAATTCTACGTCATGTCGGCCGATATCAGCCTGCAGTGATGCTCAGGATGACACTAAGTGAACCATTCCCTCCCTCTCGGGATGGGGGAATGCTCCCCTAGTGTCGCCCGTCACAACCACTGGGGCACGATATTCTCGCTATGCAGCTTCCTTGATGAGACTTGTGCAGGGTTCCGACCTGTCTTTTCGGCTCCCTGTAGCTGCTATTTATAGACAGCGGTTGGAGAAGCTATGGTGCACAGGGCGCCACGTGTCCTCCTTATTATCGCACAGTTGGTGGCCGGCCGATGCAAGTATCGCCCGACATAAGGGTGTCGGCTGTGGGGCGTCGTGGCGAGAGGCGCCTGCCCGTGGGTGGCCGATATCGCGCGACACGTAGAGTTGTCGCGGCATGCTCGGCTCCCTGTCGGGTAAAGAGGTGTGTCGTCCAGCGGTACCTTCTTGTGCGGCATCCTTGCGTCGCGCGTCGACGTGTCGCGCTACCCTGCCGGGCAGTGTGCATATCGGCCGTCTGGGAGGCCAATGTAGGTGGAATCATGTTTGTGGGCCGGGACGGCCTTCTTGATGATAAATGTGTCAAAAATGGAGGAAAACACTGCAAAATACGGAAATATTGGATTAAGAGCGTTATTTGGCATGTTATTGCAAAAGTACATATAAAAGAGAGGAAAATAGTTTAAAAGAGCAGTTTTGATAACAAAATAAAGGTCAAAACATCACAAAAATTGGTGTTATCAATTACTAATCACCCTATCTTATTAAGGGTACAATTATTATAATCATCCTTGTCTCACATCATGCAATTGCTCAATTTAAACAATTGACCTTTAACCACTTTAAGTGTTCATACGGTTTGGTTAATTAACTTCCAAACAATCTTGGTCCCTTAGACCCCAAACGGTCTTGACCTATCAGACCTCAAACGGTCTTGCTTGTAATACCTTCAAACGGTCTAAGATCATTTAGACCTCCAAACGGTCTTGAACATACCATTGAAACCGTTTGGTAAAGTTAGTCTTTGAAACCGTTTGACAAAGTGATACTTGAAACCGATTGCTAAAGTTGAAGTTTGAAACTGTTTGCTAAAGCACTCATGAGATCAATTGAGCCTCAAATGGTCTTGAGACCGTTTGGACTCAAACGGTCTTGAGATCGTTTGGTCCAAGCCTCCTCAAAACCGAATGGACCAAATATGGTCTCCACCAATCATATTGACTTAGGGTTTCCAAGATTGATTCCTTCATTGGTTAAATCCATGTAACCACTCATAAATAGAGCCTAACACCACTCTTCAAATGGACTTAATAGATCATCATTTAACTGATTTAACCCTCATTTGATCATCAATTAGGGTTTAGAATCAATTGGATTAGGGTTTGAGATCAATGAACCTTTACTATTAATCAATGTGAAACTAGGTGCCTTGATATCATTGGGTCACCATCCAAATTGGACATGACATGACCTAAAACGGTCTTGAGGTCGTTTCTATGACCTCCAAACGGTCTTGAGACTGTTTGCCCATCATATCATCAAAATCCATGACATCCAATTAGGGTTTGGGTCATAGGATTGATCACCAAATCAGTATTTGATTGCAAATCGAACTTGGTATCTTTAGATCTTCAAACACCTAACCATACTCAACCCTAGACCTCCACATGGTCTTGGGTGACCCTCAAACGGTCTTGAGACCGTTTGGGTGATCCCCAAATGGTTTTGAAACTGTTTGGGTCAATCCACCCAAAGAACTAATTCAATCAAATTAGAAATCAGCACTTAACCCGATTAGGATTTTGGTGATTGATTATCCTTCAACTCATGAACCAATTGAAACTAATCAATTATAATTAGTGGGTCATTAACCAACATCATTATCAACAAATATACAAATGGTCAACCCTGGTCAACGCCTCCAAATGGTTTGAAACTGGTTGCCCTTAAACGGTTTGTGAAACTATTTGCTCCTAAACAGTTTAAAAATGTTTGCTCCCAAACGGTTTGGGAAACCGTCTGAGCAACTATATGTAAACCGTTTACCTTTGATATTTGGTGAGGTGTATGCTTATAATGATGTCATTATCATCAAGCTATAAACTCACGAAACCTGCTGTGATTTTCATGGTGGTTGCATCAATCAACCAATACAATTATCGTGAATGTAGAAATGATCATTATTTGATAAGGAATTGAATGCAATATCAAAATCAAGGGTTCCAGTTATAAAACCCACCTCCAATTGAGATCCAACTCTCCAATCTCACGCCAACAATGGTGGATGAAGCTTTTGCAACTCCCCCTAGGCTCGTCCTCAAGCTTTTGGTTGAAAAGATTGTCTAGGGTTAAAGAGTAGATCGAAATAAGAAGAAATCAATGATTTATTTTCGATTTCCACCATGGAATCAAGGTGAAAAGGGGTCAAGAACCTTACCAAAAGGTTTTGGGTCGTCCTCCAGGTCCTCCCTGGCTCCCTTGGTCGCTTTCAAGAAGTGGAAACGGAAAAGCCTTTCATTTGGCTTGGAAAGGGTCTTTTTATAAAAATTCAATGAGAGAGAAAATGCCTTATTAAAAATCATTTAATTACAAAATTGTTGCCACCACTTCCTCCTTGGTTTCTTGCATACAAAGGAATATCTATCCCCAACGAGCTTCCTTCCATTATCCAAGAATTAAGGGAAAATAAATTAAGCACCTTAACCCTTATAATAGTAATATCCATTTTTGAGTGGAATTTCTTTTTCTTATAATAAGGTGAGTGGATTTCACCTCCTTAGGATATACTCGTGCCTTTGCAAGGATTAAGATCGTCCACACACATCTAAATACAACCATATTAATTTTGGTTGAAGGTCCTTAAATTTTTTTTTCTTTCAATAAATTGAATTAGGGTTTCAATTAGGCTTAAATCTTGATTATTTTAATATCAAGATTCTCTCTCCTCCAACTTAATTTAAATGAGGTGCCCCCTCATTTTATTTTCTATACATGATGTCAAGAAACATTAGGGACCTTATTGAATTGGTAATTTGCATATTGAACACTAGGTTTGGGTAAATTGCACTTTATACCAAAACTAGGTTTAAATGCACAAACCTTGCTTAATCATTTTTTTCTTGGTACTCAGGCTTCCATAAGCCATATCTCTACATTATTTTCATTCCTATGATGCATCAACATATGATGAACATATTATTATGTTACATTTGCAAGTTAACCCCTTAACTTGGGTAATTTGCACATTAGTCCAAGATAAGAAAACACTGCTTCAACATTATTCAAACATGACCAAAATTGAAGCATAAGTTCCTCTTGAGGCCTAGTTACCTTTCAAAAGATAAGTACAAGAATCTAATCAACTTTATTAAGAAAAACACCTAGGGTTAAAACATAACCCAGGTCATGGATGTTATAGATTCGATGGTACCTTTAATTGTGACGAAGGTGGAGAATACAGGGAGCTATGAGTACCACAAGCTGGACATTTTCGACAGCTATACAAGGTCCAAATGGAAATGAAACACGAAATCAAAGGTTGGGTTGAGTTGCTAAGGTGACGACGGTGCTTAGGGTATAGATATTTATAGGCAAGGAAGTCTAGGTTAGGGTTTAGCAAGGTGGGGTGAGAGAAAGACTTCGGCCATCATGGGCATTCTCTAATTCTCGCCAAAGCTCGAAAATGTCAGGTTAAACTTGTGCGAAATCGAATGAGGAATCCAACAAGCCAAAAATCTCACGATTTGGTTGCGAGATGAGAGAGATATCGGCGAATTACCAGGTCACATTTCCAATTGTCGCTTGCCTTTTAGGTGCAAGGTAGAAGACAAAGTAGACACCATCTAATCCTCATCAGAGGGCTCACAATTAGCCCGAAATCTTGTCATAAAATATAAATCCCAATCCGATTAGATTAAAGTTCTATTTAAATCATGTAACCTTTTCTCTTATCTTATTTGAGGGTGCAAACGACTTTCAAAATTAACCAAAATTGATATCCTTACTGATTTTGACGTGTAGATTCCAAATATGGAATTATTTTTGCATTTTGGAGACTTTTAATTGGTTAAATAATTCAAATGTCATTTTCTCTTTCTTCCTTCATTAATGACTCTAGGATTCTTCAAAAATTACAAATACCCATAACTCATATTAAGTATGTTAGATACTAATTTGACATTACTTTATTTTTATGAAGAGTTCTATTATTTTATTTAATATAATTAAATATTATCTTTTATTTTATCCTTTTGATTTATTAGAGGCATCAAGAAACTTCCTAAAAATATGAAACTTGGTATACAAGAAATATAAAACGCGAGGAGCATGGTTTTGAGATTAATTAATTTTTAGCAACATATATTTAATATTTTTAGCCTTTAAACCATTTTCTCTCTCCTAAATAAAATAAAATATTAAACATTGACCAAATTAGATGCAAATTCACATATAGACTAATTTTGATATGTAGATTACGAATTTGAGTTATTTTTTTCATTTGAGGATGTCAGATATTTTATTTTACCTTATTGTCTTATCTCCTATTTTCTCTTAATAAAGACTTTAATATATGCATTTATCTTCCAAATTAGGTGATACTTGGCCCTTAAGTTTCTTTTGGTCAAGAAAAAGAATTTGTATATCAAAATATCTCATGGTTTCCTATTTGGGATATTTGGAACAATGTATTCCACATTATCTCCTATTATCCAATATATTCCATATTATCTCCAATTATTACATTTATCATTTCCTTTATGCACATTTTGAGAATTATCTCCTTTTACATATTCTAAAAGATACTAGAAAGTTATAACACGAATTTCTTTATTCTTTTTATCACTCAAGTGGACATTTTGCATATTTGACCCATTACTGAGCTTCCACTGAGGTATTTGTGCATAAACCCAAATATTGGAATAACAAGTGAAAAAATGCTCATTAAACCATCATATTCTCCACAAATTACACAAAAAGGTCAAAGAAGATAGAAATGAAAGGAAAAGATGGGAAAGAGGATCAAAGGATAAAATGTCCAGAATTCGGTATGTTACACATTTTGTCTTTCTTCTTGTAGGTACATGCAATTGGATTGACTTGATCTATTGAATTGCAAATTGACTTCTCAATCCACATGGAAGAAGAACACTGATATTTGTAGGAGGTGACAACAAGTGAAAAAGAAATGGTAAGCACTGATGTAAGGTTTTCTTTCTCATATCCAATCCTAACTTGTTTCTGTCAAGTTAGTGTGCACTATGCATATGGTTTTTGAGTCAAAAGTGGAATTTTGTGATTCTCTTCACACTCTTGCTCAAAAACTGACTCTAATGCTTTCATAGTGCATTAATAACTTGCTTACAAATGTTTGGATATGGATTTTAGTTTTAGCATGCCTCTTAATATGTTTATATGATATATATGTACTTCTTAACAACTGTTGTCCTGATAGAAACTCGAGTGACCATTACCAATGGGTGTTGCCAACAACAGTTGTTGGCTGAGTTTGTCCTGTCAGTAACTCAATCTATAGCATTGTGCATTGAAGATATAGTTGTCTTATTGAATGAGAATTTCCCTATCAACTAGATTTTTTCAACCAATAGCCTTATTCTTTGGCACTCCCTTGGCACATTTTTATGCATATTTGCCATGTTTTAAATTGCCTACCTTGCTTACAACTCTATCTTTCTAATTGCTATAATTTGGTACCCTTCAAGTGGTATCCTATATCTTGCAATTACCTATCTTGAGTTGTTGTGAAGGTTTTGATGACAATATCTTTGGATCTCTTGATTGTGTCTTAAATTTCTTCTGTTGTGATCTAACTTTCTACATCTACTCAGTTGTGTATTTTGTTTTGATACAACCTTGAGGTTCTTAGTGATAATCATATTTTGGTAATGATGCATATTTGTTAGTGAGTAATATCCTCTCATGCTTCTGAAATTGCTTATCTCTTTGTTTGGATATTTCTGTACATCTACTCACAACTTTCTCTTTAACTTGTGCATCTCTTGCTATGATCTAGACCCTACTCGTAGTCCTAACTTGTGATTATATCTACTAGTAGTTCATATACATGTAGTTCTATCCTTATTTATCTTTTCATCAAGTTTGCCATGCTTGTATCTTGTTTCACTCTTGCTCAAGCTTGTTCCTTAACTTGCATATCTACTATTGTGTAACATTGTGATGCAGGATATATAGAGATACATTGTATATAGAATTTGGAGCATCTTTGAATTTTATGCAGATTTTTCTCCAGTGTCAAATTTTGATGCAAAACTAGGTTTTTTTAATGCAGAAACGACCTTTTGAGCAAGACACATTGCGTTGCAATGAGCCCTGATGCTTTTTGGGTGAATTCCATCATCGTGAGGGTTAAAACTATAGTTTATTATTTTCCTACAACATTTTATCTTGCCTTAATCTTTGACTAGAATTACATCTAGGGTTGTTCTAATGCATGTCTTAATTTGCTTTACATACTATGATTGGACAATCCCCTAGTTTTGCTCTTGTACTCTCTTTATAACTTTTGTTATCTCCTTTTTGCTAACAAGTTGTGTTTTTAGCTCTTCATACCCCCTCTTTTTGAAATGACAAAGGGGGAGAAAGCATGTCTTCTCATGAAACACATGGGAGAAAGCATGTCTTGCATGAAAGTTAAGGCATGTCTTACATGAAGAGGGAGAAGCATGTCTATGTAAAAGGGAGAAGGTAAAGGGGAATAGTAGAAGACATATTATTCTAAAAATGTTATGAAAGCTAACCATGCAGGAGAAATTGCATGAATTTAGGGGGAGTACGAGAACTCCACTAGCATCAATTGAGGGGAGCATATGAACTCCATTATATTGAAACCCCTAGGTTTCTCCAAAGGTATGACTTTAGTTAAATGCTTTCAATACATTATGGAATGGATTGTCATCTTTAAAAAGGGGGATAATGTTGACTCTAAGTCAGTGTTGACCCTAGGTCTAAATTGACCAAAACACTTATTTTGATGATGACTAAACTATTCCACTTATTTGTGTCTAATGCTTCTACTTGAGTGATTTCAGATTAGGTACAGACACACTCCAAATGCCCTAACTTGAGCATATCAACTTGGACAAAAGACAAGTCAAAATCAGTGAAAGTGAACTTCTGTGAAATATGATGTAAATCTATTAGAATCATGTTGTAAATCAATTGTAATGATTGTATGGCTTGCAATTAAGCTTAGAAAATATCAGGAGCACTTAAATCGAATATTTAAGCACTTTAATGACATTTTCCATAATTCATTATAAGCTAATTATCGGTACTGTTACAAACTCGACCAATCCTTGATGCATTTTGAGTGTTGTTTATCGGTCGAGTTTCCTATACTCAGAACTTGAGCGACCACTATACTAGAACAAAACTGTTTTGATCTATCAATCGAGTTTCCACCAGGACAAACTTGACCGATTGGTCAAATTAGCTTTGTCGCATAGTGCATCTGGTCAAGTTACCTTTATAGAAACTCAACCGATCACACTATTCAAAAAGTGTAAAAAAGTGCTTCTAGCCGTTAGAATGTAGAAAAACTCAAAAAAAAATATCCGTTGCAACATACCAAATGGCTAGTATTCATCCTTAAGTGTTCCCAAAGTCTTCTAGGCATCCTAAACTATATATAGGACCCCTTGGGCTTCATCCCTTGGTTAGACAAGCACTATGAAGGTCCCTATTATATAGTTGAGTGCATCTTACAACCTCCTCTCTCCATCTAAGCTTCATCACTTGATACATATATTAGAGTGAGTAGGAGATTTGTAAGAGAGCTAGTCCTACATGTATATCTTGTGAGTCTCTCACTTCCAACACCTCCCAATCCTTCTTTCAACCATGAAGAGATTCTCTCTCTTAGCTAAGAGAGATGAAGAAGAACAAGGGAAGGAGTCCCTTGGTGAAGAACAAGGTCGAAGACTTGGGAGCAAGAGTGGGTAACCCTTGGTGAAGGGAGAAGACTCCTTTATCAAGTGGGTAAGTCCTTGGTGAAAGCTTCTCCTTTGGGAAGGTGAAGTCAAAGGTGTAAGATCCAAGAAGAGTGTGTGATTTCTCAAAGGTTGAAGACTTGTGCAAGAGTGGGTAAGTCCTTGGTGAAGGAAGAAGACTCCTTGCAAAGTGGATAAGTCCCTCATGAGGTAAAAGACTCTTGGTTTGATAGGTAAGTCCTTTGGTAGGGTATCTTTGTCCCGAAAAAGGAAGGTCATATGTTGTAACTCTTATAAGTGAATATAAGAGGTAGACATGGTTAAGAAATCCTAGAGGTTGACCTCTCTAGGTAGTGGATTGACATAATTCTAGTTCAAAGTATGGAATCCATCTACATATCTTGTCAATTGGTGCATGTTCAATCTCTCTCATCCTTGCTATGTATGTTTTAGTTGCACTCAAATTCCCATATTAACAATCTTATCTTGTGATATATCGTGAAGATCTTTTGAATTTTGTTTAAGTGCATTTAGCTCTATTCACCCCCCTCTAGAGCACACAATCACCCATCATAGGATCCAACAACCTCCTCATCTCTCCTCATGAAGGCATCATAAATAGGTGATGATGATAATGATAATACTTGTTTTGTTGTTTTCCTTATTTTACAATGTTTTAAGGGTAACCCACCCCTATTTTTCTACTATGGACCTACAAATTTTCCCATTTCTCATAATGAGTGACATGAATGCATGTATTAAATGAGAAACCTATTTTGATGTACATTGATATGTAGGGAACCTTGGGTGATATTTATCCATTATGCTGTGACATCTTGTGACATCATCTTCTACATATTATACAAACTCTCGTACTATCTTATATATATATTAGTTCCATTCCTTTTTATGAATAATATCTCTTACTAGACTACATGTTGGTACTGTTCATCTTCCAATAGTGGTGCATACTAGGTATCATGTAAATTAACTAGTATAGGCATTCATCATTGTCCAATATCTCCAACATTTGATAACCCTTATTGAATTTGAAAAGTCAATATTATAATGACCATACATGTAAATTACTCAGTATATGCACTAGTGAATATTTGGTATATCCAATATTTGTGAAATTGTAACTGCACCAATATCTTTTGATATTCAATTTTTTGTAGATTAGGTTTCTTCATATATAGCTCCAAAAATGTACCTCCTTTACTACTTCAGGGGTTTATGCTTTAGTTATCTAGAATTCTTTGACTCCTTTCCTCTCTCCTAACTCTTCTCCCTCATGGCTTTGGTCTACTCATATTTATGATGATTTGACATAGAAATCTTAAATAGCACCCAAATTGCAAACATAATTATTGCTAGGTGTACCATTTTCCCACCTAACCAACCTAGACAAAAGCCTCACCATAAATCATGAAATCAACTGTACAACAACAAGCTTGAGAGGGAAATAAACATAGAGCATGTAAGGAGTGGGACCCGATAGTGGGCCTACTCATCGGTATAAACATGAGCCATGAAATATTTAAGCAGCTGAAAACATAACTATTTATAAAGTTATAAATTGTTTTTGTGTACATAACTTTCTCACCCTAAGGGTGATACATAAAATAAAAATATTACATCTTAATACACATCAGTCCATATGTAGAGGGTAACATGGCTATCTCAAGTTGTCCTTCTGTCCACCAATTAGCTCTCGATCATCTTGACACCTGGGTGGAGGGAACACCTAGAAAAATATGGAAATAAGGTATGTATCAACGACAGTTGAGTGTGTACAATGGAATATTAACTAGGGCATTAAATTATTTCAGAAGTAAAGTATGATGTTCTCGTCAAAGAGGGGGCCATTAAAGTTATGTAAGTTTCAATGAGAATTAACAAAAGAAATTTCCAAAAGAATGACGCAATATAAGTAAGGCATTAAACCACAATTCTTGCCATAATCAATCATCAATATCACAACAAATATTTATATGCAGATATATTGGACTAAAGTAACTATAGCAGAGCCATGACACCACTGGGCCATTGGCCTAAGTAAAATGGATGGAAAAACATACCCTAGGCGAAAAAGCACGCCTCTGTATATATAAGGGTAGAAAAGCATACACCGGGTAGAAAAACATACTCTAATGGTTACACATAAGCGTCTACAATAGTTAAACTTGTCGAACTATCTAAGATGCATAAAGAGAGTGGCAAGATATACCTTTCACAAATATGTGGCATGATTTAAGCACAATAACAACTGGGGTCATTGACCCAATTCAACATGATAACTGTAATTTTAAAAGAATAATAATAAGTCCAACTGAAAGTATATGAATTGTCCAACATGAACAAGAGCAAGTATTGCAAAAGTTGCCTCATTATAGGAAAATATAGTCATAAAATGCCCAATTATAAATAGGGAGGAGTACATACCTTAATTTCCAGTCAACTTACTCGACGTCAAAACTAAGGTCTGGTTCAAGTCCTTACACCACCTATTCATAAAAATTATGCATAGTATTAATATCAACTTCAATTGATTAATTTGTCCGCAGTTGGCCTACCCACTTTGTTAGACACATCATATCTCAATTATATGTATATGTACTATTATGACCTTCGAGATGTTACTTATCGAATATACTAACTAAACTCTTTTTTTTGGAAATCGGTAAATATATTTCCAAAAAAGCGAGTAGCTAAGCTACACTATACAACCTACAAAAGTTTGTGTATACGGGGTGTATACTACAAAATACCCCAGTATAACCTGGCTGTGGGACTTAGTCCCCTACACAGGCCTCTCTTAGCCTTAACAGCCATGTCCATATCTAACTTAACGAAATGGAAAATATCTTTTGTGTTAGCACGCCCATGAACTATAAGGTTCTGGACCTTCCAAATGTTGAAGCAAATATTGGTACAACAGAGGCCCATAAAGCTCTCCTTGTGGCTGTTCCTAACTTTGCTTCTCACTTGCTCCAGCGTGTCGGCCAGGCTGGATGAGATAAGCTGACCCCACCCATTCTTCAGCCACGCCAGTGTCCAGACGTATTTAACAGCAGGGCACTCGAAAAACAGATGCTGGTTTGTCTCCTCTTCATCACAGAAAACACACTTTGGGATGGTAGGAATCCCCCATCTCGCGAGTCTATCCTTCGTGAGGTGCTTCCCAAGAACAGCTTTGTAGCACGCCACGCTCCACTTGGGAACGTGGCCTTTCCCCCACACCAGCGAGAACCAAGGCACCTGAGCTCCTGAATCCCTAAGGATCCATGGTTCCTGTTGGCTATCCAACGTATAGAACCCTTCATCATTGGACCTGTAATGGTGCCCCACCTGTGGCCTCGCCTTCACCATCGCGTCCCATATCCGAGACGAATGCGGATGGGTGACAGGGGTACCCCCGTACCTCACTCTCATCCAGTTCACCCATACATTATCCTGGTCCGTAAGAAACCTGTGGAGCCTACGCAGGTTCCCGCATGAGACAAGGTCTTCCACCTTCGTCAAGTTTAAGCCGCCTGTCTTGTACGACTTCGTCATGGTATCCCAGGCGATCCCCCTCGCTTTACCACTCCAAATGAAATTCGTGATCAATCTTGTAATGCTAGTGCAAGTTGGGTTAGGAAGAATACTCATGTCGCTCCAGAATCTCACCATGGCCTGGATCACTAATTTAGTGAGCATCAGTCTCCCTGCCATCGACATGCGGATCCCCGTCCAGCCAACAATCTTTAGTCTCACCCTGTCCAAGCAGTAGGAGAAATCCTTAGAACACCCTCTGCCTCCTGCAATCGGTACGCCCAGGTACCTAGTAGGCAGAAGGCCCACCTGGATCCCCGTAGCATTCTTGATTCTGCCCCTTCTAGGATCACACGACCTAGACAGATAGATGCGAGATTTGATATCACTGATGTAGAGACCCGTAGATCTACCAAACCTCTGAAGCAACTTCTTATACTCTGTTAGCCTCTTGGCGTGCCCTGTAGAGAACACCATAATATCATCAGCGAAGATCAGGTGCATTTTCACCTTAGTGCCCCTTATCTTGAACGGTCTAATGAGCTTTCGTTCCTCCGCTGCCTTAATCATGGTAGTTAACCCTTCCATGACCAGAGTGAAGATGAGGGGGGATAGGGGATCCCCCTGCCTGAGCCCATTGCTAGCTCTGAACATACCAACTGGTCTGCCATTCAACAGCACAGAGAAGGACGTCGTAGTAATGCATTGTTTAATAAGCTCCACCCATCTGTTGCTGAACCCCATCGCTGTCATGATCCTCCAAATAGTATCCCATCTGACATGATCATAAGCTTTGGTAAGGTCAATTTTGATACAAGCTTTGGCACTGGATTTTTTAATGTTGAACTCAAAAAGAAACTCTGCCGCAATAAGGGCGCAATCTGCGATCTTACGCCCTTTAATGAAGGCACATTGTTCTTTGGAAGCCAACTTCGGCAGCCACTTTTTGAGCCTGCCCGCCAGAATCTTAGACCAAATCTTATAAACCGTTGAGCAACAAGATATAGGTCTATAGTCATTGAGAGCCCTAGGTCCCTCCACTTTAGGAATGAGCTTTATGAAAGTATGGTTAGTTGCACGCACCATATTGCCCCCCTACTGAAGCCATCTCATCGCTTTCACTATGTCCTCCTTAATATGATCCCACATCACCTGGAAGAATTTGCTATTCATCCCGTCGGGCCCGGGCGCCTTAGCTGGACTAATGGTGAAAACATCACGCTTCACCTCCTCTTCCGTCACCTCCTTGCACAGGTCTATATTCATTTCAGTGGTAACCACGCTCCTCGGGCAGATGGAATTATCACTGCAATGAATGTTACTCACCTGCTGGTTGTATAACTTCTCAAAGAAATTAATGGTGTGAGTAGCAATGTCCTCTCTGCTCTCAACAACCGCCCCCTCCTCATTAATGAGCTGGTGCACGGTCTCCTTCATCTCCTTCCTGCGAACAGCAGCATGGTACACTTTGGTATTGAGATCCCCATCATTAATCCACTGCATTCTACTGCGTTGCCACAGAAGCACTTCTTCCGCTTTGAGTAGCCTGTTGAGCCTGGTTTCCGCTTGCGCCCACTTCTTCGCCTTGTCCTCGCAATCAGGTTCTTCTCTAGCTTCCACCGTAGCTGCTTCATACTCCTCTTTAGCTGCATCGGTTCTATTCCACAGGTTTATAACCTCCTTGGACCATAGCTTCAGCCTCCTCTTCGTGCTTTGCATCTTCTTCATAACCACAAAGAGCGGGTTGCCATCAAAATGAGTATCCCAAGCCTCCTTCGCTACCTTCTTGAACCCTGTCCACTCACACCACCCGTTACAGAACCGGAAGGGTTTTATAATAGTGGGTAAAGTGACCAGATCTATTTTCATCCAGCTGTGGTCACTAAGAGTGTCATCCCCGTACCTGATGCAAGTGTTAGGCCAGACCTTCAGCCAAGCACTGTTAACAAAGCCCCTATCCAGAGCACTGGATATCCGCCGTCGTCCCTCCTGTTTATTGGACCACGAAACGCATCCCCTAACAGAGTTCAATTCCATCAGACCAGCTTCATCCATGGCATTGTTGAAAGCATTCAGCACCCTTTCATGTACTGGACGGCCACCGTGCTTCTCATGAGTCCTTTTTACATTATTAAAGTCCCCCCAGACAAGCCAGGGAACTTCATCTTGTGTCGTCAGTCTGAGATTCTCCCACAACTTGCTCCTATCTCCTTCAAGATTCTCGCCATACACGCTAGAGGCAATGAAAGCCATGCCCCCGCGGTTGCAACAACTTAGTGTTATCACCTGATCAGTCTTGTTGATCGGATCAACCTCCCACACCTGCGGGTTCCACCCCACCGCAATGCGGGCGCCGTCCCTCATATCCAAATTAGACAAGGAAGACCATCCTGTGGGGAAGAGAGTGTCGATTCGATCGACCACCATTCTTCTTATCCTCGTTTCGAAGCAGAACACCATCGTAACCTGCTCCCTTGCCACTACGCTCCTCAGCCTCCTTTGCTTCTCAGCTAATGAAGCTCCTCGCACGTTCCATGCGAGAACAGACATACTTAACCTTGTTTGGAATCGCTCCCTTCTCCGGAGCAACACCTACTCTTCTTCTTCTTGTTTGTGCTGCGGGTAGCTCTGGGGCTCCTGCTTCTGACACTGGTTTCCACCTCTGCCACCTCCTCGTCTCCTAAGTTTCCCAGGGAGGCAAATGTGTTTGCAGCGGCACCCGAAGTGCTAGGACCACATGTCCCACCTAACAGGCTCGGGGCTGTAACAGCAACCCTCTCCGTCGCCGGTACCGGAGCTGCGCTAGGGCCATCTGCTTCTTCTGGTTGGCTCGGGGCTGTAGCGTCGCCCCTCCCCTCCGACTGCGCCGGTGTAGACCCAGCGTCTCCTTCCTCTGCCTCCTCCCTCTCCTTTCCAGGAGCTTTGTCCCTTTCCGGCATTTCATCGAGCACCTCAACCTCGCCCGCCTGCCGGGAGTTTCCCCCTGGTCTGAGATAAGCACCCCGGTTGTGGTAGTCGTGCCTTTTCCTCTGTCTAGGACCTTGGGGCCCTTCGACTTGCTCCGTCTATTCCTTCCTCTTGTTGGCTCGGGGACGATGGGTGGTGAGGCATTGTCAGCCCGCCTCTCCCCCGGGCACTTCCCAGTCTCATGTCCGAAGACACAACAGGTATCGCAGCGGTCTGGGAGGGCTTCATATTTCACCCTCACTTCCCACTCTTCTCCATTCGGTAGCTTTATCATGACCTCCGCCGGAGGCTTCACCGCTGCTGAGATGTCAACACAAAAACGTGCGCACCCCATCGTGGTTCCATTAGCCTTCCTATCAAAAGCTCTGGGGACTCCAATCGCGTGAGCAATGACCGCTGTTGCCCGAGGAGTCCAATGCAGCCCGACATCTGGCAGCGACACCCACACAGGAGCCGTGGTGAAGGCCGCTCGCCTGGTGTCAGCAGCCCTGGTCCATCTCCGAACCAGCACAAGCTGGTCGTCAAAGAACCAAGGGCCTCGCAGGAGGGCTTTGTTCAGGTCCGCAGCAGTGGAGAACCGCGCCAGGAAGAGTCCGCCATCCAGGGTGAAGAGCTCCAACTCATCCTTGGGTCGCCAGGTCCTCACCATCCAACTAAACTCGTCAGCGGTGATCTATAAAGGAAATCTGGAATCATTTGATTTACACCCACACAAATCTTGAGTATATTCACGTGTTATGGGAATCGGTAGAAAAATCTGCTGAATTGTTCACGGTCAAGACCGGTCAAACCATATTAGGAAACAAGGAATAAATCATTGGCTCACACCTACAAGATATCATACAGGGGGGGGGGGGGAATTCCTGTTAAGAAAATGTTCCCCTTTTCCTCATACCGTCACGTTCCCAGGATGGAGTTTTGCTCTGGGCATAGCTCTGCGCGCAGCCTGCTTGTTAGTGGGGGTTATCCCATCTTAATACACATCAGTCCATATGCAGAGGAATTAACAGGGTAACGGCTCGGATTTAGGGACCAACGGAGCAAAACAATCACCACTCCAGCGCAATGCAAGATGAATAAACAATCATATCAACGCAGGACGATCACCCATGTACATTATCAGTTCCTCGCACCTAACAACATCACTCACCTACAGATAGTAGTACCAACAGTAGATGAGCAGGTATAGCAGAAAGAAAAGAGCTATGCTACACACAACCGGCCAGCCACCCGCTGGTATATCCGGTCCTCGGGATTGGTTGTTGTGCCAACTAACTGCTGTAATAACATTTAACATCAATTAAAGCAATAAAGGGTGAGAGAAGGAGAAGAGAGGGAAAATGATTTTGTCCATAACTTTTAATCCGAAACGTATTTTTCGACGAAATAAATTGCAGTAGAATCCTTGTAGAAAATACTTTCCAACGAGACTAGTGTTGACATATTTTGAAATAATGATATTACGCGAAAAATATAGTATCATATATTAGGATACCATATACATGTTCTGGGTACAGACGTACAACACTCACGTACATCACTCGTGAGTACTGTACTTTTGAATGAAGGAAGATCAACAATACTCGTGAGTACTGTACTTATGGATTCATAAGCACTGCAACCACTTGTTAATACTCAAACATATGTACAATACTTATCAAATTATAAAACCAAACATAATCGTATAAATGATGTAGAAGTATAAGTACAGTACCTTCGGAATCGCATAGCAACATTAGTCATCTGGATAATTTCTTTTATATAATGCAGACATAAGTTGAGTACCTACTTGTTAATGATCTCAAAAGTACAATGAACATCAGGTCAAAAATCACATATAAAATGCAACCATAAGTATTGTACTCACATGTTAATTTCAACTCAGTTACTGACGCATAAGTACAATACTAACAAATTATATATCAAACATAAATCAAAAGTACAGTCCTCACGAGTACTATACATCTGTATTCAGAACATGTGTATGATATCCTAATATATGGTAGTATGTTTCTCGCGTATTATCGTTATTTCAAAATATGTCAACACTAGTCTCGTTGAAAAATATTTTTTACAAGGAGTCTAATGAAATTTATTTTATTTTAAAATATGTTCCGGATTGAAAGTTATGGACAAAAATATTTTCTCTCTCTTCTACTTTCCTCATCCTTTATTGTTTTAATTACTGTTGACATGCACATTTGGTACAGCACGAGCCCAGTCCCGAGGACCGGGTAGGCTACCGGGGATGTGGAGGGTTATGGGTAGAATTTTTCAAAGAAAAAGATTTACCAGGTACCGATGACACTCCGATACAAGTTCGACCAAGGCGATAAAACCATTCCGTACCAATAACCTAATAAAACCCCAGAACGATCACGGGAACTAAGCCATGTCCAAATCGGCAATCAGGTCATTAACAAAGGAAAAAGGAGATCCAGGGAGAAGCCAATCTATGATGTTCAAGTACGAAATCATTGGTAAACTCCACCGGTAGATTTGCCTAATTCCCAAAGGGGGTAGGTAGAGTCTCCGAGGTCTGACCCTTCCTCCTTACTCCTTCCGGTGAGAGACGAGAATATTGAGCAGCGGTGTATTTGTTGTTAAGATAATCCAATAGCTATTGCAGAGGCATAAATGGACGAGAACAGAGAGGATCAGTCGAGGTTTGTTACCCGGAGACAAATTGATCCACTGTGATGTGGATGGGTAGTAGGGCTTCTTTGTTCATCGGGGTAGCTCGAGTCTAGTCGGGTAGCACAAGCAGCCTTCCCAGTAATTGAATGATCCCCGAGATGCAAGAAAGGTAAGCGAAGCTTTCTGAATAACTACTTGGGGTGTAGGAAACTAGGGCCTCCGAAGATGATGGTGGTGGCTAGCTACGATGGTGTTTAGGTATTTCACGTATAGGGAACCACAGGGGTGAAAATAGGACTTAAACATCTTGGTATGAAGCGATGAAACCGTTGCTCAAAACGGTAAACAAAAGATGAAGACAAAACGATGCTGGTTAGCCTGCTATAAACGGAAGCTGGGAGATGTTGGCATCGCCTGTGAGATAAAGAGGAGAAATGCACGAGGCGTTACAAGGAGCTAATTAATACCACTTTGATTTTTAATTGATGGTATTAATATATATTAGGATTTTGTCATTCAATCAACTAATTAAGAGGGTAATGGAAGTCCAATTGACTTGAAAATAAGTACTTAAGATAATTAAGGCATGAGGAATTCGATTTTGGTCTCAAAGTTACTTTTTGAAATAGTCTTCTATACTATTTCATTACTTGTATTCTAAATATTCATTTAATGTGCTTATTTCCTTTGGTAACACCAATGTGTCACAATATCTTATATTAATTGAATTTCTTCTTCATTTACTCTTACGAATATTATAGAGGATCAATCTTTATTATTTGGGACAATAGTACTTCAAACCTATTATTTCCTTTTTATTATGATTATTTTACATTTAAACCTTTTATGTAGTGTATATTTGTAAGGCAAGTTGAAACTATGTCTCAACTCATAATATAATTTTTGGGAGCAATGATTCATTTTATTTTGATAAAATAATTCTAAGAAAAGAGGAGAGATGAGTAACGTACCCAGAGTTGGGTATGTTACAAAGCAAAACCCAAACCAAATGCACATTGCTAAACGAAGGAATGCTGCATGCCGACCTTTGTTTTCAACATGAAATTAAAAGATATGATAGAAGGAATATTTTTCTCCCACTCATTTGGAAAATTCATGTATTGAATACATGTCTAGGTTGGATTCAGACCAACATTGTACAATGTCACATGTATGTGTTGTTCCTTTAGCATTGTCTAGGGCTGGAAACAACTTATTGTAGATACGAATATCTACGAGAAATGACTCTTCTAACTAACTACCACTAATAACAACAAGATTCTCATATCTCAACAAAACAAACATGTCTTTAACCCCTCATCCTAATCTCAACAATGATAATATTGAGATCGTTCCAACACCTTCATTTGAAGATTCAATTTGATGAATTTTTGGAAACAGTTACAAGGCCTAGACATCATAGCCATGACTAAAAATGTCCTTGGACTATCCAAATCATACATTAAAGGGGAGGATGAAAACCAAACTAGCATATCCTAGCAAAGAAGATGAAAAGGCAGATAAAGCATAGAGAGTTGAATCGAAAGGAAATGAAATATTGATGAGGTGTGGGAAACATCAGATCTATCACGTGGTGCCTCCAAATCTCTCTACAAGAATACAACCATCCCCAATGGTGATGATGATGATGATGATGAAGTTTTTATCCCTTTGGGATTTCTAAACTTCAAAATCGATGAAAATGTGGACATGGTTTTTCCCAGGAGTGATGACACTTCTGGAGAATATCCTAGTTGTGATTTTGTGCGTGTGTGTCTATGATCAAGTGGGGTGTTATAAGGGGAACCTCTCCCATTTTGCTAATTTTGAATAACTAAAAATTCCCCATTCCTCCTAAGAGGTGACATGCATGCGTTATGTATTAAAAAAATCCCATATTTGCATACGTTTTTACATAATGTTGGAAATATTTGGTTCTATAATGCGGCATAATCATATTTTACTAATATAATGCAATATGTCTTTTTAAAATTTTTAATTGCATACTTAACATGGAACTATTTCTAAAACCAAGGTTGTTGTGCAGCTTAAGCAAGTTCTTCTGGGTGCATTTTACATCATTCATTAAATGTGAGTATAGAATATTTAGGGAATATTTGATGAATGTATTGCGACAGGAGATAAAAAATGAATGAAACATGATTTATACAAATCATGTTGGCATTCATTATATATAACTAACGGTTAGAAATATTTAAATTAAATTATATTAGGTTTCTCTTTTCACATTGGAAGAGTATTCTTATTTTGTCATTGTGATTTGGATAGACAACAATCATGAATATTATTGGTGTAAAACTTTTTCTCTAAGGGTGTTTTTATTTGATAGTTGAAGTTTTGCTTCCAATTCCATAAAATATTTATGAAAATTGATGGTTTAGTCCAATGAACAAAATATAGTTGTAGTATATGCCCTATCCAATTCCACATCATCAATATCACATGCAACCCACAACTATGGACATCAGGTTGTTCAGGTATTGATGGAATTTCCCATTTCCATTCATCCCAGACAAGGGTGTTCCTTGTGACCTCAAAATGTTTCAATATCGTACTGATAATTTAAGCCCCAAGAATTTTGTAGTAATCATCATTATCTTTTCGTGGTAAGATTTTAAGGCAAAGGTTATTTATTTAATGAAAATCCATGGTGTATAGATAGAATTGACTTGTGTCGATGACTGGTAAGAAGTGATGCATAAAGTGATATGCAATGAAAATCAAAAAAGATTTTTTATATTAATTAAATTAAAATATACTAAATTGACGTATGAAATCATATCTAGTATGGTCAATTTCCTTATTTTCTTTCAAATAATTTGTATTAAATATGTCCTTCATAAGTTAAATTTGGTCACCATATTTACTGCGAAACTATTTTTTCTACCAATTAGGAAGAAATCATTGTTATTTAGATCAATATTCATGTTAAGAAGAACCAATATTAATTAATTATGTACTAATATTAATTGGAAAATGTATCAGATTCAAATAACAACCCTCTTTTGTGTATCATGATTGTTATGAGTGAGGATTCAGACCATACTAAACAAATATTTAAAGCACTTGAGAACTAGTACACATCAAAATTGTGAATGGAAGAATATTCTTTTCAGTTTCCCATGGTTGTTGAATGTTCTTTTATTTGGATATTGTGGACATATGCTCCTACAATGTTTCCAGTCAGCCAATGAGTTTCGATCATTGTCTTGAAATCAAGTGCTTTTAATATATAATCTATCATTATACATAGGGTACCCAACATGACATCATACATCACTATTAGTAGGTTCACAACTTATATATCAACATACAAATGAATAATGATACTCAATATAAAACTTTGCAATTGAAATAAAATTTAACAATTGCATTTTTATGGAGTCCATATTCTTCTCTTTTTTGGCCGGTAAGTTCATGAATGGGGAGTTGATACCTGATTGGTCAAAGAATTCTCCACTACTCATATTTAGGTTACGGGGATGAATGAGATAGGTGAGTGAGTTTTTAAAAGTATTGACATTCCTTTGATCTATAGGTAATGAAGAAGTCTCATTGAGTAGAGTTTCTGGTACTTGAAGGCATGCGAAGGTGGAGCTTGGATATTTGCTTCGCACTACAAGTCATTCATATTGGCGAGCCTGATTTGTCCTTCTTGATGTAATGTAGTTATGAACCCCTTTTCTCTCTAGAATCTTGTCTCAAAGATTCTTCAACAGCGGTGCTGGTGTTCAAAGACCTTTTCATTTTTACTAATGCAAACTCATCCATTTCCCTCCTTTTCTTCAAAGGGCAATTGTTAGTGATCTTATCATGCATCCATGTCATCAATGTCTGTTTGACTGGATATGCTTGCCTGGCATGGCTTGCTCTTGTTATTTTGTTGTAAGGGTTACCCCCTTTTTGGGAAACACAAATGAATTAGCCTTGTATGACTCCTCCCATTCAATTTTCCCCTACAATGTCATAGCTATTGCCTCATCCTCCTTGTTGAGGTCCTTCCTTATCAACATGCATTCGTTCTTCTCTTAAACATTTTCCTCCTCCTTATTGTTGGCCTTGTTCTTCTTCAACTTCAAGGCCTCCTCCTCCTTCAAGCTGGTGTCATCCTCATTCTCCAATTTTCTGGCCTCCTTCCACTTGGATGCGACTTGATCCTTCCTCTTGATGGAATCTTCTTTCTTCCTCTTAACCTCAACTTTATTCTTCCTCTTTGCCTCATCTTCCTCCTTCCCCCTGGCCTCAACATGATCCTACCTCTTAGCCTCAACTTTCTCCTACCTCTTGGCCTCATATTCCTACTTCCTTTTGGTCTTATCTTATTCCTTACACTTGACCTCACCTTCTTTCTTCCTCTTAGACTATCTTCCTCCTTATTCTTGGCCTCAACTTCTTCCCTCATCTTGGACCCAACGTCTTTCTTATTCTTGGCCTCTCCATCTTCCTTTATCATGACCTAAACTTCATCCCCCTTCTTGGCCTTAGCATCCTCCTTCTTAATGGCCTCATCTTCCTCCACCCTCTTATCCTAAGCTTCCTCCATCCTCTTTGCCTCGACTTCCTCCTTCTTTTACTCAACTTCATCTTTTCTCTTAGCCTCAACAACCTCCTTCCTCTTGGCCTTGTCTACCTTTGTCTTCTTGGCCTCATCATACGCATTCTTCTTGGTCTTAGTTTCCTACTTCCTCTTGGCTAGAACAACCTTTTTGTGCTTGGCATCAACAAACACCTTAATCTTGGACTTAGCTTCGTCCTCCTTATTGGCCAAATCTTCCTCCTAAATCTTCTTCCTAGCCAACTTCTCATGTTCACCATCCTTCTCCTCCTAATACCCTCTATTATACTCCTCGTCATCTTCCTTTATATCTTCAACATTAACTCATCACTATATGTATTGTCTTACAGTCTACCATTGTCTTATGAACCTATTCTTCATGTGTTTGTCATTATTGTTATTAGCATCCTCTAAAACCAACAATCAATCTTCATGACCCCATAGGAATAATCAATGTATGTGGTATAAGGAGTAATTTAAATTACCAGTTATTCCTTACCATCATCAAGCCCTAATTGTGAGCGTTTGAAATATGCACCCTCTTTAATGGATGCCTTCGTATGGCATATTCTTTTACATGTCCTTTTATGGGAGGTACTCTTATGGGAGATTGACTTTATGTGGTAGGTATACTTCTTAATGGAGATCATTTTCCTCTTACTCCTCCTATGGGACACCTTGAATGATGAGGAGTCATCCATGATCTTTACGAACAAGATAAGATTGCCTCTCTTTTGTTTGGCAAGCACATTTTTGAGTTTTGTATCCACTTCATTAAAACTCTACACGTAATGGTTAGCAATTGCAATCTGCTCGAAGCAAGGTTAGAAACTTAGAAATCCTTGTTGTTGGGTTAAATTCATATTTCTATTTACCAAGTTCCAACAAGGGGATATCAAACAACAAGCCTACTTCAACAACATAATCTAACGCCTCTTCACTACCCATTTCATCTGGGATAACAGGCTATGTTCCATCCATTAGCACTTTCAGTGTAAGAGTATCTACAACACGAGGCCATGTACAACATGCTGGGAAGGTGCCAACCTTTCACTCGCCACAATCAATGTTTATGTAGTACAACTGCAATAAATACAAAATCATGTTCACAAATGCTAATTCAACACATATGGCACCAATATTCATACAAAAACAAAACAATACTAATCTTGTATGGAACTACAATTCGAACATACACATAACCTAAATTTATGTGTACCAGGTTACATGGACCACTATAAACATTCAAATGACCCAACTTGATGCAATTGCTAAAGCAAATATTGAACCAAAAGATTTAAAGTAATGCAAAATACAAATAAGCTATTACCAATATTCTTCCAACAAAAGACTGTTACCAACATTAGGTTCATATCTCCCATAGGTTTTCCTTCACAATAATTTTTCTTGTAGTTGGACATTCCTTCAACAAGGTAGTCGATAAATGGCACCCCTTGTTGAATTTGAATGTGGTTCTGGTATCTTGAAGCTAGAAGAATGCCTTTTGGTCAATCTTCACCATTTTTTAGCCAAATTTGTTCGTCTTGATTTTGATCCTCCTACTTTTTCGTTGAGAACAATCAGGATCCTGCCTTTTGCAAGATCACAAACTCTTAAATCATCATCTACCTTAATGTTTATATGTTTACCATTCACACATGGCCATGTGTATGTATTTGTATCAAATGAAGTCACAGAGACTTAACCAAGTCCAAAGACATGGTTTTCATCTTCAACTTTGACAATCCAAGAAACTCAACTTTGTCGCAGTGCCTATCTAATGGTAGGAAAATTTTCTTCGTCGTGTGAATGGTTTTGTTGAGATCAACAATGGGGGTGACCCTACACCTGTGCTAGAATCTTGATGGCATCTTGACCAATAGAGAGTGAGAGAGAGTGATTGTAGATACATAAAGGTATCAAAGTAGTAACCACTGGTTTGTCATCGATGAGGTTACCAAAAAGTAGCTTTAAACTCTAGTGGATCCAAAATTAGGTTTCAAACTCCGGTAACAGTTTCCAACCACCAATCAAGAATAAGAGTTTTTCAAGAAACCTAAGAAATTGACAACATTGAAACCTCAATAAGGTCACATTGTCAATTTTACATAAAAATCCATGAACAATGTTTTATTTCCACATATTGTGCTACTAGATCATGACGTGGTTACTTTTTTTCAAGTTACATGAATACGAGTTCTTTGAATACAATAATACTGGTTCTACATATATAGTAACAAAGGTACTTTTAGATATATCAATACTAGATAATCATATATTCAATATATATTGTCATTATCTAATTATTTAAATCCCTTTCCTTGACTTTTGCTTATCTCATTATCTATCTGAGTGTATTTTCAACCACTCTTCTCAGTACTTGATTGGAGACAAAGGTAAGGGCAAACAACCAACTATATTTACACCTTTTTTTCTTGTTCTCCTCCCCTTACTCTTCCCATGCTAACCAAACACACTTAATAAGTGCCCCCACCGATTCATTTATTGTGTACCTAACATATTGTAAGCCTTGTTAACCTAAAATAACATTTTTTATTTCTTATGTTTGTGTCATGTAGTACAACATTTATTGGAAAGCGTGTTGATATTTTTCAATTAAATCATATCTTGTCAAATACTTTATATGATCAAATATATTAGGAACTAGAGTTTATAAGGATATCACAGTCACATCATACCTTTCAGTTTTGGAAAGTCAAAAAGATGTCATCGAGCATGCCAAATACATGTTATACTAGTATACCCCCAACTAAGATCAAAATCCAGTTCATGCGTCATTGAAATTTGGTCACAAATGGTTCCATCTATGTCCACTGCAAACTCAAACTACCATTGGCATCTCTACTAATCTCCATTCACCATATTAGTTAGTGCATGCTCCTTTAATGAGCATTCAACCCCAATATCCGCACTCTCCTCCCTTTCCCATAAGACTGGCTCCTTCGCATCCTAGAGTAACACATTGATCACATAGGCTGCCTTCACCATGTTGAATGCTTTTTTGTGCACCTTTGATATGACCCCTCAGGATTGGAATTCTATGAAGGATGGGAAGGCTTCATCAGAACAATTGGGAACTATTTCTGGGGACCTTATATATGTCGACTGGGTCTTGTGCTTCAACTTCTACATTTGATTCTACAACATCAATGACCAACCAAAAGCACAAGTTGCCTCACTCTTGTCCTTATTGTGTCCTTACCCGAATAACATTACTACTTGTTTCAATAAGGTGAAGGGCCTTGTCAACTTCCCAGTCCATGTGGGGCATGCAAAAGTTGTAGGGAGGCCAAGGAAAGTCAATAGGTGGAGGAGGAAGACACCAAGAGATTTAGGCAAAAATCCTCCCCAACTGATTCTCCCCCCTATGATCCAACACTAGGTGATGTGTAATCAACTGAGATGGAGCTCATTGGTATAAAATCCTATGTTAGAGTTAGTTTTCTTCCCCCATCTGAACTGTGATGAGGTGCATCGCGTAGTGGTGCAGCATACCATGCTATGTAATTTATGTATAGAGGCCCATGTCCTCCTACTGCTACCTCATCTACTAATGTACTTAGAAAACCCACCCATCAATATCCACTCTTTTCACTGAAAGATTTGACCTCCACTCCCATGACTAGATAATCATGATTACATAAATCAATCTCTTACACAATACTGGATGATTCTGATGACTTTCATAACCCAAAAATCTTAATTTTTGATGAAGGTTGTAAAGAGTTTCTCCTAATCTTTATAAACCATTTTATTAAATGCAATGGATTTTAATATGTATGGGCATGAATTTTAATCTATCTTTGATACAATTGTGAATATATTAAGGAGACATTATGCATTAAACTATTTTGAAAATGAGAACTTTGCTCACAATGCATATGAATAATGTTTCTCTTATTTTAAATACCGGTTCTTCAATGATGAACACTAATACAAACAAAGTATGTTACATTCTATTGATTGAAACACAGTAACAAACCTAGATAATATGATAATTTTCCCTATTTAGTAAAGAGTGAATCACACGTAATATACGATCTTATCATGGATCAATAAAGACTGAATCCTAGGCAGGGCATAGTTTTATCATGGTTTCTTAGAGAGTGAATCCTCGGCCAGACCTCGTAATATCCCAATTAGTAGAAATTGAATACTAGCTAATGAAAAGCTAATCCCAGGCTAGACATGGTTTAATTTAAGTTCACTAAATTATGGGTAATACTTTACTTATTATGGTTTAGTGTATCATCAGTCTTGGTTGTATAACATTAATATTGGAACATTGACTGTAACGACCCCGCCTCCCGGTAACCCCCAATTAAGGGAGACCGAAAGGTCGGTGCCGTTATCCAATTAACAGGACCAAAGGTTCGACAAATAATCAATAACAATTATGAAATTCTACTAACTAACTGGAATTTGGTATAAAATTAAAACTTTACTTACCTTTGAAAACTGTGGAAATCTATCTATCCTGGTCTTGAATTATTCTATCTAATCCTCCTTGCACTTTATTTCTTTTTCCACAACGTGTCACTTTACTGTTTGTTCTTTCAATTGTTGTTCCTAAAATTCCGACAAACAAAATGTCGGTCAGTATATCGAAATATACTGGTATGTGGGAACAACCAAAATCTTGCAAATATGGCTAACAATTTAATAATCACAATCAAAATTAATTAACAAGCCAATTTACACTTTTCAGTATGACATTCTCCACCACTTTTGCCCTAACCCTGGCATACCCACCTTAGGGTGCCCTTTGCCAATGACTTAAGGCCACCTTCTCAATCCCGAGCTTGGTGCATGGGGGTCACCACTCATGTGCCCACTAGTCATGCAATATCATAGGCCACCTTCTCATTCCCGAGCTTGGTGCCTGGGGTCACCACTCAAGGTGTCCATTGGTCTACCCATCTGGGCCTGACCTTTGGCATCATCCATCAGGGTGGCATGTAGGTGCGAGAATACATACTTATATTTTTTTTAATGTGATAATCATAGTGACTTTATGATTTGCAAGTATGAACATCCAAACAGATAATTTGCATTCAATGTGGTTAATCATCCAGAAAATCCTCGGGAAACTAAGGTGGTTATCCATAATTAACCACATACCTGTACAAGCAGATCCAAGTGCAGGAATAATCCAAACCACAATGAGCAAGCAAGCATTCAATAAGATCCTGAAATAATTATACAATTTCCTTTTATTACTCATGTCATTAAGATCTATTAAATCTAGCTCGATTCCTAGGGTTTCTAGTCCACTTGTAGGGTTTCTATTGCAATTAGGGTTTCCCTTCATCTTTTATTATTTTAAACCCTAATTTAACACAATTGATCACAAACCCTAATTATTTCCACATATAATTATCAATTCTGGATTAAAGGCATAATTAACCATTAATTAAGCTCATTAAACCTCTTTTTATTAAAGCTACTATTTTTATCCTTCTAATCCATGACAAAATCATTATACGCATTAATCATTAATTCATAGTTCATTATGATCCTAATCACAAATGAACTCGATTTGCAATTAATTCCACCTTTTATTCATGAGAAAACCCTAATTTCTATATTAAGGTTATTTATCCACAAATTAGGGACTTTAATGCTCAGAATATCATATTCCAACTTTAATCATGAAATTAATCAATTAAAGCCATTAATAGTCGAATTAATCAACATGAGGGTTTCAAGGCCCATTAAAGTATATTCATTTATATAAAACTCCAAATTAACTAATTATATGCAAAGTTCATCCCTTTTCTTCCTAATGTTCCTTTTTATCATTAACATGCAAATATCAACTTTAATCATCTATTAAACCCTACTAATCACTTTAATCATACCAAAATAGGGTTCTTTAAACATTATTACATTAAAGTTGATATCTTTCATTACTTTTCGAATTGCATAAGTAATCAGGCTTCAATTATATTTTTATTAGATTCCCCTCATTTTTCTGAACAATTTTCATATTTTGTATGTTCTCATCGGAGCTACCCATATTTATCTATGAATTTTTCATTAAATCACTTACTTGGCCAACCGGAGGGTGCCACGTAGCCTTTGTCCATGCAGGCGGCCCGTTTGAAATTAGAACTGAATGACACCTCTACCCTCCACTTAAGCGGGTTGGCGCTTCATACCCCGGGGGTATAACCGTCCAAAGTGTCTCTCCCTCGTTCAACCTCCAACAGCTCGACGGCTGCTGCCCTAGCCGCCGAGGGCAGGGCTACGCCATGCTCCTGCCGCTACTCCCAGGCCCAAACCCTGCTGCCAACTCCTGCCCCGGCTCCGCCATACCTCGGCGCATGCGGGGGACCCCTCATGTCGCTGATTGAGCGACTGTATTGTCCAGCTAGGCTCCTCCACTCATGGCCGACCTGCAGCCATGCAACGGCTGCCGTGCAAGCTCCAGAGTGCGAGGGAGATGGCTACGCTCTTCGTGGCGTCGTGGAAGCATCTTGTTTCCATTAGACTTCCGCCCGTGGCTCCTCGTGTCCCAGGGGCTGGACTACCCTCTCGATTAGGGTTTTCACAAAAGAAAAAGAAGATGAAGAAGAGAGGGTTTCGTGGGATCTCTCTCTGAACTGATCTAGAGGCTTTCCCCCTTATATAGGGGTGGCTATCCACGCCTAAGGACGTTCATCCAAGAATAGAAAAGCCCCTTTCTTATTAGGAATGTGATTCCTTCAAGGAGAAGCAAGATTCTCTCTCCTCCATACCTCTTTATTGCATGGATAATTAGGAATTCGAATTTCCTATTCTTTATTCTTTATGCATGCCTTTTAATATATTGGCCACAAAAATATATTTCCCTAAGTAACGAATACTTCCTTTTTAACAATATCTTCTTAATTCATTAATAATGTATTACATTATTCTCTTATTTTGCTTCATTGATATTTTCTCTTTCTTCTTTCTTCATTGGTATTCCTTGGATCCCAAGAAATTTTATGATTTCGAAATTCCTTCATAAGGATACTTATTATCCTTCTAGATGCATCTAAATGCATTATTTCTCATTATTATGTTGATTTCTTATTAAATATCCCTTTTGAGGATTTCTCTTTATTTCTCTTTTATTTTCCTCGTTGGCATTCCTTTTATCATTAGAAATCCTTAGAATATGAAATTCCCCTAAGGATTACTCAAATATACCTCTTTTCACTTGTTTCCCATACTTTAACATTGTTTTCCAATTTCTTTCTAAATAAAGAAATACTTATTTGATCTTTTCTTTTCTTATTGGCTTTTCTTTACAATCTTGGACTCCTTGGCACCCAATGAACCTAAGAGGCACGAAATCCATCATTGTATTACATTATTTTGCCTTCTAGAGGTTTCCACATTTTTCTTTTCTCAATTTCTCAATTATTCATCAATTATTTGAAATTCCTCTTTATTGGGCCCAATAGCCCATAAAGCCCACAAAGCAAACAATCAAGGCTATTGTAAATGGAATCCATTTATTCAATACAAGTTATATCATTATTTGTCCAAATATCTTTAATATGAGAAATTACATTTCTCACCTATTGAACCCAAAAATTGGGGTTATAACATTGACTTATTTATTCTGGCACATTCAAGACTAAAACATAGAGTTTTTGAGACATATTTTAAATATAAGAATATTCATAGTCCAAATGTTATTAATTGAGAACAATATTATTAATGAAAAATTTCATAAAACATAGAATTTTCTAAGTTGCCAGTGAAGATCAGTCTCTTTAGTCTGTTCTGTAAAGCATCAACAATTTTCATGATGCCCTCCATTTGAAGATATTAGAAGAATGTTGGACTAGGACAAATATCAAAACATTCTTGTAGAATGTTCTCGTTCTATTCTTCCATCATCAACATCAGAAACAAACTGCAATCATTAATATCAGACTGTACAGGCACATTCAGAACTTTCTAGTGTCAATTGTTCTAGTTGATTCTATCCCCATTCGATTCCCGAGTTGTATCTAGATATATCTTCATGCCCACCATAATCCCTCCTCTAGCAGCCTATACAAAGCATTTAAAATTTTCATACACAATATACTATGGAGATATAGGAAGCTCCTACTAGGAAAGTCAATGTGGTAGAGGATATAATCACCATCATCCAGAAACAAAATCATCACTAAAAAGATTCATAAATGGGAAATTATTACTAGAAGAGATTTGTATTTGTATGGTACATCAATTTTATTGCTAAATTAGGAAGTCACACTAGTGATGGTTGAAACAATCACTTGGCAAAATATAACCAATTTGAAAAGTACAAATAGTGAAGTTCCATTGTTCATGAGGATTTAGAAGTCTTACCATGTTCATTTGGGTGTTCATATGTACATACAAAGTAAGGTTTTTTGATCCGTGATTAACATAAGGGATTCAATAACATAATGTAATCTTAAATAAAAAAGAAAACTAGGATAGATAAACAATTTATCAAGTAGTAGAATTAAAGTAGATGCATGCTATGAAACTTAGACTAATGTTTTGTGAAAGAAAAATCCTTTTCATGTTACCCTTGCTGTAGTAAAACTCCCTCCTATTGATCATGTGGGCATATGCAATGATGATAATGTCCTCAATGAGACTATTTCCCTACAATGACCTCATATCGTTTAAGTGGAGCCCAGTGTAGCCATTGTTGAACATACTTTAATATATGTAAATATATACTAATAGAAATATGATATTCCCCTAAATTAAAAACTAATAGTCAACTTAAAAACCACTCTATCACTATGAGATGCCATGCAAACCTCACAAAAGCCTTATTCAATGGGGGGAAGCTAGAATCCGTACTAGGATCCAAAAGTGTGCATATGTGTATCTTGGTGCTGAAAGTGCCCTAGATCTCTTTGAAGAAGAAGAGCATGCCTGCTCTGTCTGCTTCCTCTTTGGTGCCATTTGGATTTTTGGTAGGAGTTGGGAGACGGTACACTGATGCATGAAACAAGATAACATGTAGGAAAAAAATGAGGACCAACAACAACAATAGAAGCATATTAGAATAAGCATGATGAGAAAATGAAGAAGTGTGAGGGGTTAGTAGTAGAGGTAGGGTTAAGAAATAAGAAGGAGAACAAAAATAGAGTATTTATTCCATTACAACTTGAAACATCATGGTGGCACTTTCAACTTCTTTTACAGTCTAGTATTTGAATATTGAATCCATTATTGTTGCACATACTTGAGGAATACATGTAGTGATGAGCCAAACTTGTGGCTAATTACAAAGGTGGGAATAATTAAATACTATACAATACAATAGTTTATTTGTTGGTCATTGTTTTAATATTTATGAAAAGATTGACAAATATATGCTTATTATTTGGTAGTGAATTCTTCCAATTATGATAATTATAAATATTAATTCAATGTTGGTCATTTGACTGATAAGATCAACTTTGTTTTCCTAGATATTACTATAGATATGCACAAAATACTATAAAAAATCATTCTTTCTAGGCAGGATTATCAAATCACTCTCATGATTGAACTAGCTTTGAAAATACTGAAAATTCAACCCCAAAGACATAAAGGTAGATTGAAAGTGACCATCCTCTGGGTCGATCAGTCTCGACACAAAGAAAGCTATTGATAATCAATTAATGAAAATAAATAAGATCCAAGACCGATTGGCAAAGAAGCTCAAGAAAGTATGCGGTTGATGAAATACATATATCAATCGAGCTCTAAGCTTGACCAATAATGAAGGTGAGAAAAACCTATCAAGTAACTACTTCAAGAACGTTAAATTGACCGTCAAGTATATTAGAAACAAAGGAGAACTATTGATCTTATAGAAAAGCCTAGAAATCTTGATCGATGTTAATAATTGACATATTCGATCAATGTGCCCCAATTGAGCTAGGACATTGATAGCTACACACAATAATCAAAGACCAAGATCTCAAGGGCCCACTTGAGCCAATAAATTACAAGTACAATAATGATCAAGTAGAATGTAATCAAGTTATAAGTTCAACTGATCCATCATCTCGATATCCACAAGCTAGGGGTCGACTGCCACGTGGACCAAGTAGAGGTTGGCATGAGCCAAGCCTTAGACTATGGATAGGATGCCATGATGTCATTTTCAAGACATTTTGTATTCTATAAAAGAGATGAAACATTGCTCAAAAGTCAAGGACCATAGTTAGACCACTTGATCATGAGAGTGATCGACCTTCCTAACTTTTCCAGTCAGCCATTCACTCACCAACATGATCAAGTTCTCCTCTAGAGAGGGAGTTGCCAAGTGCCTTGAATAAGGGTTAATATGATCCACCTCGCAATCTTGATATATTGGTTCGATTAAACTTCCTAGATTGATCAACCTCATTAGTTGATTCTACTTAAAAGGTAGGAATATATGAGGATCTAACTTGTAATCGACTTCTTTTTTTTCTCTCTAGTCATTTTATTATTTTTCTTTGAAAATAATGGTCAATTCAACTTTTAGTTTGATATCGTCTAGCACTAGGATTGGCTAAACTCCATAACTTGGATCAGGAGTAGCCATCAAGCCCTCCCACTAGTAATCTTTCTTCTTTTGTTTAATACATATATGCTTGCAAATTATGTTTCTTTACTCATGTTTTGAAGCATCACTTGTTTGATTAGATACATTCTTGTGATGTTTGACCTAAAAGTTTTGAAAGAACAAGTTTAGGAAGATATAGAGTACAATTAGCGAGGAACCATAAGAATGGAAAATCATTATAGCAATAGTCATATGCTTTCTCTTAATCTTTTGGTTACCGTCTCTAGACAGAGGTGCCTTGTGATAGAAATCTACCCAAATCTTGAGAGAAGGAAGGTGTTAGATATCCTTGATGACCGTTTGCAAAATCATGTTGATAATATATGAAGTTGCAGAGAAGTGTTGCATGGTTGAGAGTTGGATTTATTGGTGAGACGCAAGTTCCCTTTTATTATAATCACCTTTGTCTTTGTTCAAAATTTCATAACTTGGATTTCCTACTTTAAGTAGATTACTTCATTCCTTTTTGGAACACTCAAATTCAACCCTTTTGTTTTGACTAAGATAAGTTTAAACTTCTAGTTTCTTACATATTTTCCAACCTTATCCCTAAGTTTGACCCCATTTTACTACAACAGACTTCACATTGATCTGCGAATGTCTCTTGAAGTTGGGTAAAAATTTAAAGTCGTGTCCTTTTAACTAGGAAATTGTGTTTTAAGGGTGATAAGTGACACATGCTAGTTCTATGTTAGAAAACTAATAGTGATTGTGTGGCACAAATGCCGGTTATTTTGATACAATAATGGTGCTTCATTTTTAAAATTATGTTGGTGTATAGTGTGCATTCACATATCACATCAAGCAAATGGAGTTAGATCATTCTTCCAATGTTTGAAAATGGTGTGAAACCTTGGTTGTGGGACATCAAATAAGAGAAAGCAACAAAAGAGAGATCATTTATGTGTTTCGTATATGAGAAACTCTCACTCACAACTTTTTTAAATTGATTCATGCCACATGCAATTGTCAAACAAAAAGATACAAAATGGTTTCCTCAACCAAACACAAATACGACAATTGCTCAATCCAAGAAATGCAACACATGCAAAATCATACATATATATTAATGTAGATATATAATTTCCTAAATTTAGAGTTACATAAAATGAAGCTTCTCAAACACATGATCTCTCAGTAGATTGTGGTCATCCATCACTATCCAAGATACCACCTTTCTCCTAAACTCCATCAAATACCTTAGATGATGTCAACTATCATAAATTCCCCAACAATCACCCCTTGACAGTGTTCCATACTCTACAGTAGGAGCATGTCATAGTTATCTAAATCATGCTAGACAAGAACCACCAGAATATCCTAACGCTAGTCACCCCAACAAGAATTGTTCTTGGCAATATTGAGATACAACCTCATCATATACAATTGAGAGAATGGTAACTGACTATATTATATGTGTCATGCCAAGGAATACTGTTAAGATAGATATAACTCATCCAGTGAAAGTCAAGATGAAATAGAAAAAATGAGTTTGATTCTACATGGGAATCATATATGCTGCAATTATGAGGAAGCCTATGAAAATTGTATGCGACATAAAGGTCAAATTTGATTTTTTTTTACTTATGTAACCACATTCATTGTTGCCAAAGTTGGGGTAAGATGTCAAAAGATTCATGAAACAAATGTTTCTTATGCTCTCATACTACTCTATATCATGGAATCTAGTTTTGTCCACAAGAATGTGGGTGTTATGCTACAATTAAATGATTACTTACAACATACATAATGGAAATCAAAAGGCTTCAATGTGTGAAACCTAGTTCAAGTAAAAGGGAAAACTTGATCATGGATCCCACTCACTAAAACATACAATGTAAGGCAAATCTTTTTGACTCTACCGCCAACAACCTTAATTTCTCATATGTTGAGATACTAGATACACGACTCTGTGA
This sequence comes from Alisma plantago-aquatica, assembly GCA_963693085.1. Lineage (NCBI taxonomy): Eukaryota > Viridiplantae > Streptophyta > Magnoliopsida > Alismatales > Alismataceae > Alisma > Alisma plantago-aquatica. Next base: position 1,215,271,683 of record OY856412.1, read on the forward strand.
CATGGCCATACAATAGGTTGTTTCCGTCTAGAAATCTAAGATGGTTCCCCTTTAGTCTTTGGTAGCTGTCAAATAAAAGGTTGCTTTAATTTCAAAAGAGGTTCGTGTCATAGTGGTTACACAGAATTACTCTACTACAAATAAGATACAATCTACATGTGAAACTCAATAATCCACATCAAAGGAGTTCCAAACAAGACAAATGATAACTGCTTCTTTCTCATGTAGAATTGATCCTTCAAAGGTGTCCCTCTCCATGAATGTTGATTCCTTTGATGTAATGACCTTTTGTTTCTTCTTATTCTTCTTCTTAGCATTCTGGTCATCATCATTGATCGATTTTATTTGTTTGTTTGTTCTCCATCCATTGTGAAGACATCATAGAAGAATAGGAGATCAAACAATTGACAAGTAGAAAGCATATGACAATATAATCTATATAGTAATTTTTGCTAAAAGTGATGGGATAATAATTAAATACACCATGAAATAATTTCCCAAATAGAGTTCATGCATAACATCCATCATTATAAATGTTAGAGACACTCAAGTATCTTAGGATACAAGGTGGTAGATACATTGTATAATCACATGATACACAATATTTACAAATGAGACTAATGGTTTACATCTTGTGAATAATGGGGTTGCAACAACCCATAGTGATTGTCTACAATAATTATTCTCATGTATTATGATGTGAAATTATAAGATACATTATTTATTATTTACAACAAAGTGCCTGGTTTGATTAGTTCTTAGCTTGCATGTCATTAGAAAACTAATTTTTAGTTCTACTAAATGCTAGATATTAAGTGAATTGTAAAGTTAGTTATTAGTTCCTTTGAATATTGGTTAATATTCAAAAGAAAATTGGTTATTAGCTCCTCTAAGTATTGGTTAATATTTCATAAAAAACTATCATTAGTATGATGGAATTTTTCTTAGTTGTGATATTGAAACTGGTTACGAGTGTCTATGCCAGTAACAAGTCCAAACTGGTTACTAATGTCAATGAACACTAGTTGTTCATGAAGTTGAAACCAGTTACTCATGCCATAAAACACTAATTAGTCATGAACTCAAAACTAGTTACACATGCTGATGAATAATGGCTAGTCATGGTCAAGTTGAGTAACTTGTGCCAATGAATGCTGGTATTCCTAAAGTCAAATCTTGTTACTCGTGCCAATTAATATTATTTAGTTATTAAGTCAAAACTAGTTATTTCTTCCAATGAAGGCTGGATATTAGGTAGTCAAACCAATTTCAACAAAGGGTGTATAATAATGTTAAAAAACTACTTTGATGTAGAAATAAAACTACTATGAGAGCATGAACATGTGAGTCCATGAGAGGACTTCAGATCCTTTGGAGTCTATGATAGCCATCATATAAGAGGCTAAACCCATTTGAGTAAAGTGTAAAAAGAATTGAACATACATGTAATACTAAAAAATCCTACTTGGAAGGATTCCATGCCAAACAATAGATGAAACTTTCCTCCTCACTTACAAGTGATCCTTTTGTGGAATCCTCTTCACCTAATGGGTGGGCGAGTTTCAAGGAATTAACTCTCCACCTGACTAGTGGGTGAGAGGGGTCTCTCTCCACTTGTTTACTTTGAAATTAAGTTCCTGATAATAGGAGTTGAATGGATAGTTTCACATGTATTTTGAAATGTCAGAGAGGAGCAATAAAAGAGGTAGCAATGAGAAGATACAAAAATATCAATGTCATAGAAGAATGTGCAGAAAGACAAGGAAGATGAAAAACCTATCAAATAGTGAGTACCAAAATTAATAGCGGGTAAAATATTGGTGTAGAGATATGTATCTAGTAGTGAAGTGACAACCCTACATGCCCATGGAATCATGACAACGAAATGATGAGGGATTGGCTTGGTTGGATTGGTGTGCTTGAGAAAGTATATGTGCCCAAAAATACCCCTCGAGTATTAAATAAAAACTAGGTTGCCATGTGTCTATTTGACTGATGAACAACCTAAATGGCATCGTCATGGTGAGAAAACACTCATCAGGAAGGAATCCAAACCTATTGCCTAAGACTCTTGTTTGGCTCTAACCAAGTCAGATGCATCACTAGTGGCCTCTTTGTGTAGGCTCACCATCCTGATCACCCTAGGTGAGAAATCTATAATCTCCATTGTTGACAGCATCTAGCCCATATGTCTATGGGATAGCCTAGTGGAAGCATTCTGGTTACTTTAGATCGACACCTCCATGGGGATGTACCATGGAAAACCACCAGCCATCATGTAGGTTAAGGGGTCTTGAGGGCATTTTGATGAAAATGCTCGACTGTGCATGCAGAAGGTTGAAGAGACAAATTTGATTTTGGGAAAGGGGGATAATACATTTTTTCTGGGTGGAATTAGAATAAAAAAGGGAATATATGCATTTTGGTTTTGAAGGATGATTCATAATTTCACTTTGTTGTATAATATCTATGAAGGATAGTTGTTGTAATTTATCTACATATCTCTTTAAATTTTGGTTGAAGGACATGCCTTTATTTATGCAAAATTAACTTTAAAAATATCTAGAATTTATCAAGACTGTTTCTACTTTATAATTTCTCTTCGTTAATGCCCCAATTTGCGGTGTTTCATTTCACAAAGTCTTTCATTAAAGAAACTAATTTTCTTTCTTCACCCACCCTATAGAGATTCAAGTTTACGTAGAAGAAGCTATTTAAGGATAACACACTCAGCCACATCAACATTGATGGTGTTAATGTAGATTGTATGTTTACATATGATGGCTTGGATTACACTTACTACAAGTGACTTTACAGTTTAAGGGTATCATATTTGATTTGTAGAAGATGATCATTCAACCATACACACATTCAATCATGGACCTTTAAAATTGGGAACGGAGATGGTAAAGAGTGCAACTTGAATGCCAAATATACTAGTATCCTTTACAACTCTATATTCTCTTGTCAATTTCATCATATGTATGCATGTGAATCCAAGTATGAAATTCGGAGGAATTTACAGGTTGCACATGAGGGGACCAAATATCTAAATGATACTAACGTTATCTTGTTTCCACATAATCTAGAACTATTTTTAGGATAAAAATGAAACTATTAATAAATGTACTACAAATTATATTATATTAGAAATGGTTTTAGTGTTTTAGGAAAGAGGATTTTATAGAAAGAACAAGTGGCAAAAATACTAAAGCACATGTCACCTAAGTATGAATTGGAGGTTATTTCCATTCAAGAGTGCAGAAATCTATCTACCTTTTGGTGGGAGAGCTTATCAACATCTTGGAAACCTATGGGATGAAGCTCCTATATATACATAAAAAAGAAGATGAATAATATCAAAAAAAGAAGAGAACCATTGCATTAAAATACAAACGATAATCCACTAAAAAATAGCGAGGATGAAGCTTTTATAGTTAATGGTAAGAAATATAACAAAGTTTCTTCTAACATGAATGTTAGTTCATGTTCTTCATTTAGTTTAAGTGCAAAAACAATGACATATATATAATGAATGCACAAAGATGCACGTAATAGACATGCAGACAAATAAACCTTGAAATTGAAAAATCATATGAACATAACGTAGTTGTGGTATGCCTCCTAGAGAAACAAAAAAGGAAATAATACTCAAATGATGTATATATTTTAAATTTATCAAAATAATAATCAATAGTATTCTTGTGGAAAGTTATTATAAGACTTTTTAATACAATAGTATAAAAGAAGCTACCAAAGATTTTGATATATATAATGACATTATTGGAATGAATCTTCAAATAATACAAAAAAATCTCCAAATAATGGGAGTATAAAATTCTTGATATTGAGTAGTGTATTGTTGATTTTTCTTCTCAAGAGACTCGCCTATGGTTAAAGTAAGTGATGATCAATCTCAACCTATTTTGTGTAGTCACATAAAGTACGACATGTTTATTTTTGGGAAAATGTATTAAAATTATATGCCACTTATGTTGAAAGTGATGTGCCTAGATTAATAACAATGAATAATGACAACAACAACAACAATTTCAAAATTTGATTACTAATTGCAACCTTGACAAAATATTGAATACTTTATACAATTTAGTTGAAAGGAGCTTGTTGTGATATGTGTATAAGAACAAAACACCACTAGAAAATAGATTTTTCACAACCAATATCCACCCATGACCAACTGGTTATCATATATTTCATGTAATTATTGTGGACATTATGGCTACTATTCTTATCAATGTTGCCTTTGCAACAAGGAGGCTAGAAACATAGTTCAAATTTCTAAAGAAGCAAGTATATAATTATGAGTAAAAATTGTCGACTCGATGATCAAATATTGTAATAACCATGTGTATTATATTTTCAACACACATGATATATAATGTTATACCTAGTTATGCAATAAATTGTTGCATTTAATTTTGAATGCTGGAAATTAAATTTCTAATAGACTGCCTCATGGAAAAAGCATAATTCGATCATGGAGGGTTGATGTAGAAACTACAGATTGATGGAAATGAATAATGTTAAAGATCTTCTTGATTATTGAATTATTTATTGTATAAACTAGTACAGTATTCTTTGTGGCCTAATATTCTAGAAATGAAGTATCAAAAGTAATAGCATTTTTTCCTGAATTGTCTATTTTTGTAAGACTCTATTTTTTTTGGATTTAATATAATAATAACCAAGGACCCTAGGACCGAGTTCTTAATACTGGCTTACCCTAACATATAAGGGTAGATAAGAGTGTATGATGAATCTTTGAAAGAAAAATATGGATCTATTACCTCTAGAGAAAATAAGAAAAATATGGACATGTAATGTTGGATCTCAACTCTCAATTTAAATTGTTCTATTAATTAACGTATTACATCATATCTTAATAACTATCAACCAACTATGCTATACATGATCTGATGTTCTCTGTCATAAGAATTTAAAACATTTTAATGATGATATTAGTCATATTGTGTATGAAGGAAGCTGAGCAAGGAATTTATAGATTCTTACATCTAAATATATGGTAATTTCTATGTACCGTACTACTTCAATCCATTTTGGTAGTCAAGTGGGTAAGGATAAGAGTTGCTGACATATGGTGGTAGGGATGGGTTGATGTTGATATGGAGAGAGGGGAGATTGATGAGAAAAATAGGGAGAGAGAAATGAGGAGGAAGAGAGAAATAAAGAACACAAGAAAGTGGGAGAGGGAGGATGAGGAAGTGGTCCCTGTCCCTCCTTTTAGGGAGAGAGAAAATACACGAGGAAATTGATGAATGAAATGAGGAGGAGAGAGGAAAGAACTATGGTATTTAGAAAACAAGACATCAGATTAAATATAACAAATACACTGCATATCAAAACAATTTCTGCTAATATGAAATGCAACATTATGTTTAATGCATTTTTTTCACATTACTAACTAATAATACCAAAACTTAACAATGTGTTATCATGTTTGGGTTGTGTTATAACACGTTCATGTGTTTTATAATCCATATTATATCACATATAGATGTTTTATTTCCCGTTACCTCCCCCTCCTAATTGTAATTTTTCTATCTTCCAACTAACTTCCCACCTCCATGTGTGTTCATGCTTACTATCATGCTTTTATTTCACATATTAGTGTGTTATTTTCCACTACTTCTCTTCTCCCTTTTATTTTTTCTTTCTCTCTCTTCCCACTACTTCCCTACTTCATTTATGTTCATGCATACTATAATGTATTTTCTATCACATATCATTATATTATTTCCCACTATTTTCCTCCCTATTGTTTTTCTCTTTATGTATCTCTTTGCACTACTCCCCCATCTATTTGTGTTAATATGTGCTACAATGTGTTTTTTTATCACATATTAATGTGTTATATTTAACTACCTCACTCCTTATTCCTATTTTTATCTTTCTCGCTTTTCACTACTTTTTGCCATTTGCATTCACGTGTATTATAATGTATTTTCTATCACATATTAATGTGTTATATCCCATTACTTCCCTCATATCACCTAGTTTTTATTTTTCTCTCTTCCCACTACTCCCCTTCTCCATTTATGTTCCTTTTTGTTAAGATGTATCTTTTGGGTCAATTATTGTTGTGTAATATGCCTCAACTTTCTTCCTCTCTCCTATTTTTCTTCTTTTCTCTTTTCCCACTACCCCCATCCATTTGTATTCATGTGTGTTATGATGTATTTTTTGGCACAATTGAATGTGTTATTTCCCCCTATTTCCCCTACCATTTTCTCTTTCTCTTTATTCCCACTACTTCCTTTCTCTATCTATGTTCACATGTGTTATAATGTGTTTTTATCACATATTGATGTGTTATTCCCCACTACTTTCCTACTTCTCCCATTTTTCTCTTTTTAGTACTTCCCTTCTCCTCTTCCTATTTATCTCTCTCTCTCTCTCTCTCTCTCTTTCTATCTTCTCTCTTCCCATTACTCCCCTCTTATTTATCCATCTTTACCACTACCTTCTGCCTCCCTCCTATTTTTCTTTTTATCTTTCTTTCAACTATTTCTTCTTACCTCCCTCATTTTATCTCTATTCCTACTACTTCCCTTCCTCTCTTCCTTTTTTTATATCTATTCCCACTGCTTCCCTCCTCCATCCCTCATATTATTTCATTTGTCCCTCTTACCACTACTTCCCTCCCTTCCTCTGATTCTTCTCTTTCTCTCTTCCTACCACATCCCTCCTCCCTCCATACTATTTCTCTCTCTTCTAACTACTTCCATCTTCCCTTATTCTCTTTTTGTTTCTCTATCCACCAACTCTCTCCCTCCTCTCCTATTTTTCTATCTCTAATACAATAGTCCCATCAACATAAATCCTTTCGGCTCACAATACCTTTTCATGTTATTGCAAATTTATAGTGCTTTTCCTTTATGAAAAATCCAAAGTTGACTACACAATGTATTTCCAAACTGACTCCACATAGCATTTTCCTAACTCTATTCCACATATTATAGGAAATTGTCTTCTTTCAATGGTTATTGTCAATCTTTATGGCACATGAGGGGTATGATAATTTTCGTGTTAAAAGATTTGATAAGGTGAATTTCATTTGAGGTTTTCCCAATATATCATTCAAAACTACATGAGATTTATGAGCCATACATAGTGAAACAACTAAAACTTATTCTCAAACAAAATCAAGATTAGTACATATTACACTCTTGACATCATCCACACGTAAGTTTCTATTCTTCACAAACTCAATACATTGGTGTAAAAAGTTATTTGTGATTTCTAATTATTGTAGTAGATATACTTGGGTAAACTTGTTGATTGGAGAACATGATACAATTAAAGTATTTTTATTTTTTTATACTAGAGTTAAATATTTTTTCGGCGTAAAATCTTTTCTACTAGGAGTGATCATGGTAGTTAATATTAAAACCACGATTTTTGTTGTTACGAGCATAATTTTTCTTCTTCATGAACCCTAAACAAAATGAGATAACTCACAGAAAGAATCTACCTTTGTAAGGGATAGGTCGAAAGATGATCTTATAACATAAAACTCCTTAAGAACTTTTTTGTTGGGACTATTAACACTTCTCATATGTGCAATATTTGGTTTTGAGTCATTTGTTTAACTAGAAAGATCCCATATGAGCTTATTTTCTTTGTGAAATATATATTTGACCACTTACACACTTTTGAAACACCATGTTTAATTATAAAAACTAAGGGTGACAGATAATCATTTAGATAAAACTACAAAAAAATTAGGATACTCACTCACATGTTAAGCTTATAAGTTTTTCAACTTGAACGTTAGAGATAAATGGGGTCAAGAGGGAAGTTAATTGATCTAACACTTAAAAAATCCATTAGAACTTTGAAATGGTTCTCAAGATAATTTTGCAAGTAATAAAATATTGTAGAGTGGTTTTGTATCTCAAGGACCTAGCTGCACTACCTCAAGAGGTCGACCTCTAGGATTTTAAACCATGAGCACCACCTTATATTCCATTATAAGAGATACATCAAATGACCTACTTTTTCATTATCAAGGTCTAAACTAGATTCCATTTTTTGGTACCAGGGAGACAACAACCTTAAAAAGGTCATACCTACTATTGCTTTGGAGTCTTCCACCTTTTAAGTGACCATCATCATTGAACAAGAGTCTTAGGCCTTATACGAGGACTTACCCACCCTTTTCGACGATCTTCTACCTTTTCCAAGGTTTTACCTGCTCTATAGCCAAGAGTATTATGCATTTGACTTCACCATCACCAAGGAGAATCTTCTCACCAAGGGCCTCTTTCCCTTTTTCATGTTCTTCTTCTCTCTTGGCCAAGAGAGAGAATCTTCATCCTCATGTGTGTGAGAAAGATTGAAGGTAGGGAAGTGAGATCCTCACAAGGTATACATATAGAACTAGCTCTCTTATGATTTCCAACTCAGTCGAATGGATTTAGAAACTGATTAAGCTAATGAAAATGGATAGAGACTCTTTGGGAAACTTTCTCTCTCAACTATGGTATAGGGGCATTTGTAATGCTTATATAACCAAGGGATGAAGCCAAAGGGGTCCTACTTATGGTTGAGGATGCCTCCTGACCATTGGATTCATTCAAAAAATGGGTATTATTGGGGGTGTATGTAATACCTTGACCTATCTTAACCCCTTAATCATGTTTGTTATCATTATCATCAGTTTGGATGCTTGTGTGGTATATGCTTGTGGTCTTATGTACAAATTAACCTAGGGTGAGGGTTCCTTTGAAATTTTTATTAAGCATGTTCGTTTTCTTTCTTATGTATCTTTCTGGCCTTGATGGATGTACTTAGGTGATCCAACCTATCCATGCTTCCCTTCCATTGGTTGAGAACCAATTGAGATAGTCTGTCCTTCCATCATAGCATATCAATGGAAGTTTGCCTATCTTTTGTTGGATAAGAATTGACAAAGCTTGTCTTCCTTTATGTCAGTTTGTGTGCGCTTGGCTTTTTGTTGGTTGGATACTGAGGGTGTTGCTTTATCCTTACATTGGGACCAATGGAAGTGGTTGGATGTGTGACTGTTTGTGTTTCCATTAGTTGTCTACCGACAGTGCAGATGACTATTTGAGAGGCATGTTTACATCAGTTGAGGTATTGATGGGAAGTTTTATAACATCAATTTTCCTAACTCAGAATTGAAATGTAATTTCTCCTTTTAAGGATATATGAACAAATAATTGTATGATTTGATTTAAATGAATGGATTTCCTTGCTAATAGCCTTGCTGTTTGATTTCGTGGGCTTTATTGGCTATTGGGCCCAATAATAAGAAAAAGGAAATAAAAAGGAAAAATAAATTCAGTTAATAAAAGGATAATTAAGAAAAGGAGAAAAGAAAGAGGTAGAAGCCTCTAGATGGCTAGGAGGTAGCCTCAAAAGGTGGAAATCGTATCTTTGGGATTTTTTTTGGGTACCAAGGAGCCCAAGTTGCCAAAATAATAAGAAAGGAAAGAGAAAATATCAATTAAATTAATTTTATTAAAATATAACTTGTGTATGAAGGAAATACCCTTTTCCTTTGGAATTTTAGTCTCAAATTTAATACACAAGTAGATAATGTCGACCCAAAGTTTTCTTTAAATTTTAGTGGAAAAAGGATGCACGGTCTATGAGATATGGATTTTTAAAGTTATCCTAAAGTGGAAAGGAATTTATGTCACGATTTAATTTGGGATTAAAATCCCGAATTTTGGTTTTAAACACAAACTCATGACCATTGGATCAACGTTCCATGACTTGGGATAAGTCTCGTTCTCACGAGGACTAGGACACAGAGTCCATGTTGCGTGGATTTTTGATCTGAGATTCCTCATATTTGAGGCAACTTGCGAGGATGTGGAGGAGTCCATCTCCTCCAGGAGATCATCCCGAGCATATCTATCCTGGGGTTCATGGGGTTTCGTTGTGAAACGAGGAAGTCCCCAATTCACCAGGAACCTGATGGTTACCCTATATATAGGGTAGGGCACGCAGCGATGTGAGCAACCTCCTAATCTACCCTCTCGTGACCACAATACAACAACGATCATCATGGTGCCTTCAATTCAAGGAACTAGCCTGACCGGAGACCTTGTCGAGGAGCAGATATCGCCGGGAAGGCTTCATCTAGTTTGCGGTGAAGGGGCGTCGAGGAGGAACAATTGAACCAATGAGCAAGTTCGTGGGAAGAGAATGAAGCTACAGATAGCCTTCGTTTGCTCACAGTATCCCAGGAGCACCAAGTCAACTAGTTGGTTTGACCATCAGTCCACACGCAGAACAACCGGAGGTTGAAGACGACCTCCAGTGAAATTACTAGCTTGCCCTCCCACTTCTTCAGTTCGGGTAAGGGCATATTCATCTTTTGTTTCTTTTAATTGTGGGTGAGGCACTAAACCATAGATCATTGGATCGCGTGTGGTCCAACGGACCACGGATCGAACGCCCGAACACTTTTTTAATAATTTCCTAATATGTTCCCTCTCTGTTAGAAAATACAGAAAAATACCTTTCTTTGCAAAATCATAGAAATTAATAGAAAGGTCAGACAAAGGAACTTTATATATGAAAAATCATCAGCAAAATACGTGTAATCTGAGAAAAATGGTTTTAGCATCTGATTTCATTTCTAATTGCAAAAGTACCTTGAGTTGATAATAAAGTGTATTAAATTTAGGTTAAAAACCCTAATGATGATTAGAGATCAAATCTAAGATGCTTAATGGGTTAATTCGAGTATTAATAACATGTTGAAAAGAAAAGTAAGGTTGGAATCTTAAATTAGATTATAATTGGATTGTTTTAGGGTTTTAATACTTGAGTCTATGATAATACATGTAGAAACCCTAATCTAGGGTAAAGAAGGAAATTAACTTGAACAATTTGAATTATTTGGAATAATGTTGTTATTTATTGATCCTAAGCCTGTTAGGAGGAATATGACAAACTAATTAGGGTTTTTACTTAGATTTGCTGAATTAGGGTTTATAGTATCAATGATGAGGATGAACCCTAATGAAACCCTAAAAGGAAGTAGGAAACCCTAGGAAGTGAGTTCATATGAGTGTAATCTGAGAAAGTGAATAGTGATTAAATTATGTGACCGTTTCAGGATCATTGCTTGTGTGAACTACCTGCTAGCCTGGATATTTCATTGCTTGGGTTATTGTTAGCTTGTTGAATCAACTGAACATGTATTTGGTTATTTATGAATAATCGATTTAGTGTCACGACATTTCTCAAACATTTTTTCGATTGGATGCAACCTAAACTGTTGGATGTTTAATTCTGCAACCCTATAAAGTCCCTATGATTATCACAATTAAGTATATATGTGTATTCTCAAACCTACATGCCCCCCTGATGTACGTTGCATGACCAAGCCCCAGAGGGAAGGTCTATTTGATCAAGCCCCATAGGGAAGACCATTGGGCACCTTGAGAGGTGACCCCAGGAACCAAGCTTAGGATGGAGAAGGTGGCCTTATGTCCCTTGCAAGGACAAAACCCTAAGAGAGGGTAATCCAGAGTTTAGGGCAAAATCAGTTGAGAATGTCACATTGAAAATGTAATTTGGATTGTTAGTAACTTATTTGTGATAATTAGGTTGTTAGAAACTATTTGTGGAAATTTTTATTGTCCCCCACATACTAGTATAGAAATATACTAACCGACGTTTTGTTGTTGGCATTTTAGGTACAATTCTGAAAATGGACAAATAGATAATCGAAGTATTGTGAAGATACAATTAACGTGTACAAGGAGGATTAGTTAGTTTAGACTTTTTCTATGGATAGCAGTCTAGATCCAAATGTTACAAGGTATGCAAAAAGTTTTATTTTATTCAAGCTTTTCATTTTAGCAATAATAGAATTTGATAATTATTTTTGATTAAATGTCAAACCGTGGATCCTAAAATATTGGGATAACATCTCTGACCTTCTGGTCTCCCTTGATAGGGGGTTATTGGGAGGCGTGGTCATTACATTTGGTATCAGAGCCGTGGTTTCTCATTTAATCCGTAGTAATTATTTAATATTACAAACTCTGTAGAACCGAGGGAGTTATTAGAGGATTTTCCAAAGAAGGAGGTCTCTAGAAAAGGATCACGGTCTGGGGGTTGGCAATATTTTCCTCTGCCCCGCTAGTAGGTCACGAGGACTCCCAGATGCAGTGTGACTTCCTGGCCAATGTCTGAGGTTCTGACTCAAAATATGATACCTTTAGGACTCTCTCATCTATTTCTTCCCTTCTCAACCCTAATTCAATTAAGGATTCTAGGATTTAGGGTTTTCTCTCTCTTCCCCACCCTCTTGAGGTCAGGGTAAGTATGATAAGGATTAAGGAATCCTCCACCCAATTAAGAAAAGTACGTAAACAAGATGTCATCGACATAAGTATAACTAGTTTAAATATAAACTAAAGTTTGATTGTATGCTTATATAGATGGCTTGTGTGAAGACCATAGCTATCCCCGAGGCCACTGAGAACACTACAAAGGGTTTCCCTCCCCGTAAGAGGAAGGGATCATCTGAGAAGAGGAAGAGGAACCACGGTGATGAGTCCTCAAGGAAGAGAAAGAGACCTGAGGAAGCCTAAGAAGAAGGCCCTGATCCTAAGACAGTATCCTTCGACAACCCCGAGATGAACCAGGATGAGGAACACATGTCCGAGGATGAGGTCAAGTTTGAGGAGAACTAGACCAAAGGTCTAGGACCAGCAATGGTGGTTCACACCCCTGATGCCCTATGGATGGAACAACATACAAGGCTAACTGAGGCCATTAGTGCCCTGGCCCTCAGAGATATAGCCAGAGATGAAAAGGGTGAGTCGCTTTCTGTTCATCCCCAACTTGGAGTCACCATTCTAGACTTTTTCAAGCTGAACATCGAGAGATTCTGGGGAGAGGATAAGACCGAAGTGGTCGACAAAGCAGATGCTTGGCTGCTGGCATTCGAGAACGGTTTCCGCATGCTGGAGGTACAATCAAATAAGAAGGTTCTTTTTGCTACTCACCTCTTAGAAGGAGCAACCAAGATCTGGTGGGAAAACCACATCATGGGATGATATCTAAGCGAGGATCCGATGACATGGATCGATTTTAAGACTATATTTACCACCAGATTCATCCCCACCTCAGCTAAGAAGGAGAAGGAAAGAGAGTTCACCAACATGATCCAGGGTAATCTATCCGTTGCAGACTTTGGCTGCAAGTTTGGCAATCTGGAGTATTTTGGGCACATGATGGATGAGGAAAGACAAGTTGACCATTTTGTGGAGCGTCTTCATCCCACAATCAAACCACATGTGATGGCGAGTAAACTAGCAACTTTCTTTGAAGCCTACAACACTACCTTACACATGGAAAGGACAGTGATGCCTGCTCGAAACCCACCCAATTGATACTTGGGTTTCACTGTGGGTACTCAAGGATAGAAGAATGATCACAAGAAAGGACAAGGGTGTAACCACAAAAAGGGCAAGCATGGACTTAAGGGGAAGTCATGTGGTGAGAGTCACTTTCTGAAGTGTCGTTCTTGTGGACGGACACATTCTGGGAAGTGCTGCTTTGAGAAGAGGGTGTGCTACCCTTACCGACAGGAGGGACACTTCATTGCCAACTGTCCTCTGCCTAATCTAAGAGGTCCAGTAGCAGCGCAACCAGTGGCAGAAGCACCCCCACTAGGAGGAGGAGTACCAGCTGGAGGTCCACCTATTGGAGAGAGAAGGCAAGACAGAGTGTTCGCCATGGACAATGAGGAAGCCCAGGAAAATGCTAATAGGTTGATCGAGGGTAATAACCCATAGAGTTGTCCTTTTAGTTTAGTTTGATTATGTAATAACAATCTGATACATATGAAACTATGTAGGCATTCTTGAAGTCATGGGATAAAATGTAAAAGATATTTTTGATTCTGGTTCTACTAATACTTTTATTTCAAGAAATCTGGCAACTATGCTTTGTTTGGACATCAAGGATTTAGGCTATGTTTTGGATGTCACAACCCCGAGTGGTCAAATATATACATCTCTTTTAAAAACCCTTGTCTTGCCAGTTAAGTACCTAGGTCATGAGCTTCCCACTGACTTCATCCTCCTCGATATGAATGATTTTGATGTGATCATTGGTATGGATTGGCTTTACCCTATAGAGCATAGATTGACTATAGAGAAAACAAGATCCTCATTAGGAAACTTGGTCATCTACACTTTACCAATCGAGGAAGGAAGGATGCAACTACCAACCTTTATGTGTCGGCTTTGAAGGCAGAGCAGATGATATCCAAAGGCTGCCGAGCATACTTGGCCATAGTCACAGAGCCTGAGGCCAAGGTACGACCCCTAGAGGAGATAGAGGTTTTTTTGAGAGTATGCAGACGTGTTTCGAGATGATCTACTTGGGATTCCCCTTGAGAGGGAGGTAGATTTCTCCATTGAGTTAGCTCCTGGGACTAGCCCTATATCTAAGGCACCCTATAGAATGGCCCCAACTAAGTTGCTTGAGTTGAAAACTCAGTTGCAAGAGTTTCTAGATAAAGGTTTTATCTGACCTAGTATGTCACCATGGGGATCACCGATCCTTTTTGTGAAGAAGAAGGATGGATCACTCCGGATGTGTATTGATTACCGAATGATCATCCAGGAAACCATTAAGAACAAGTACCCCTTACCCAGGATAGATGACCTTTTTGACCAGCTCAAATTGGCCCGAGTCTTTTCCAAGATCGATTTGAGTTCAGGATACCATCAGGTGAGAGTGAGAAGTGAGGATATACCTAATATGGCTTTTCGAACCCGATATGGCCATTATGAGTTTGTAGTCATGCCGTTTGGGTTGTCCAATGCACCCAGTGTCTTTATGAACCTTATGAACAATGTGTTCCAACCCTTCCTTGACTCCTTTGTGATCATGTTCATAGATGACATCTTGGTGTACTCCGGTGACCTAGTTCAACACTATGGCCATTTGGGTAGAGTCCTTGATATCCTGAGAAAGCAGAAGTTTTACGAAAAGTTCTTGAAATGTGAGTTTTGGATAGACCGATTCATGTTTCTCAGACACATCATATCAGGAGGAATGATCGTTGTAGCTCCAGCTAAAGTGTTGGCAGTTCGAGACTAGCCTGCACTGAAGAACCCCTCTAAGATTCACAGCTTCTTGGGTTGGCCGGATACTACCAGCGCTTCATCAAGGATTTCTCAAAGATCACCTTTCCGCTTACCATGTTGACTCAGAAGGATGTGAAGTTCGTGTGGTCTGATATATGTGAGGCTCATTTTCAGGAGCTAAAGGAGAAGCTGACCACTGCCCCAATATTGACCCTACCTTCCGACAATGAGGGTTTTGTGATATTCACTGACGCTTCAAAGATGGGACTTGGCTGTGTGTTAGAACAGAATTGGCATGTGGTTGCATATGCCTCCCGACAACTCAAACCTAACAAGGTGAACTACCTAACACGTGACTTAGAATTGGCTACTATCATCCATGCATTGAAGATATAGCGACATTACCTGTACGATGCTACCTTCGAGATTCTCACCGACCATAAGATCCTAAAGTACCCCCTTACATCTAGAGACCTGAACCTACGACAGAAACGATGGATGGAGTACATGAAGGATTATGACTTCACTATTGCCTATCACCCTGGGAAGGCGAACGTCGTAGCTGATGTGTTGAGTAAAAAACTGCTCAAGTGTGTGGCTATTTTTTCTAGTCAATGGAAGGGCTTAGAAGAGCTGGTGGAGTGGACTCCACAGCTGTTGGAGGACCGAGTTTGATTGGCCAATATTCAGATTCAGTCAGAGTTGTCGAGCGAGATTGTGGCGGCACAATTGACCAGTTTAGAACTCACTAAGATGAAATGCTTGTTAGAGAAGCCACAGACCCGTCTCATGGTGGGAATAGATGGAGGGATCAGATTTGAGAATCGTATTTGGGTTCCTGAAGATTCACCATTGAAGGAAAATATCTTGCAAGAGGCTCATAGTTCTAAGTATATGGTACACCTGAACACTACAAAGATGTTTAAGGATCTACATAGGTATTTTTGGTAGCCAGGGATGAAGAGAGACATTGCAGCATATGTGGCCAGCTGTCTTACGTGCCAGATGGTGAAGGCTGAACACCAACGACCTGGTGGACTTTTACAGTTGATAGAAATTCCAGAGTGGAAATGAGAGCAGATCACCATGGATTTCGTGGTGGGTTTACCCCAGACCAAGAGAGGTCATGATGCGATATGGGTTGTGGTAGATCGCCTTACTAAGTCAGCACGCTTCCTTGCCCTAAAGACCACTGCCAAGGTGTTAGACCTAGCCGAGTTGTATATCAGGGAGATAGTACGTTTGCATGGCGTACCTAGTTCCATCATCCCCGATAGAAACCCGAAGTTCACTTCCAAGTCGTGGAAGTAGGTACAAGAGGAACTTGGTACAAGGTTGAAGTTTAATATTGCATATCACCCCCAGACGGATGGTCAGTCAAAGAGGACGATTCAAACCTTAGAATATATGTTGAGGGCTTGTGTGCTTGATTGGGGTGGATCACGGGAGCAATACTTACCTTTAGCCAAGTTTGCCTACAACAACAACTACCAAGCCAGTATCAGGATGCCTCCATATGAATCTCTTTATGGGAGACCATGTCGGTCACCGCTTCACTAGGATGATGTCGGTGAGAGGACCTAGTTGAGGTCAGATGAGCTCCCAGTGTATACAGATAAAGTCTCTTTGATCAAGCAGAGGCTGAAGAGAGCCCAAGATTGACAGAAGTCGTATGCTGATGCAAAGCAGATTGACTTGCAATTAACTGTGGGAGAGCATGTATTCTTGAAAATCTGACCACTCAGAGCTATAGCCAAGAATAGAGGGAAGATGAGCCCCCGATACGTGGGTCTGTTTGAAGTGTTAGAACGGATTGGTGAAGCTGCATACCATTTGGCGTTACCCCCTCAGTATAGTATGATGCATGATGTGTTTCACATGTCCAATCTGAAGCGGTATGTGCAAGATCCGAGCCATGTGCCGAGCATTGAGCCTATTGAGCTTCAAGGGAAGCTGACATATCCTGAGTCACCTTTGCAGATTCTAGGTACCAAGGTGAAAGAACTCATATGTAAGAATATGGAGATGCTAAAGGTTCTTTGGAAACACCATGGAGAGGATGAGGCCACATGGGAGCTGAAGACGGACATGGAAAAAGCATATCTAGACTTGTTTTGTTTGATTGTTGAATTTTGAGGGCAAATTTCTTATAAAGAGGGGAGGATGTTATAACCTCAATTTTTTCTAACTCAGAATTGAAATGTAATTTCTCCTTTCAAGGATATATGAACAAATAATTGTATGATTCGATTTAAATGAATGGATTTTCTTGATAATAGCCTTGTTGTTAGATTTTGTGGGCTTTATTGGCTATTGGGTCCAATAACAAGAAAAAGGAAATAAAGAAGTAAAAAAAATCAGTTAATAAAAGGATAATTAAGAAAAGGAGAAAAGAAAGAGGTAGAAGCCTCTATAAGGCTAGGAGGTAGCCTCTAAAGGTGGAATTTGTATCTTTGGGATTTTTTTGGGTACCAAGGATCCCAAGTTGCCAAAATAATAAGAAAGGAAAGAGAAAATATCAATGAAATTAACCTTATTGAAAGATAACTTGTGTATGAAGGAAATACCCTTTTCCTTTGGAATTTGAGTCTCAAATTTGATACACAAGTAGATAATGTCGACCCAAAGTTTCCTTTGAATATTGGTGGAAAAAGGATGCACGGTTTATGAGATATGGATTTTTTAAAGTTATCCTAAAGTGGAAAGGAATTTATGCCACAATTTAATTTGGGATTAAATTCCCGAATTTCGGTTTTAAACACACACTCATGACCGTTGGATCAGTGATCCACGACTTGGGTTAAGTCCTGCTCTTACGAGGATTGGGACACATAGTCCATGTTGCATGGATTTTTGATCTAAGATTATCAGATTTGAGGCAACCTGTGAGGATGTGGAGGAGTCCATCTCCTTCTGGAGATCATCCTAAGCATATCTAGCCTGGGGTTTGTGGGGTTTCATTGTGAAACGTGGGAAGTCCCCAATTCTCCAGGAACCTAATGGTTACCATATATATAGGGTAGGGCACGCAACGATGCGAGCAACCCCCTAATCTACCCTCTTGTGACCGCGGCGCAACGACGATCGTCGTGGTGCCTTCAATTCAAGGAACTAGCCTGACCGGAGACCTCGTCGAGGAGCAGATAGTTCCGGGAAAGCTTCATGTAGTTTGCAGTGAAGGGGCGGCAAGGAGGAACAATTGAACCGATGAGCAAGTTCGTGGGAAGAGAACGAAGCTACATATAGCCTTCGTTTTCTCACAGCATCCCAGGAGCGCCAAGTCAACAGGTGGGGTTGACCATCAGTCCACGCACAGAACTACTGGAGGTTGAAGACGACCTTTAGTGAAATTACTAGCTTGCCCTCCCACTTCTTCTGTTCGGGTAAGGGTGTAAAAGACTGAATTTCTGGCTTAATTCTGAGGACATAATTTCTTTTAAGGTGTGTAGGATGTGATGGAGTGGACTTTTAGAACCCTAATTGTCCAATGACATAGGTGAAGTCATACATGTTGAGTTGGGTTGGAGAATCCCAAATGTTTTAATAAATTGGAAGTGTTGTTGTGCTTTATATAATGTTTTAGATCCATAATATTTTATGCCTTCTTGAGGAATTTAATTGACAAGTCTAATAGATGAGTTTTATCACCAAATTATATTAGGAGGTACCTTGAGAGGCAGGGAAGCTATGGTTAAAATTTGGTGGCAATCAGAGCATCCTAGAAAGAGTTATCTAGGTTTGAATTTAGTGTAATGATATGCTTTATCAAAGATTAATAGACCTAAGTTTGCTAGCTTAGACCTAAGTCAGGCTGTGTCACGCCCTTGGTTTGGACGGGTCTGTGTGGCCTAAATCTGACCTTGGATCTCAGATCCAGTGGTTCTGACTTTTCCCAAGGGTGATCCACGGATCATGTATTGTGCGGGTTCCTTATAGCCTTTGGATGCACCTTGGATGGACAGATTTTCATCCCCTACCTCCAGTCAGACTAGAGATCGTGGGGGGTGGGTGAATGAGCAGCGAGCCTCGTCGCCACCACTTTGTAATCATGGGCCAAGGAACAAAACTGAGGGGACGGTTGTGTCTGCCTCATTCTCTACATCCACCTCGAACCCAAGATGAGGGCCTTTGGTAGTCTGTAGAGTGGGAACGACCTCCTCGCTTCCCAAAGCTCTCCACTGCAGCAAGTAGGTGGAAGCTGGAGGTGGAGAATGGAGCTAGAGGGTGGTCTCGTAGGAGATGAGAAAGGGGAAATGATTAGGGAGGCTATACTAGCAGGAAGCGGTGTTCCAGCAGTTTTCCGTGAGGTACCCCATGGCCGACGACATCTAGTTGGCTAGAGAAGAAGATGGAGTCCAGGGGTTCTGAGTGAGGTCTTCCCCCATGTTTTCAACCCGTGTTGAGGTTTCTGCACATCGTGCGAAGCTCCCAGATGCTTCATGTTTGTGTGACGAGGACCAGAGGTGTTTTCCCCCTTTTGCTCCACCACAGAAGCAGCTGGCGGCGGCGCTCCTACCTATATGGAGGTCTAGAGCCGTAATCAAGTGGCAAGTTGGCCGTAGAGACAAGGAGGAGGTGGACGAATCTGATGGACACCTGAGAAGTCGATGAGGAGCACTCCAGCTCCATTGCTAGCTTGCCGGAGATCCATGCGCGCGGCGGCGCCCTGTTTTGGCGGAGAAGCAGAGTCCCGCCGTGGGACTCAGACACGAGCCCACGAGAATGGAGATCGGGAAGCGTCAAGCTCCCTTGTGGCAGTCAGAGAAGCAGAGGTGGAGGTGAGCATCGACGTTGATCTTTCATTGGGATCAGTCTTCTGGTGGCGGCTTGCTCTAGAAGAATGGAGGAGCCAGACTGACGCAGAGACTGGGAGAAGCCAGATCGCGAGAACGGGGAAAGGGGGCGGGTCCAGGCTTCTGAACCAAGCCCCGACCGCTGAACCGGCTGAACCAACCCTAAACCGGCCCACAGCCAGCAAAGGGAAGCGCCGGCCCCACTGGACACGTGGCGGAGGCCAATTGGTCGGAAAAAGGTATTTCTTTCAGAAATTATCAGATCTTGCAAAATTCCTAGTATTTAGCTCTGTTGTCAGAAAAATACAAATAAGGTACCAAAACGTTCAGAAAAATGAGTAGAACAACAGGGAACTATAATATTAGGCTTTTGATGCTCAAATCTCAGTGATATCATGTAAGATGTGTAATGCCTTGTTCTTGAATAATAAATAGCAAATGATGACATAAAATCATGGAAAAATATCAGTAAGTCCATAATTACATATAGAATGCATATGATCTCATATATGTTCATGTTGATGCACAAAAGCATATAATTTGATTAATAGGGCTAATTAGGGCTAATAACCCTAATACAATGCAATAAATGCACAAATGCTCAATAAATGGTGAAATTTACAGAATAATCTCATATCGGTATCTGAAACCTCAGTTTTAATTATGAGATCATAATGATGAACAAAGTCCATGTTATATGAAAATGAATATTAATACATGTTATAAAATCCTAATTCGAGTAATACATGTAACTAGGGTTAATATGTGCACAAAAAGGATTTTGAACCTAATGTTCAGATAATGAGCTTTGATAATGAGATGTAATCTGGAAAATGACATTAGTGAGATAATCGTAAGATAAGAATACAAGTAATGATACACATATCCTAATGAACTAAGAGAAACCCTAATGAACATAATTAGGGTTAAGATGAGATATAAGAAGATGAGAACCTGATGATATTATATGGTCTTGTCTTGATCAGGTTTAATAAGGATATAGATGACATGAGGAATATGTGATTAGGATGTCTCTTTGGAAGGTACGCCATTACCTCTTACTTGGCTTATTATACAATATGCTTGTGTTATATGAGTAGTAAAATACTTGGCATATGGTATTGATTGTTCTTGTATGCTATGTTTCTTGATTCTCCATACTTATTGCTATGAACACATCAAAAATAATATATTTGCTCCATTATATGAAAGCACTAATTCTCTTTGGTAGCATAGTGCTGCAAAGTGATCATTCTCTTTGGTAGCAGATCACATTGTACAATGATCTAACTCTTTGGTAGTAGATCATAAGGCCTTACATCTCATTCTCGTTGGTAGCAGAGATGATGCATTATTCACTCAGGTGGCAAATGCATGGATATATAATGGAAAATGTGCTTAAAATATGTGTTCTCTTTTACTAATGAATATCTTTGTGCAAGTATACGCTTTTCTTATATTCTTCTGCTACTCCAAGTATTAGTTTTATCTTATTGCCAAGATATGACGAGAGGTATATAAAAAGACACGTAGGCGTACTCAGTACAATATTCTTGAAATATTGTGCTGACGTGTACCGCATGTAATCTTTTGTTAGGTTGTGGTTTTGCTCTTGAAGATCCAGGACAGTTGAGAGTTGTGTGACGAGCTATTGTACAGGTGGACCTGTTGTCTTAAGATCCTGTAGTTTAGTGGTAGTACATGTATATGTATAGTTTGATGTTCAATATGTAATATCAAATGTTGTAACAATTCATGTTGTAATTATATGTTGAATGGTGAACATGTGTGTATGGTTTTATTATTGTTCATGTACATGTGCTACTGATGTTTCCTTCTGACTCCCTTGATTTTCTTCTTCTTAGCCTGGTGTGGGGTGTTTAAATTGGGATTCTCGCTGAGGTGAGGGTTTCAATTTGGACGTCAAACATCAGATTAAGTTTTAGAAAATTCGGGGACGTCACAGGTGGTATCAGAGCATGAACAATAGCAAAGCCTGACATTTGCTCATTATGCAACTCAAAACTAAAGAACCTTGAACTTAATAATCCTTAGGGTTAGATTAGTTGTCTTTTAGAGACTAGATTTGACCTTAGCCTCTAGGTTAGCACCTAGATGTCCGAGAACTAGGTCTAGACTGGTGCTTGTTGAATAGCAAATACTTAGATGTCGTTCTTTCCTTGTAGTGCAGCGGTATGCGATGTTGCACTATTTGGAAATGACGTGCATCAAGGGAAGAGAAACCCTAGACATATGGCACTCATTGTCTAGAGTAGCTACACTAGTCTACACCATGTTCTCACCCCTTTCACTAGTTTTCATGACATTGTACTCTCTACTATGTGTGGGACACTCGTTTTCAGGATTTGGTTTTTGATTCCAAACGGATCGAACCTCGATAGTTTTCTCTGACGTTTGTTTTATCGGAAAAAAACTATATAATATTTTAATATGTATATGTATTACAAAAATGTGTCCCCACACATGTACGAGTTGGAGGTGATCATGCAGCCTAAGTGAAAGTGAATGACATCAGTCTAGAAGAGAGATTAGTTCTAGATTAGATGTCTAGAGCCTTTTTGATATATATGATAGATGGAATAGATGATATAAGTTTGATGATATGATGTAAGTCTTATAAGATGGTTTATGATGATCTATGTTTGTCTTTGAGGACATAAGTTCAATTTTGAGGTTTTAAGATAAATTTTGATGATGCAAGTAAATAGGCTTTTATGAGCTAAGATATGTAAAGTTAAGACAAGGTTGTGAGTCAGTATGAGCCTCAAGCTCTTTTACAAAGGAGGACCTCTAGTGTTAGGACCAGTTTTGGGGTCAACTCCAGAGAGAGTGAGACCCACAGGGAGAAGGTCAGAGAACCTAGACTCCATGATATGAGAAATATGAGAAATATGTGATATGATATGTCCTAAACTAGAATACTCCTGAGTGAATGAGTTGAGTTGCCTAATGCATGATTCCTATAGTCCTTCTTGAACCCTAGATGTCCTTGGGAGGACCAAACCCTAGAGACATAGAGAGGCTGGTTATATATGTGCATGTGAATATGAATATGAGATCCTACCATCTGGGTGAGGGAGAGAGCCCAAGACCCTGGAGGAGGTATCTATGTTTGTTCCTGTAAGCCTCATGCTCGGGTTGGTGGTTTCCCACATAGGAATCTAGTGGTGTATATAAGAGAGATTTGAGTAAGATGTTTCATGGGTAGAGACCTATGAAGAGTATGTCATAGTATGTTTTGGTTTGTACTTATGTGGCTAAAGTTTGTGAAGTTGATCACTAGTGCCAATGAGGTAATCTGAGAACCCTAGACTGAGAGGAAAGATAAAGTGTATGCATGTGAGATACTCATAGAGTTGAGTTAGCTCAGAGAGACTGAGCATGGAACTACCCTCGTGATATGGGTTAGGAGAACCTCAATTGGACTATATCAAGTTTTGATACATGTTTCACGAGCCACTTGTATAAGTTTGTTAACAAAACCATGATATAATGTATGTAAGGATGTGATCTAATCTCGAGGCGTGATATAGACACGATATGATGGAAACCTAGAGATGGTTTAATTGATATCAATGCATAAATGGTTAACCATATACATGAATAATGATGCTAATGTGAAATTGTTGGTTAATCTTGTAATGAAATCACTAGCATATGTTGTAATTTATTATGAGTAATAAAATAAGATCATATGAATGAAGCATGTTACATGAGGTGTTAATCTTAGTGCTTAATACAAATGAAAAATATAATCTGATAGTTAGCACAACATAATGATTATCACACCTTGATATGAGCTGAATGGATAAAGTGGGTTAATTATAGTTAACTCCCTCCTAAAAGGCATATGTTAATGTTGAACATGTTCTAACAATAAGCTCAATAAAATGTTGATGACACCTTGATGATGGGTTAACCTCAGTTAACTTCTTTGGAACATGTTGAATAATAATGCATGGGTAAAGATAAGGATGCAACCCTAGCATACGAGATATGTAATGACATAACCTAAGTTTCCAAACCCTGAGTTTAACCTTGAATGGAGTGTTTGTGCACCAAGATGGCTGTAAAACCCCCTAATAGTGCCTTGGATATATGGTTCTAGGTAACTTTTGAGGATATGTTACACATAGAATAGTGCCTACATGTGGATGAAGACATGGTAGTTTTCCTTGGAGTACGAGTATGGTTGACTTTCGAGGATGAAAGTTCTTTTAAGATGTATATGATGTAAAAGATTGAATTTCTGGCTTAATTCCGAGGACGGAATTTCTTTTAAGGTGTGTAGGATGTGATGGAGTGGACATTTAGAACCCTAATTGTCCAATGGCACAAGTGAAGTCATACATGTTGAGTTGGGTTGGAGAATCCCAAATGTTTTAATAAATTGGAAGTGTTGTTGTGCTTTATATAATGTTTTAGATCCATAATATTTTATGCCTTCTTGAGGAATTTAATTGACAAGTCTAATAGCTGAGTTTTATCACCAAATTGGATTAGGAGGTACCTTGAGAGGCAGGGAAGCTATGGTTAAAATTTGGTGGCAATCGGAGCATCCTAGAAAGAGTTATCTAGGTTTGAATTTAGTGTAATGATATGTTTTATCAAAGATTAATAGACCTAAGTTTGCTAGCTTAGACCTAAGTCAGGCTGTGTCACGCCCTTCGTTTGGACGGGTCTGCGTGGCCTAAATCTGACCTTGGATCTCAGATGCAGTGGTTCTGACTTTTCCCAAGGGTGAGCCACAGATCATGTATTGTGCGGGTTCCTTGTAGCCTTTGGATGCACCTTGGATGGACAGATTTTCATCCCCTACCTCCGATTAGACTGGAGATCGTGGGGGGTGGGTGAATGAGCAGCGAGCCTCGTCGCCACCACTTTGTAATCGTGGGCCAAGGAACAAAACCGAGGGGATGGTTGTGTCTGCCTCATTCTCTACATCCACCTCGAACCCAAGATGAGGGCCTTTGGTAGTCTGAAGAGTGGGAACGACCTCCTCGCTTCCCAAAGCTCTCCACTGCAGCAAGCAGGTGGAAGCTGGAGGTGGAGAATGGAGCTAGAGGGTGGTCTCGTAGGAGTTGAGAAGGGGGAAATGATTAAGGAGGCTATACTAGCAGGAAGCGGTGTTCCAGCAGTTTTCCGTGAGGTACCCCATGGCTGACGACATCTAGTTGGCTAGAGAAGAAGATGGAGTCCAGGGGTTCCGAGTGAGGTCTTCCCCCATGTTTTCGACCCGTGTTGAGGTTTCTGCACATTGTGCGAAGCTCCCAGATGCTTCATGTTTGTGTGACGAGGACCAGGGGTGTTTTCCCCCTTTTGCGCCGGCCCCACTGGACACGTGGCGGAGGCCAATTGGCCGGAAAAAGGTATTTCTTTCAGAAATTATCAGATCTTGCAAAATTCCTAGTATTTAGCTCCATTGTCAAAAAAATACAAATAAGGTACCAAAACGTTTAGAAAAATGAGTAGAACAACATGGATCTATAATATCAGGCTTTTGATGCTCAAATCTCAATGATATCATGTAAGATGTGTAATGCCTTGTTCTTGAATAATAAATAGCAAATGATGACATAAAATCATGGAAAAATATCAGTAAGTCCATAATTACATATAGAATGCATATGGTGTCATATATGTTCATGTTGATGCACAAAAGCATATAATTTGATTAATAGGGCTAATTAGGGCTAATAACCCTAATACAATGCAATAAATGCACAAATGCTCAATAAATGGTGAAATTTATAGAATAATCTCATATCAGTATCTGAAACCTCAGTTTTAATTATGAGATCATAATGATGAACAAAGTCCATGTTATATGAAAATGAATATTAATACATGTTATAAAATCCTAATTTGAGTAATACATGTAACTAGGGTTAATATGTGCACAAAAAGGATTTTGAACCTAATGTTCAGATAATGAGCTTTGATAATGAGATGTAATCTGGAAAATGACATCAGTGAGATAATCGTAAGATAAGAATACAAGTAATGATACACATATCCTAATGAACTAAGAGAAACCCTAATGAACATAATTAGGGTTAAGATGAGATATAAGAAGATGAGAACCTAATGATAGTATATGGTCTTGTCTTGATCAGGTTTAACAAGGATATAGATGACATGAGGAATATGTGATTAGGATGTCTCTTTGGAAGGTACGCCATTACCTCTTACTTGGCTTATTATACAATATGCTTGTGTTATATGAGTAGTAAAATACTTGGCATATGGTATTGATTGAAATGATTGTTCTTGTATGCTATGTTTCTTGATTCTCCATACTTATTGCTATGAACACATCAAACATAATATATTTGTTCCATTATATGAAAGCACTAATTCTCTTTGGTAGCATAGTGCTGCAAAGTGATCATTCTCTTTGGTAGCAGATCACATTGTACAATGATCTAACTCTTTGGTAGTAGATCATAAGGCCTTACATCTCATTCTCGTTGGTAGCAGAGATGATGCATTATTCCCTCAGGTGGCAAATGCATGGATATATAATGGAAAATGTGCTTAAAATATGTGTTCTCTTTTACTAATGAATATCTTTGTGCAAGTATACGCTTTTCTTATATTCTTCTATTACTGCCAAGTATTAATTTTATCTTATTGCCAAGATATGATGAGAGGTATATAAAAAGACACGTAGGCGTACTCAGTACAATATTCTTGAAATATTGTGCTGACGTGTACCACATGTAATCTTTTGTTAGGTTGTGGTTTTGCTCTTGAAGATCCAGGACAGTTGAGAGTTGTGTGACGAGCTATTGTACAGGTGGACCTATTGTCTTAAGATCCTATAGTTTAGTGGTAGTACATGTATATGTATAGTTTGCTGTTCAATATGTAATATCAAATGTTGTAACAATTCATGTTGTAATTATATGTTGAATGGTGAACATGTGTGTATGGTTTTATTATTGTTCATGTACATGTGCTACTGTTGTTTCCTTCTGACTCCCTTGATTTTCTTCTTCTTAGCCTGGTGTGGGGTGTTTAAATTGGGATTCTCGCTGAGGTGAGGGTTTCAATTTGGACGTCAAACATCAGATTAAGTTTTAGAAAATCTGGGGACGTCACAAAGGGCATATTCATCTTTTGTTTCTTTTAATCGCGGGTGAGGCACTAAACCACAGATCATTGGATCCCCGTGGTCCAGTAGACCACAGATCGAACGACCGAACATTTTTTTAATAATTTCCTAATATGTTCCCTCTCTGTTAGAAAATCCAAAAAATACCTTTCTTTGCAAAAATCGTAGAAATTAATAGGAAGGCTAGATGAAGGAACTTTATATATGAAAAATCATCAGAAAAATATGAGTAATCTGATAAAAATGGTTTTAGCATTAGATTTCATTTCTAATTGCAAAAGTTCCTTGCGTTGATCATAAAGTGAGGTTAAAAACCCTAATGATGATTAGAGATCAAATCTAAGATGCTTAATGGGTTAATTCAAGTATTAATAACCTATTGAAAATAAAAGTAGGGTTGGAATATGAAATTAGATTATAGTTTGCTTGTTTTAGGTTTTTAATCCATGAATCTATTATAATACATGTAGAAACCCTAATCTAGGGTAAAGAAGGAAATTAACTTGAACAATCCGAATTATTTGGGATAATGTTGTTATTTATTGATCCTAAGCCTGTTAGGAGGAATATGACAAACTAATTAGGGTTTCTACTTGGATTTGCTGAATTAGGGTTTATAGTATCAACGATGAGGATGAACCCTAATGAAACCCTAAAAGGAAGTAGGTAACCCTAGGAAGAGAGTTCATATGAGTGTAATCTGAGAAAGTGAATAATGATTAAATTATGTGACTGTCTTCAGGTCATTTCTTGTGTGAACTGCCTACTTTCTTAGATATTTCTTTTCTTGGGTTATTGTTAGCTTGTTGAATTGATTGAACATGTATGTGGTTATTTATGAATAATCAATTTAGTTTCACGACATTTTCCAAACATTTTATCGATTGAATGCAACCTAAACTGTTGGATGTTTAATTCTGCAACCCTATAAAGTCCCTATGATTATCACAATTAAGTATATATGTGTATTCTCGAACCTACATGCCACCTTGATGTACGTTGCATGACCAAGCCTCAGAGGGAAGGTCTATTCAGTCAAGCCCTAGAGGGAAGACCATTTGGCACCTTGAGAGGTGACCCCAGGAACCAAGCTTAGGATGGAGAAGGTGGCCTTATGTCCCTTGTAAGGACAAAACCCTAAGAGAGGGTAATCCAAAGTTTAGGGCAAAAGCAGTTGAGAATGTCACATTGAAAATGTAATTTGGATTGTTAATAACTTATTTGTGATAATTAGGTTGTTAGAAACTATTTGTGGAAATTTTGATTGTCCCCCACATACCAGTATAGAAATATATTGACCGACATTTTGTTTGTCGGCATTTTAGGTACAATTCTGAAAATGGACAAATAGATAATCGAAGTATTGTGAAGATACAATTAACGTGTACAAGGAGGATTCAGTTAGTTTAGACTTTTTCTTTGGATAGCAGCCTAGATACAAATTTTATAAGGTATGCAAAAAGTTTTATTTTATTCCAACTTTTCAGTTTAGCAATAGTAGAATTTGATAATTATTTTTGATTAAATGTCAAACCATGGATCCTGAAATATTGGGATAACGTCTCTAACTTTCTGGTCTCCCTTGATTGGGGGTTACTGGGAGGTGGGGTCATTACAAGAAGCCTGCACCATGTAGTGATTGATAGCTTTGTAAGTGATCTTCACTGATGATGCATTGAAGTATGTCATTTGATTATGTTTCAAGGATCTCAAAGAGATGAAAACAACCTATGAATTTCCTACTTGCATATATGTAACACTCCTGACCTGGGTTTCGTGCTAACCCTATTTGTTTTGGTTAAGTAAGTTGCTTAGAACTTTAATCTAATACTCTAAGGTGTTTTTTATCATGTGACACACTTATGTTTCAAGTTTGGTCCTGATTGAATGTTGTTTCAGCAATGTTCCTTTGTTTTGGACCTAAGTGCAATTTACCCAAGATGAGGGGTTATAATGCAAAATGTCACATGTTGAACGTGCCTTAAGTGCTTTAGCATCATAAGAGAGAGAATGATGCTAGGTGGTGGCTTGTGGAAAGCCTAAATTCCAAGCTTGAGCTTGTTTGAATAATGCTAGTGCCTTGTATACCAATTTTGGTACAAATTGTAATTTACCCAAAATGTAGGGATGATATGAAAAAATGTCACCTCTTGAGTGTTCCTAATTACTCTATGTATCAGTTAGAGGAGATATAATGAATGAGACACCATGTTTGAATCATTTATAAGTGGTAGTATTCTTGGTGATGAAAAGACCAAGAAAGGGGTTGAATGTGAAACCCTAACTTGAGTTGTATCGAGTTGTAGACTTGATATGGGAGTGCCTATCGACCAAGGAGCCATATAGGGGATCCCATATCAGTTTGTGGACTCTTGGAAAAGACCATTACGAGCTAAGAACCTCAATAAAGCAATATATATCGGCTTGCAACTTTCCTTTGGAAAGGTTGTATTGAATTGTGAATATAATAATAATGTGAGTGGAAGTGGCTTGCCCTAGAAGATAACCAAAGGGGCCGACCCTTATCCCTTGAATTATCCTCAAGTTTTTATTTTGCATGGCAAGATAAATATGTAATGCATGCAATTACATGTGTCAATCCATGCATGGCCATGTGGCACCTAGTAGTAGTAAGAAGATGACACCTCTTACACTCTATCCCATGAACGTCAAGGATATATACCCTCCCTTTCACCTACTAGTGAATCTTTTCGACCCCTATCACTCTCTTTATCTAATATATCATGCATACCCTCTTAGATATCGTGCATAGTAGCTCAAGGAGCAAGGGGATCTCGAGCACCAAGCTTAAGGTAAGGTCATGGTCATCTTCAACCTTGGTTGAAGCATGATTCTCGGGTTATCGTTATTCCTTTCTTTTCTTCCTCACCAAGTTATTAACTATGGCGATTCATTGTATATGGAGGAGTTGTGTTGAGCCTTGGACTTATGATAATCTCATCTTCAACCTTAGGAACGTGAAGTTTTGGAGCTTTGAAGTTGTTCTTGAGGCGGGTTATATAACTTGAACCCAAACATGTTATTATTCACCATATTTCTTGCTATATTTGATGATCTACTTTCAATTCCGAGATTTTCTTGAATACTTGATATATCTATGGGTTCTAATAGTTGCTTAGACTTGTTATCCTTGTACTAGAATAATTAGAACGAAGGTCTAGAGCTTGAAGATGATGGTATCACCTTAAAAAGTGATATGGGGTTCAAGCACACAATCAATCATCTCGAAACCGATATGGTGTCAAACATAAACCTTTTCATGATATGAGGTCAAGAAAAGACCCCATACACGATATTGTGTCAAGAACATACCTCTTTGCTCGATATGTTGTGAAGCATACACACACCTCTTTTCCCGATATGGTGTGAAGCATACACACACCTCTTTGCCCGATATGGTGTGAAGCATACACACACCTATTTGATCGATATGGTGTGACACATACACACACCTCTTTGCCCAATATGGTGTGAAGCATACACACACCTCTTTTCCCGATATGGTGTGAAGCGCACACACACCTCTTTGCCCGATATGGTGTGAAGCACACACACCTCTTTGCCTGATATGGTGTGAATCATACACAGACCTCTTTGCCCGATATGGTAAGTAAGCATACACTTCTTACACGATATGGTGTTGAGCACACACCTCTAAAATGATATGATGGGTAACCCAATACACTAGATGACAAAAGTGGTAAGGTGGTTAATACCCTAGAACATATGATGGCCAATACTCCAAAGTATGGTGTGGCCAATATCTTCAAGTGAGGTGAGGATGTTACACCATGTATGGTGAAGGTGATACACCACAAGATTTGTAAGGTTGATACCTTAATGGGTAAGGGTATGGGGGATATGATGATGCCTAGCCCGATATACACCTAACCCAATACATGTGTTCAACTTTACATACATGATTTAAACCGATACACCTTGTAAAGGTGAGGGAAAACACTCTTAGGAGTGATGAGTATAACACCAAGTAATGGTGTGGCTAATACCTTGATAGGTGAAAAACCTAAAGTGGTTGAGAATGCTCAACCCTATACCAACAATGCCTTAACCCGAGACGAGTCCATATCACTTAATGATAGTTGGGTAATTCAAGTGTGTGACTTATGGCCAATACACTACATGATACATGTGATGAGTTAGTGCATAAAGTATTAGGATGGGAAATACCCTAATATAAGATAAGTTGATGAACTTAAGTAAGTTAAAAGTGATGAAGGAAGTGATACACCAAGGCATGATAGATATCACATCCATCATCTCAAGGTTGATACACCTTGATGCACCTCAAATCCAATATACTTAGATGAGTAACACATGAAGTGTGTCATGTCAATTGTTACATTAAGATGTAATGAGTTTAATGCACTTTGATAAGTGTAGGCTAACATACCTTGAGAAAGGATTAAGCCAAGTTAATAAAGTATGATGTAATTAATATCCTAGTGAGGATGAGTGAGAAACTCATACTTTGTGTTGATAATCATTTAATGATAAATGATGAGAATAAATAAGTATGATTGAATACTTATGATATCAATGTATGCTCCTAGATGTGTGGAGCAATGAATTAGGGCTTGATTCTTGATAATATGATCTTGAATCCTTAATTTGTTAATAAGGGTAAAACCCTAACCCTAATGAATGGTGATGGTATGCACTTGAAACCCTAATCGGTTAGATTGAGAAACCCTAACCCTGATCATGGGAAGGATGTATTTCTCTTATATCACATAATGATGATGTGAATTTGAAACCCTATTCAGTTAAATAGGCAATCCTAAACCTAATAATGGGAAGGATGTATTTCTCTTGAATTGCATAGTGATTTCATATACTGTTAGAGTTTTTATCATGAAGTGCAAACTATTCAAGAATCATGAGATAATGAGCATAGAAAGATATGAGCTATGATGTTTTATATGATACAGATTTAAATGAGCCTTGTGAGCCATGTTAAATATCTGTACAACAAGTATAATGATTATACAGTCTGATATCTTAAAAGATAGTTGTTTCCTAGTGAGAGGTTACAAGATATTTAATGAACCATGTGAGCTATGTGAAATATTTGTACAACAAGTGTGATGAATACCTTGATCTGAGCACCTAGAGGTAATAGTTACCTGTTACAGAGGTAACAATGTTCAATGATGATCTAATGGTTTGAATACCCAGATCCAATAATCATGATGATGATGAGAATTCCCATTGAAGTGATAAGGGACTGAGATCCCGAGTGCTATACATTCAAAGTGTTCCAAAGATTATAAAAGTACTACACCTTTATTTATAGCATCTGTTATAATTCATGTGTGAAAACTTGGTTGATGCTAAAAGATACTGTATTGTACCTAATTAATCAAGTGAGATCTCATCATGTAGTTTCCCTAACCATAGATCCATTCAGTGTTAGAAATTGCTGATGGTGAAATGAGTTTAACTCGGAGAGCATATTTTTGAATATGCGGGGGGTGAAGGACGAAGTACATCCATACGTCCTAATGAAGAACTGATGTAGCACCTTCCTTATTTATCCCATGATGATGTGAATATCTTGACCAAATGAGGAATTGATGTGCAAATCCTTCTTCATTATTATTATGTGTTGTTGGGATTGATGATAATCTCCTGACCAAGTGAGGAATTAATGTATAATCTTCCTTTTTCTTATAATTTGGGAAAGCTACGTGGTCTTGTCCTAAAGAGAGTACATGATGTGGCTGTAACTCTATAGTGAAGATGCCGCTATACCCCGACATGCTATTTGCAGTTGACACAAGATGTCCTGCCAGCAGCTGACACAAGATGTCCTGCTAGTTGTCTCGTACTGACCAAGACGGGTGAGGTCTTGACATATGGCTCTTCCATTGACCTTGTATGGTACCGATTTGAACTTAGTAGTGGTCACTTGGAGCATGAATGGTATACTTCATCTCCTTAGGGCATAAAGTGTGATTGTAAATATGTAATCAGCCATGTAGCGTATTTGCTTAAGGATCTAATACGAAAGACATTGGTTGATGTACACTTCTTTTATACATCTTAATTGGGTAGATGTTATACATGTTTCTTTATATTCCTTATAAAGTGAATAGATGATTTATTTCTCTATCATAGATAGCCGCATTACTTTAAGAGAAGAGATTACTCTTTTCTGCTTATAACAATGATTAATCTTGCTTGTTAATATAAAAGAACATCTGCTAAGTTTTACACTGTTTACCGATGATAATAATATTGTTGGAAGAGAGTTATATCTCTCGCTGGGACAATTGTCTCACCCCATGGGATCCACATTTTTTTAGGTGGACATACACGAGGGGGGTAGATATCGTACTATAAAGGGAGAACGAAAACATCATGGACAACAATAATAGCTCATGTTGAGTATGTTGTCTGTCATGTCTCATAGATAGAAGTCCTATGTGTCATCTCTATACTCTCAGGTTCCTGGAATCCGTACGTAAATGTTTTATAAACAATCTGAGATTTTAGCTTGTATTCCTTGAGGTTTTATGTTGCTTCAGTATATGTTTTGACAAAGCAACTGTTATATGTTATCCTCGAGATGAGATGGTACAATGTATGTACAATGTGAACCATGATGTATATAAAGTTTTGGCTCCGCCTTTAAGAATTTCCTGGTATTGGATCTCCTTGCAAAGTGGTTTTAGTTTTTAGTGATTTTTGTTAATCTACTATTTATGCTTATTCCACAATTATTACTGGTGATGACTTGATTTGATGTCAGGTCGTTACAATATACTAATGGGATGTCTGATTGTCCGTATCGATGGAGCATCAAAGTATCTATCAATGAGATAATTCAGTAAAATAAGGTACACCAATTTGACCAATGATATTATGTTTTGAAAATTTCTCTCTCCCCTATAGGCTATATATACTCCACTTGTCTTCCCCTCTTATGTCACTTGTGCAATTCAAGACTCGAGGTGCTGGTATAAAGGGAGACACCATCGATGGACAACAACCAATGAGATTCATGGTTTTATCAAACTTCACCTTTAATGCCATCTGCCTTTGTTCTCTTCTCTCTGATTTGAGACAATCGATTTGTTGGCCTCTCAACTCGAATCTGAGTAATTTGAACCTTGATCATGTGATCCTTTGACAATCTTTTAGCATTTTTCTATTTATACATTTTTAGGTGGCTTTCTTCTATGGTTTGGTTGTAGAGTTTTACACCCTACTACACCTTCTTCTTCTTCCATGCATAGTTGCTTTAGGGGTGTGATCTAACAACAGTAAATCCTATTCATGTGAAGGGTCTCAAATCTTGGAGTTTTTACCTTCAATGTTGTAGTTTATTGTGAAGCTTGAAGCTTCAAGGTTGTTCCTTGGATGCAGACTTGTTTCTACCCTTTTCATGCAAGTTGTATAACCTTTGACTCATTTATTGCCCGCTACATACTTGCACATCGAAGATCTTACTGTAACAACTATGAAAAATGTTAAAAGGTGGTATTTTGTTATACCTTAAGCCAAAATCAACATATACTGGCATGCATATAAGAGTTCATGCCAATGCTTTTCTTTTATGTTGAAATATGATTAACCACTACCCTTGTATGTGTATACAATTCTTAATGTCTGTAGAAGCTAAAGATTCTTCCTTTAATACTGTGATATGATTTGCAAATCTGTAAATTGTTGTGTGTAAGTAGTTCTTGCTTGATATATGCCATGAATACACGTCTTTAGTTGTTTTAATACTGTTATGTTGTTGGAATATGTGAAAATGGATCATTTAGAGGAAAAAGGAAGTCCCTTGATTAACCACTACCCTTGTATGTGTATACAATTCTTAATGTCTGTAGAAGCTAAAGATTCTTCCTTTAATACTGTGATATGATTTGCAAATATGTAAATTGTTGTAAGTAGTTCTTGCTTGATATATGCCCTGAATACACATAATTAGTTGTTTTAATACTATTATGCTATTGGAATATGTGAAAATGGATCATTTAGAGGAAAAAGGAAGTCCCTTGATGTATTTTTTTCGTCTTTCTATGAGTATTTGATGGGTAAAATAATCAATGGGTTTTAAGGAACCTATTATCCTTGATTATACTAGATTATCAACTTTACGTAGAATGCCTCAGAGTGACAAGAGAAAGTATATATGTGCCTTGCCTTGAGAGTTAGGCCATGATGGTAAATAATTATATATCTTCTTAAGTCATTACTGCACAAATACATGCTTATATTTGTAAAACTATCTTATATTTTGCATGATGTACATATGGAGCAATGAACCTACTCATCAAATGAGAAACATAAGTTGGAGAGACCTCATTATATAGATATATTCCCGTAGGTTGTTAAGAGAAGTAGTGAAACAAGTAAATCTCGTGGAAACATGGATTTGTAAAAAGATACTTGGAGACATATATTAGTGATATATGGGGACGTTTAGGGTTGTTATACCCTATCTTCTTTGGACCATGTTTAAGACTCGATAAAAGTCAATGTTATGGAGGAAAATGCATGAGAAATGAGATGATAACAACTAAATATGGCATGAAGGGTTATTACCCTGTATTTGGCATTGTGACCTATGTACCCAGGGCGGGCCTGAGCTGGTGGATTTTCTTTTAAGCATATATACACAATAGACTAGCCATTGGGCTCCCTACCTTTTATCATGCCTTAATTTGGCCCAAGGTTGTGTCTAGAGATATAGGGAATCCAAAAACCCATAGATCTTGTATGGATGGCTAGGATCGCTTACAATGACTAGCCAACAGATTTAGTTGTATGCCTTAATTAGCCTAAGGAGTATACATAAAATATACTAAAATTGTCTAGCATAATTGTTTATGTCTAATTGGAGCTAAATATTGTTGTGCCTCTGAAATGAGTAGCTCAATTGTAATTTAATACATATATATTCTCTAGAATTTTTGCATGTCACCCTAAAATGAGAAAGGATTTCATTAGATGTACTTCATAGTACATTATTAGTTCATGTACTTAACTTCTCAACATCTTCCTCTGTATTATACTTTGGGTAATAAATATGAATTTCTAATGTTATATCATATAGTTGGTGTCTCATCCCTATGTTTTTTCACAATTTCTAGGTGACTGGACAAACTATCCTAACAGGTGTGGAGAAGATCAACAAGGAGGAAGTTGGACCTAAGTTTTGATGCAGGTGATGTTTGTGTTTAGGTATCTTTGAGGTAGGTGAAGTTTGTGTAACCTCTTCCAGAGATAAAGCATATAGGGATAAAGTCATAGTTGTCCTTGAACACTCGGGTCTGGTCGGTAATGTTTTGTACTATCCTTTGTCTGCCTTAAGTTTTGACATGTGTGCATGTTCTCTAGAGATGTAGTTGTAAGAGTTCTAGGGTTTTATATGCATGTGCTATAGTAACGCTAAATATGTACAACTTAAACTGGTTACTTTTGGTTGTGATATTGTGAGCGTGGATATTAAACATTGTCAATCTCTATCTTTTTAATGGGGAAAATTGTAATGCATCGTTGTGAGCTCTTATGAGGATCGTAAGCTAAGATAATGTCATTTGTGATATTTGGCAAAATTTTTAGTCTGCGATCTCTATGTGGCGTACATGGTTAATGATGCTTGTGATTTTTAATTTGGGTTTTTTTGAGTAAATTCACTTTAATGAAATTGGAGTATCACAAGTATTTATAGCAGAGTCTAAATTAGCTAAGTTAACAATGACATAGGATTAGGAATCCTTTCTTGAAGAGGATGGGAAAAAAGATACTTGCCTAAGCACATGTCAAGAGATTTGGGAATAGAGCAAAGGGTATGAGACATATTACCCTCCTAACTCAGGTTGTACCCACGTCTACTCTTGTAAATCTACCATATCTAAACATTATTTATGGCTATGCAGATATGGTTTGACATTATGAGGAACATGCAGAAAGTAGATATGAATCACCAGGTGGTGTTGGGAGATGGTGTACCAACAAGTATAGGGTACTCGAGCTCGAGAAACATGAACAACACAAGCAACCTAAGATTCCACCTATTGATATGACATTGCATATCCATCCTATTTTTTGAGCCATGTTTGAATATATGATGTCTGCATTCACCCAATTTGTAGACACAATCCAAGCTCAGGAAGGCAAGATGCAAATTTTGAATGATGAGCTGACTGATTCTAGCCAGATGTTCAAACAGAAAAATAGGTGGGGGCATGGAGTACTTGGGTACTTAAACTCGACATATGAAGATCTTCAACTTATTAAGATGGAGAAATCCTTCTAGTTGTTGAACATACTGAATGAGGAGAGTACTTGGGTACTTAAACTCGACATATGAATATCTTCAACTTATTAAGATGGAGAAAGCCTTCCAGTTGTTGAACATACTGAATGAGGACACGATGAAGCATGCCATTTATCTAGTGAAGAGGAATGTTGGCCATTGGTAGGCCATTGAGGAGGAGAAGAGATATGGGAAGTCATCTATTGGATGAAGTTCAAGAGGGAGTTTGTCAATAGGTACCTTTATATGTCCTACTTGGATGAGAAGATCATGTCATTTTAGAAAATCCAATAGAGCACGATGATGGTGGATGAGTAGAATCTCATTTTCTGGAGCTGTTGTGGTTTTGTGCAGGCATGTCACTGACCAAAGTAAAGAAGATTTGGCAGTTTGAGAAAGGGTTGAATGCTGAGTTGCCTAGGTTGGTGTCGACTTTGGAGTCACGTAGGAAATTTTCCACCTTTGTGGAGATAGTGAGGAAGATTGATAGGACCTTGATGGGAATTCACAACAATGATGCCAAGAGGAAGTCGGTGTAGTCTTCTAGACAATTCTTATGAGGATCTAAGAAATGGATGTTTTCATGGCTGTCTAGGTTGCAGTACTAGAAGTCCCAGCAAAGTTCAAAAACATCAGAGTTGAGGTCAAAGATAGTCATAGTTGTCTCCTATAAGAGGCTGAGGTAGAGGGCTACCACTATCTGGGGTGTATAAGTTTAGGTCTATCTTCATGATAGGACCGTTGGGGCCATACAGTTCACCATAGAAGAAGTGCTTTTACTGCCATCAACCAAGGCATGTGAGTATAGTTTGGCCCCAATTGAACCAAGATACATCACAATCTTTAAGGTGGAACTAGCAACACCTGCAATGGTAGAGGAAGTGGCAGCAGTAGAGGGCATGGACAAAACTTCTTAGGCTATATCATCTAGATTTGGAGAGAGAGAAAGAGTGAGAGAGTTCAAGGAAGAGGCACATCAAAAGACACAACTCATATACAAGATGACATAGTCCAAAGGTGTTCTCAACCCTCAAGTTATTACAAGTCATATGGAACTTTCTCATTCTGACTTGTCTACTTCTATATTCATGTCAATTTTGGTTAATCTGGGTGACACACTCATTTATCACCCTAAATGTGATTATACATTGTAATATACCTATTAGACTTCGGTCTAAACCCCCTTTTCTTAATAACCCTATAATTGGTGTTGTAGTTGTACATAGGTGTGTCCAGAATGTGTTCTTGTCTTGTCTAAGCACATCATTTCAGTGGATCTTATGCCACTTGAGATGTACAATTTCAATGCGATCATTCGAATGGACACATTAGAAAAGTATTGGGTGGTGTTGGACTGTAGGTTCCATGTTTTTATGTTTTAGGAGGAAGATATCTCTTAAACTTTCCAAGGAGACCAAATGATTCTTCCCACATGTTAGGCATCTATTTCCATAGATGAGAGGCTAATGAGGTAGGGTTGTGAGACTTTCTAGCTCATGTGGTTGATGCTAAGGTAGAGAGTCAATGCATCTATTTTGTACCCATAGTTTTGAGAGTTGGGAATGTATTTCCTAGGGAACGACCCACCTACTCGAGATATTGACTTCAAGATCAATCTTCTGACCTCATCCCCTAGCTCAAGCACTGTATAGACTAGCATTGATGGAAAGGAAGGAGCTGAAGAAGCAACTATAGGAGTTGTCAAGAAAGGGTTTTATCTAGCCAAGTATGTCATCATGCGGTGCACCAGTCCTATTTCTTAAGAAAAAGGATGTCTCAATGAGGTTATACATAGACTATATATCGTTGAACAAGATCACCATAAGGAACAAATAAATCACCTTAAGTATTGTTGTCTTGTTTGATTAGTTAAAAGGGATTGTCATGTTTTCAAAGATAGATATGCATTCATGATACTATCAACTAAGATTAAGGTTGAAGATATGCCTAAGACATCCTTGAAAACTAAGTATGGGCACTATGAGTTTGTGGTTATTTAGTTGGGGATAACTAATGCACATGTAAATTTTGTGAATATGATGAATTGAGTGTTCAAATGGTATTTAGATTAGTTTGTATTAGTCTTCATTGATGACATCTTGATTGACTCTAGGAACTAGGAACAACATGAGCACCCTCTTTGGTTGACCGTAGAACTCTTGAGGCAACATCAACTATATGAAAAATTTAGCAAGTGTGAATTCTTGGTTGACAATAGTGTCTTTTCTGGGGCATGTCAATCCATCCAAGGGATTTTTGTATATCCCAAGAAAGTGGAGTCAGTCCTATTTTGGGAGCAGCTGAAGACGTAACAGAAGTATGGAGTTTCCTTGGGTTAGTCTGGTATTATAGGTGATTCATCAAGGACTTTAGCACAATAATATTACCTTGAATTGGGATAACAAAGGAAGAGGTGCCTTTTAATGGACTGAGAAATGTCAAAAAGCTTCAAACAACTGAACGGGAAATGGGCATCCACACTCGTGTTAGTGTTTCCAGATCCTAGGAAGGGCTATATAGCGATGCCTCAAAGGAGGGTCTTGGATGCATATTGATGTTGGACCAAAATGTTATATCTTTTGCTTCAAGGCGGTTATGAAACATGTGAACTACCCTTCCCATGATTAGTAGCAATAGTGGTTCTAGATTCGATGATCTCGAGACATAACACATATGGGGAGAAAGATCATATTTTCACATACCACAAAAATCTTAAATACCTCTTTTCAATGCATGAGTTGAACATGATGAAAAAAAGGTGGATTGAGCTGGTAAAGGATTATAATTGCATAATAGAGTACCACCAATAAAGGTGAAAGTGGCAGCGGACACTTTAAGAAGAAGTCTATCATCATCATCTACAATTGGGTCTGCACAATTATACTCAATGGCATGTTCAAGGAGGGATATGTACAATAGTTGAGCGTGCAAATGGAAGTTTTCATGTTTGGGGGACTACTAAACTACAGGTCAAGTATATATTAATGTTTTTTATCCAACAAGATCAAAAGGATGACACTATGATTGAAAATATCAAATCTCAGTCAGGCAATGAAAAGCGTTAAGGGTTTCATGAGTTAGATTAAGGAGTTTGCTGCTATTAGACAAAACATGGTGCATAATGTTGATTGATTGTGAAATAATATGCTATAATAAACACACAACTCTATTTATATCAGGCATCCAGGATACACAAAGATGTATCATAACCTTAAGGACGTATAATGGTGTCCCAAATTGAAGAAAGCTATCACATAGTTTCTGATTAAGTTCCCTATTTGTCAATAGGTCGGTAGAACATCAGAGACCCATGGGAACTATACAACCCCTACCAATCTCAGAATGGAAGTGGGACCACATGACTATTGATTTCATGGTTGGTCTTCATAAAATAAATAAAGGATATGAATCCATATAGGTAGTGGTTGACAGGTTGACCAAAGCATCTCAGTTTTTTCTATCATGACAAATTACTTGACAGAGAATCTGACACACTATATAGATGAGATTGTGGAACTACATGGATTGCATGTCATGATAATATCTGACAGAGTACCATATTTCACTAGAATATTTGGGGACAACTTGCACACATGTTTTGGGACACAATTGAAATTTAGCACAACTTTCCATGCATAGATAAATGCTCAATCAGAGAGGACAATAAAGACTTTTAAGATTTGCTGAGTTCATCTATTCTATAATTCCAAGAAAGTTAAGATTTTCATCTTGTCTTGATTGAGTTCTCTTATAACAACACTTATCACATGAGTTTGTATATGGCACCATACGAGCCTTTATATGGGAGAGATTTTTTATTAAGAAGGTGAATGTCAATTTTGGGGGCATGTGTTAGTGCAGTAAATAATAAAGAAGATCCCCAATTTTTGGGGCATGTATTACTGTAGTAGACAATAAAGAAGATCAAAATGATCGGTAATAGCTGAATGTGGCACAAGATAGACAAAATTCATATGCTGACAATCATCACATACCTTAGAGTTCCAAGTGGGGGACATGGTCTATCTCTAGGTTTCACCATGGAAGAAGTGTTAAGAATTGTAAATGGGGTAAATTGGCACCCAAATTCATGGGAACTTATTGGTGTGTCTCCCAACAAAAAAAACTAAACTTGAAAAGTGGATTCTTAAGGGGAAAGTCATGCCACAACTAATAAGGAGATATGACATTTTCTACCCCCAATAATGGTGCCAGAATTCTTGATGCATTCACCACGGGTTCACCCGATGAATTGAATTTTGGCTAGATGCACCTTAGGGCACATAACATGGTTTTTAAATTTTGTAGGACCAGATGGACCTGATGGACAAATTCTTGGCACGTCTATGCTACTGAGCTTTTCTTTAGTTGCTTCAAGTTGGATTTTAATGATGATTATTGACATTGGAAACACGACTATTTCTATGATGGGCTCTTTCACTTGCACTTTGATATAAACTTGTAAATATTTGGAGTTCTT
Organism: Alisma plantago-aquatica; assembly: GCA_963693085.1. Taxonomy (NCBI): domain Eukaryota; kingdom Viridiplantae; phylum Streptophyta; class Magnoliopsida; order Alismatales; family Alismataceae; genus Alisma; species Alisma plantago-aquatica. The sequence goes on from OY856412.1 coordinate 1,215,313,543, forward strand.
TTATCTAACTCGGCCCTTGTCTACTAGGGGTAGGTTGAGGAAGCTATTAAACCCTCTTTAGGCCCCTCCAAGGGTGAAGGAACCCAAGGATCATCCTCTTCTCTTGTGTCCATCCAAAACAAGGTCTAAGTCCGTGAAAAACACACAAAGAATGTCCATAAGTGCATTTGGTTATACTACTCTTATTGAGGTAAGTAGTATGAATTCTAACATGTTTAGATGTGATTATGCTACATGATGACACAAGAGGAAGCTCTAAATGAGGGATGCAAACTTTAAAATTACTTGTCCTTCAGTATTCTCCAACTCAATCTCTTTTCACTTCACTCAAGAAAAAAATGGGAGAATGCAATCATCATGATATACATTGGATAAACTAAGTTCATACGTGAAATTAGGCATTCAACCCACTACTCTTCGTCCATCTTTGTATTCTTTCGTGTGATTCAAGTAGAGAGCACAAGAACTTCAAATATGGGATACCACTTACACATTAAGTGATGCAACTCTTACAATGCTTTGTGTAGACCATTTAATGTATGACACACATCGAAATGGTTAGAGTTTCTATTTCACTTGCACAAGGACTACATTTTACCTCATGTCAGATTTAAGATTGGCATTAGATCTCCCATCAGGTGGTGGAATGATCCCTAGGTGGAGGGGCAATGGTTGCAATACATAATCGACCAAAGTCTCAAGCTTAAAAATGGATTTGATTCCAATCAAGTTCTTTCCAACTTTATCTAGAATGGGAAATGGGACATTCCTAATATAAGGGAAGTTGGGATGTTACAAATTATTTGCATGGATACTCCTATAAATGCTATGGATCACTACTATTTGGATGGACTGGTCCAATTTTCTCTGAAAGGCACTTGGGAATTCAGCTGAACAAAAAATGGAACCCTGCTATGGGCAAGATGTGTGTGGAAATACATCCAACCAAGAAGGTATCTAGATCTTTGCTGGAAGGTATTCCATGAAGATTTAGTCCCTAATACCCTTCTCCAAAATAGAGGGTTTGCACTTGCATCACACTGTAGATTGTGCCAAAAGGATTCTGAATCATTGGAGCATTTATATTGGTCTTGTGAGTTTACCAAGACGATCTGGTTCCATGTTGAAGAAGTTATCTAGGCTAAGCTGATTTTTTTTTAAGATAATACTCTATGTCATGGATAAAATCTCACCTCTTGATTGTGGCAGCAATCTACCACATATAGAACATGATAAATAATATTTTTTATGATAAGAAACCCAATTTTTCTACTACTAGGAATATCATTAGCCAATACTTTGGAAATTTTTACGTGTATAGACAGACTTCATATTTTCATATCGATATCAAACTTGCATATGCAACACAAATTTTGGTTGTTTGGACTGAAAGATAGAACACATAATGATAAAAAAAGATTTCTATTATACACTTCACTCCATCTCTAATGACCCGCTTGGCTTGTCTAGGGGTGTAAGGGCTAGAGTTGATTTTCCCTTGTCGTACTAGGCATAAAAAAGAAGACAGGGCTATGGAACAGAGTGGGGTGATACTACATAGAAGAACCCATCGGTTTGTTCTTATTTTCTTGAGAGGCTATTACATAGAGACGTCCCTTTTTTTATCTACCCCATATGTAAAGAGGATGTATGAAGATGGGAAGAAGCAAGGTGGTATGGATATGCCCACCCCAAACTTTTGGAGGATGGACAAGGCTAATGTGTGTAGTTTTGTCATCCTTTAATGAGGCAAAGAGGTAAGAAGATGATAGAAAAATGTCGGGTCAAAGAGGGGTCATAAGTGATGGAGATCCATGTATGATTTCATTTAAGCAAGCTAATCCATGCAACTTTCATCAAAAGACAAATCATGCATAAAATGAACAAAATGGTAGATTACACTCTTCCCACGTGGAATGAATAGTCCCACGTGTCCAATGATTTCAAGAATCACACTTTTATTATAATAGTCAATTACTTGTAAGAGGCTTGGAGCACATGTAAAATTCCATTATGGAACTCATTTAGCTAAAAAATCATCAAAGGGTTACATTATCCCAATTCTAATCATTCACATCACAATAAGTAGAGATTTAGTTAAAACACACTATTAGGCGTGTAGATTCAAGCTTGGGAAAAATTGGCCAAAATGGTACCACACTGCCTTTGATCACATCTAAATCAACACTAGGAAGCAGTAATAAATAAACAAACAAATTCTAACACACAAGAAATTATGAAAACCTACACGAAATGCAATGTATGACATGGAATGCAAAAATGAACTTTTTCTTTTGAAAAATTAAAAAAATCCAAGAAATTAAACTACATGATTTGCATGTATGAAAGATGAGAAAAACTCTAACCTACATAGCAGGTGTGTCAAAACAAAAAGTGAATGACAAGATAATGAAATCATGAGTGAATTGAGGGTGTACCATACTAGCACCCAAAATTTTCAATCCTGCTATCGTCACCATGGCACTAAAGTCTAAGAGTGATAGGGTAGAGATCACTGGTGATGTGATGGCTCTGGTGGTGGTCCCTTATATGGAGGATGCTGGTAATAACTACCCCTATATTCCTCTTACGGAGGAAGGTATGTCTCATGATATCTGGATTGTGATCCCTAAAAATCCCCCCCACTGAGAGTTTCTCTACACATGTGCATCCTGAAAGTAGTACATGTGGTTGATCTAATGATGCATCTATTGCTAATCCAACCCCATGACATTCTGTGTCCTTTTAATGCTCTCTAGTTGCTCATGTATAGTAGACATGTCTACGCATTCACTGTAGGTTGCTACTATGGTATTGCCTCTTCCTCTCTCTCTCTCTCTCTTCCACCACCCTCCTCTACTCCTCTGCATATGTCTCCCCCACTTCCTTAGGAAACACCACATGGTTCTCTCTCTAGGTTCCTATAGAGTGCTCCTTCTCCAATCTCCTCAAAGCATCTAGGAATTCTAGGGATGGGCCATACTACTCTAGGAGAGGTGTAGTATGGTAGTGTAACTCAAGTGTACTACCTTCATAAGGCGGGTTGACCTAGTATATGATTTTTTTGTCTACAATAGAAATCATGGTGGAGCAAATAAGATATTGTAGGTATGAAGCCTGTCAGGTCAACATATAGGGAAAGTGCAATAGAAGTTACAATCCCTCCCATTACAAATATATTCTTACTCTTGGAGGGGATTGTTTCATGCAATTAATTATTAACACCCTTAATTTAACGTGCTTTCCTTTAGTCATCCATACAAGCATAAATAAATCATTCTTTGTATAGCTCCCCTGATTTTAATATCAGGCAAAGATTGTATTCACTACAACCTTCTGAACTTGCCTTATGTAGGGGTTTTGGATCAAACTTGTTTCTATTTACCTAACACAAAGTCTTTGTGCTAGTTAACCTATTCCACATAGAAACATAATTAAAATTTTAATCCTTCCAAGTTCTCCCTTCATCAAGGAGAGCTACAACTTTAGGATTGGGAGGAAAAATTCTATTGAGAATGGAAGCACTAAAAATGTGGGTACCATACTCAAATATGAATTGGAGGATCTCTTCTACTTTGTACACAACCATCCTAAGAGTGGTAAACAATTGACATGTAAGATTAACATATGTATCCTGGACGGTGATCATCACATAAAACAATCCAATGGGCATCATGATGTTTGTGAAATAACAAAAATTTCCCAACGCCCTCATTGTTGTGTAGAAAGCATAGCGTGTAGCAACCACCCTCCATGTCAAGCACTCTAAATGGAGAGTATTTATCAATTGGTTGTCCACTCTCTTTAGTCGGTCCTACTCACATCATTTGTCTTCCATCTCCTCACCTTCCTCATCAAGAGATATCCATCTTTGGGCCTATGGTTGAGGATGCAGTTACGACACAACATATGACGTAGAGTTATGGGTGGGCATGTGTGGTGGTTGTACATGCAAAGAAGAAATAGTTGTTGCAATTTTTACACATCATGGTCGAGTACTCTTCACCTCTAAATTGGATTCTACCAATGTGTCAATATTGTCAGATGCCACCTCATCTCCCTCCCCATTATAATCTAGATCTATTGTGCGGTGGCTACAGGATGAATGGATGTGTGATCGACTCCTAGATGCCAAGTGGGTTGCGTTGCCGTGAGAGCCAAAAAATAATTTGGAGGCGGAGGAGCGAGAGGTGTAGATTAGTTGTAGTTGAGTCATTTTTTGGAGTGATGGCAGTAGGAGATGACACGCTTTCCCCCTCCTTAGAGTGTTTTTTTATTACCTTCATTTTGAACTGATTTTTGGTAGGAAACAAAGATGGATCTTGATTTTCATACTTTCAGATAGGTGGGGGAAAATGTAGGTGGAGATGGATATTTGATGGTGGAAGTGGAGGGGAAATGCAAGCTGGAGGTAGGGGAAGACTTGAAGGAGCATATTTGTAGGTTGATTTGGGATTAAGGAGGGAGATTTGGAGGTTGAAAGAGGTTGGAGGATTACTGTTGGTCACTTGGGGACTATAGTACGAATGTTCTATTTCACAAAGAGTGGCTGGAGGTCATGCTGCGTTCCATTATCTTCTAACTTAAAGAGTAGTACCAACACTAGAACACCCATTTTGGTGACCATGATCGTGCTGGCTTGTTGGAGCCACGACAGTTATGAGTCAAACGGCAGTGGTAACTAGCTTTTCACACGACCGTGTTGGTCACTACCCCTATGGTGATGATCTCGTTTTTCTTTGATTTTAGCTATAAAAATGAAATCCCACCACATTTCTTCCAAGGTACCACGGTCGTAGTGGGTGTATTAGTAGCCCAATTCTTCTTAAATTTCCACATTTCATCAAATTTTTGAATCAAAATAATTCCTCATCAATCCTTTTCCATATTTCAATTTTTTTCCTCATTTCATCACTCTTCATTCCTTGCACATATACGAACTAAAAGAAACCATTAGAAACAATTATCTATGTTTTTTTTCTTTAAAATGTGTAAAATAACCAAAAAGTATAAAAAATTGAAGACTGGGTGAAAAAGTCCCAAATTTTACCTCCCACTAGCGCTAATGTAAGATCCTTAATTTAAAAAAACGTGGATTCTATTATTATGAATTTCATAATAGCATATTGAGATTAAATTTAATCTAATTATAATAATATTGAAATGCTGGATAAATAATAAACTTTGATCGAGTTGGGATATTGAATCTAAGATATAGATTTACATTGAGTCTTTAAGTTGAGTAAATATTGTAATGTTGAGTATGTATATTGAAGTGAGGCTTTAATTAAGAAAATATGATAGGAAAAGCATTATATTCATAATTAAGGATGCGATTAATCCTATGGACCCTTTAGAAGGCCAATATATGGGCCATGGGATCTAGAACCCAAATCAATCCAAACCGGGACAACTCAGATTTACATATGGGTCCTTGAGATACAAAGTTAGTATTTCAGTATCTCGAGATGGTATAAAATATTAAGGATAATTTTAGTTGAAAGATAAAGATGAGATCAGATTATATAAGGTTTTTCTATATATTCAAAGCTATCTAAATCTCTAGACATTTATTATGTAATTATCTAGAATATAGTTGGAAACTCTATTTTGGATAATCAAGCAATGAGTTAAAGAACTATCTTTGAGAAATGAAAGACAATAGTAATTGAAATATAATCCCAAAGATTAGTATTTATGGTATAAGTGACACGTCCTAAATAATAATAGAAAGTGGATCTTTATCTAAAGGAAAAGAATTAAAAAATATGGGGACAAAGTTTTATGGATCTAGGTTTTGAATCCTAGGAAAAGCCCTGTGTGGAGGGTTACCCCTTCCACTTGATCTCACCTGCAAAACCTTGAAGATGATGAGACTCTCTCATTCAACAATCCTGATAACTGTCCTCCACATCCCACATAACCACAAGAAACTCCACAAAACTCAATTGCACTCGAATCCCACTCCCATCCAGATTCCTTTAAGTGGAAGGGTGGATTTATCATGGGAAGTAGCAGTGGGTAACATGATTATCTGTTGGGCAACCTATTAATGATCTATAGAACCAAATTAGTACCCAACATCTAATAGAGCCCTCATTATCTTAGGTTTTTAGCACAAGACTCCTTAATAGTACTCGACACTATGGAGTTAGCTCCGACCCCTATATCTCCTAGCTCTGGTTCAACCTTCTCCATGACAAAGCAAGCATGGGACAAGTTCCTCGTTGAATTTAGGTTACAAAAAGGATCTAAAGGGCTTCAGGAAGGTGTGTATCCCTTAACCATTGCACCTAGACTACCTCTCTGAGTACTCTTTATTCCCTTAATATGTTCTCTTCATGCTTGAAATAGTTCATTGAGATCTAGGTTCCCAGTCTTTGGCCACCATAAACTTAGACCACGGCCTGCTGAATCCGCCAGAGGTCCATGAAGATAACTTGAACCCTTGCTAGGCTCTAGGGAGCCTAAGAGCAAGGAGTCACTCCTATGATCAACCCGCTAGGGCGGGAAGTAGGCTCTTTCACAAGGAGGAAGAATATCACTTGGAAAATGACTTGACTACCCCTAGTCCATGTGGCTAAACTCATCAATGCACATGGACACCTATTTGTTCTAGAGGTAATAAAAGGATACATAGGTTAATGATATAAGAAGATATATTTGCTGAGTGTCAACTTATGATTCATCACTGAGTGTTATAATAATTAACGGTAATGATTGATAGATGGTATGAGAATCAAATCATATACAATTTTTATCAAAAAAGTGTGTAGATCACTAAAATGGTTTTAGAGTCTAATTATGCTTCATTTTCTAAAAGTGTAGTTAATACATGAAGATAGGATGACTAATACATGTAAACACTAGTTCTGATATGTTGCCTGTTAAAACATTAATTGCGTTCTTGTATTTATCATCTGATATGGTTGAATACAATGAGACGACTAGGATAACTATGATGGTAATGATGATATTCAAAGAACTTAATTGAATTAGAATGTTATACACTATTAGGGTTCCTAAGTCATAAAAATGATGATTAGTGTTTTGAGATCAATGTTTGTAAGTTGATGTGATATGAACCCCATGATCAAATCTATGTATCTGTAATGACGTATTATGATGAATCCAGGAGTTAGGGTTGCATTGATATAACTACTTATGCTTCTAGGTTTGAAAATTGGATTTAATGATGTGAAGATTACATGGTAACCCTAGATCTTATGTTGATATCATGATTAATTGATGTAACTTGATTAAATATGAGGTTATGATGATACAATGATCAATCCACGAATTAGGGTTTCACTGAAGGCTCCATTAGGGTTTATAGCCTTTAGGCCTCATGATATGATGGGATTAGGGTTTGATACCCTTATTCCTAATCCAAACCAAAGATACATGCACCCCTAGTCTAATACCTGGTTTAGGTCTGATTAGTATGTTATGAATGTATGGTGACACTTTGGTATTTCTTGGATGTACTTTGGATGATTGGACTGCATGGATATAGTGCATGATTCTACATTGAGGTACATGGTTACTTATAAGTAACCACATTATAAAATTTTGAAGTTTTCTAGATGATTCCCTAAGTATTTAATCAAATGATAGCTGTTGGATGTTTATTTAATTTGGTTAAATATAATGAAAATTTGAGTATCACATAAAGTGAACTATGATAATATAAACCATGAGTTACAAGCATCATGGGGTCATACACATAAGTCCAAGGATTCACAATGACTACACTTGAAAAAGTATACCAAGGATGAGTTAGATATATAATGAAAATACAATTTTATATACCATTAAACGATTAGTTTTAATGTATGTACATATGATATATTGGGTGAACCCATGTGCCATTATAGAAATTTGGTGATTGTGTTTTGTTTTTTTGGCATTTTAGGTGGTTGATACACATGATACAAGGACATCAAGATAAAGATAAAAACTATTGAAGATATTAAAGTTATGCTAAGGAGGATTAGGTAGACAATATATCTCTTCTTCTCATCTATGTACAAGTTAGTTTTTGAAATATTCATGTAACACCTTTGAGGAGTATATTTTATATATAAGTAAAAATTCAAGTTCAAATAATGGAATTTATTTACTACTGTATTTATTTGTAAAATCTAATCCTGGAAAATTTAGTAATAGATCCTTATATTTTGGGTCTCTATTAATCGGGGGATGCTTATAACTGGGGGTCGTTACTTTTGGTATTAGATTCCATATTTATCAAATAATATGTAATAGTTGATAATTTCAAATAATACATAGAAATATAATGAAATGTTATAGGGAATAAGCTAAGGTTAATGGTGTCTATAAAGGATCATAGATTTGGTGGTAATGTTTTATCTACACCATTAACTTGGTAAGTGAGGATTACTGTGGACAATGTGATGCCTACATGGCAAGAACCTAGGGTTTACTTGAAATAATGTTTCCTCTAAGTTTCCAATTTCTAATTTCGTACACTTCTCATCAATTTGCTTAATAGACCCTAAAATGCACTTCCCTCCTAATCTCAAGTTAGGGTTTTGAGAATAAGTAGGATTAAGGCATCCTCTACCAATGAATGTAAATTAATTGTTGAAATAATGATATAGTCAAGAAATTTTATTTATGGGTTTTTCCTTGAAAGGGTAAACCCTAGATGGATATAGGTTTTTTTTATGAAAACCTTAGTGGGTCATGCAAATAATAAAGCCCTAGATATATGGAAAGGTCACTAATTGTAACCCTAAACCCTAATCTTGGGTAATGCAAGTAGTAAGGTGAAATAGTAACCCTACCCATACAAACCCTAAGTTAGGGAAATTAGAAAGAGATAATAAAAATGGGTTGGATGACCCAGTCTTAATGCCATAAATCAAATTCCTAGTTTCATGTGCATGCAAGTATGTGAAATAATGCATGCATGGTACATTTAAAGGGTTTTGAATAGATATATGGAACATAGGAAATCAATGGTTACACCAGATTGAATACTTTGCCCTCGATGCACCTTTTGAGGGTGGTTTCTATAACATCCTCAATTTTGGTGAAATTGAATTATATAAAAATAATACATGAATTTATGAGTAACTTCCTTAATGATATTGTTGATAGAATAACATTTGTGGCATGGATGCAACTCAAAACCCAAGTGAGGCCCATGAGACCATTGCTTTGCAATATGTCCCTGTGGCGCATGTCTAGGAAATTAAAGGAATTTGTGCATAACTAAAAGAGAATGGCCTTTTGAGTGTTAGAAAATGGAACTACGGAATATTGAACAAGTTTGCAAAATAAAATAAAATATGTATTATTTAGATAAGTAGTGGGGTAATTGTCTAGCCATGAATTGCAACACAATGTTTGGGGCACAAAATAGTGTTATCTCAGCCTAGATTTCTAGATGCATGTAAACAATAATGAAAAGAAGAGAATTCTATAATTTGTAAGAACAAGGACTTTCCATGTGGCGTGTACCATTAGTTTAAGAATATGCTAAAAGAGCAAGTTTCATGCATGAACGTTTTCCAATAAATCACACAAAATTGATGAAGAAGACTTTAATGAGTTTCTCTATAAGTTTCATAGAAAAAGGAGGTTCCTAGAGACCTATGGAAATTCGTGAAGATGGATGGACTTACTTGAAATAAATGAATTGTATTCATTTTGAAGAGAGAGAAAAGGGACATCCAGAAATATGTTTTTCACACCAAATCTTGCTCACATAAAAAACTTTTCTTTAAATTTTGATATTGATTGATGGAGAGAGGAGAGATTTATGGATTTTTTGATATTTCCCTAAAATGGATAGTTATTGGATAAATTAATGTGATTTTTCACATTTATTAGACCTGAGATCTTAGCCTCATCGCCTTTTATTATCATACGACCCAAAGCCATTAGATCCAAATGAAAAACATCTAGTCATCCCTACCTCTGACCTAAGAAGGAAACCAATGAATAATAACTCCTTCCTCCTTCATTTTCCTTATCTCTCCCTAGACCTCGTTAAACTCTGAAACCTCTTCCAAAGTCTTCAAGAGGTCCGCACGAACCTATAAGGCCCCTAAACTTGCTTAATGAGTTAAACAATCTTAATTATCATAATTCAATTCTTATAACCCTAATATAACCTTGTTATATTCTTTTAAATCATAACACAAGCTTAAGTTTCAAATTTGGTTCAATTTGGACATTGTTTGAGCAAGTTATGCAATTTTATGCACATTTTGGACTTTTATGTAATTTACCCAATTGAGAAGTTTATTTGCAAATTATCACTTTCATTATGTTCTTTGAATATTCTCTCATCATTATAGAGCTTTTTGAGCCATGGGGTGCCTATTTAAACCTTGGTTTTGAATGTGTATTCTCCAAGGGTATTTTAGGGTTTACCCCTTCACGGATGAGCTACCTTTAGTAGCTATCAACTAATGAATTATTTTATTGGCTGGGAAATTCGACAAAGGAAAGCTAATAAGGTCTATACACATGGTGGGGGATCTGCTTGTGTGTGTTCTTGTATATTCTTAATAAATTAAGGCCATGGACACTTGGATAGATACTAGAACTTCAACTTTTTCTTTTTCTTTATCTTAAAGTTTCATATACTTATCCCCAAGCACCAAAACAAGCCATTTTGTCTCCAACACTTCCCTCCTTCTGCCAACATCTTTCTCCCTCTATTCGTCTGCAAATTTTTCTATCCAAGGAAGAAGAAAGTGGGGATCTTCTTGGAAAAAGGATCTAGGGTTGCAATTGACTTCATTTTAGGGTTGAAAAAGCTTCCTTCTAGTCATCTTGACCTAAAAGAGTAAGAATTCCCTTCTTTCCTCAGTTTATTTCTTTTTTATCATTCCTCTTAGATTTCTCCAGGTCAGAACCTTGCTGTTCCATGGTAGAAATTTCTCTAAAGCTCTAAAACCCTACCTTTCTTGCTCCTTATGCTGAGGGTTTTCTCATTTGATGAAGAAATGTGCTAGATGGACGAATTCATAGCTTATTCTTGGATTTTCTACACTATCTGCTCTAGTTTTCTTCTGTGTGAAGTTTCATATTCTCATTAGAGGCAAGTTTTATAACTTGCTCCACGTTTATTGCTTACCATAAGCTTTCTAGATCATGTTCTTGCTTGAAAATGATGATCCATGCACTAAAAAGCTATGTTTGACTTGGGTTTTGATTTTGTTAATGTTCCCTATTATGATTTCAGTTTTATATGAACCTTTAATCATGTGTATGTTATTCTTAAGGTATAATATGAATTGGATCAGGCTGGTTTGACAACCTATGGTGCTAAGCACCTATCAACCAATGGTCAATTTTAGGGATTTAAGCTGATTTCTTCTATAAACCCATGACCCGATGATGGTACCATTGCAACAATCTTATGGTGTTGTCTTCATGACAACTGATGGTCGTGATCAAATGTGTCATATTATGGTGACAACCTATGGTCACCCCCTTAGGTCAGGTTTTAGATCAATTAGAAGTACAATGATCAACCATTAAGTACCCTATTGATGTTAACAATCAATGATGACATTAGCTTAATATTTGATGTCGATTAATGAATATAGTGTTGATCTAACAACCTATGGTGATTTAATGATCACTAATAATGGTGGATCAGGTCTCTAAAACCTATGGTGAGTTAAGCATTGTAGTTGTAGCATCAATTAAGCCTTAGACCAACGGTTTCTTGGGTCACTTAATGCAATGGACGGACCTATACTGTAATTGATGGTTTTAACATATGAACTTGACCCAATGGTTAAGATCTAATGTTTATTCCTCCAAAAAATTGGAATGATGTCTAATGTAATATGTTGGTCCTAATAGTGTGATTTATATGGTTTCCTTTATATGATCAACTTAAGGATCTTACTTGTTGACAATGGATGGCTTGTTTTAAATGAACAGTCGATTGTGGGTTTTACCCTACTCTCAATGGAACTTTTTGTGTTGTTAATCAAGGGATATCTAGGGTTAAATGGTGACTCTTTCTAGAGAACAAATCAAGGAATTCATGGGTGGTTTATCTAAGGTGTTTACTTATGTAAACGACCAATGGTATTACCTTTTAAACATCCAATAGTTCTAGGTGACACTTTGGTATGGTGATATGGGTTGAATGATGATGGAAAAAATAGAGGGTTACCCTTAATAAGGTAGTCTTACCTATTCACTCATATGAATAGAAGGGAAAATAACCATATTGTGTTTATATCTAACTAATGAGGTATAGCTTGTTATACCTAGCTTTAATATAACTAAATGATGGTAATTGGATTTGAATAGTCCTTGAATGACTAATACAATCATGGAGTACTCTATTACTATTGTCGAAACCCTAGTACGCTATAACTCGGTGGTTACACCTTGATTTATGTGTGGGTTCATACTTGAGAATGGTATGTAATGTTATGGTGATGCTTCACCTTATGCATCCATGACCCAATGGGGATGCCGTGAGTTAGGGTTTGGGTATGAGTGTTGATTAGTAACATTAATATAATTTATCTTATGAACCTAACTCTAATGCAAATAGATAAAGATGAGTATTCATGTTTAACATTCTTATATGATGGAATGATGGTGGAATAACCTCCTTACTATGATCATAACCTTGATATGTTAATTGGTGGTTATCATAGCCACATGGTTGATACTTTCTTGTGCTAAACATGTGCATAATGAACATGATGAGAGTTAGTCATATCTAGATTATTTGCATGTTGATGTAATAAGGGAATGTTCTTAATGTTAATATACCATGTTATGATTGTTTATGAATATATCCTAGCTCATTAATGCAATATTTTGTTGATCTGGTGTATTATATGTAAGTAATGTTGTTGAGCCTTGTTATTAGGCATGCAAAGATAATGATGATCTTGTAGGGATAGTATGATGGTCTTAATGACCTTTGGGCATGGTTGAGCCCTGAATGAGGTGTAATCCTCTTGTGTTGATCATGGTCGATACCCTATGATATTGTGAAAAAGGATTTATATCTTGTGATAGTATGATGACTAGTGTAGCCTCATGAATGGCAAGTAAATAGTACCATGTGATGATGAGATGAGAAATTATGTTTCACACGTTTTATATCTTTTGAAGCTGTGATATTTATATGCTTGTTAGAAGTGAATTAGGGTTTGTATGTCCACTTGTTTGATGCAGCCTTAATTCACCCAATTGGCATAACTAGTCAAGTAAAACTCTATCATGTAGTGCCCTGTGCCATCGATCCATATGAGTGTCAAAACTTGCCAGATGATGAAACGAGTATTCCTAAGGGAAACTCGAAGTGCATATTGATGAGTATGCGGGGTGCTTGTCATCTTGAATTCAAGTGTTTAGGTAGGATGACTGCGGTCATACCTAGCCCTTAGTTTGAGAATGACTGCGGTCGTGTCTCGGTGATTATATATGTGATGAGATTGGAGGACAACTATGGTTGTACCTCAGATGGTAGGGTATGTGTACCTACCTCCTTTCACTAGTGCCATGACCTGTACCAAGGACAGACTAGGTTGTTAGCAGCTTGACCTTATGTGTCACTGTGGCGAACCCGTACTGACTGGGGGCGGAGAAGATCTTAGGAGTTCGACTCTTCCTAGATCTTGTATGGCACTGATTTAGACTTAGCATTGGTTAGTTGGATTTTGAGTGGTATCCTCAATTTCCTCAGGGCATAATAAAAGATGTAATATAGCCGTGTAGCATATTTGTTTAGGGTTATACACGATGTTTCACATTGGATGATAACCCTTGTTTGTTATCTTTACATAAAGATGATGCTTAGTGCAATTAAGAGATAGTATATATACTTATGTTGTGGATATGCTTAAGATTGTAGATGCGTACATACAATAGCCATGCTTATTTTGATAACTATACTACTACTATTGATTATAATCATGATGTTAGATATTTCATGTTGTTAGTTATGTTTAGCATGATAGCCATGCCTTTGTTACTAGAGATGCATATACTGCTAATCATGCTTATGTAGATAGTTGTGCTTATGTTGTTATCTCTTCTTATGATGTTGATATTTTCAACCAATTAGACATGCTCATGTTGTTAGCTATGCTATGTTAGTAGACTTGCTCATGATGCTAGATATGCATATGCTACTAAATTGCTTATATTGTCAATAAGATAAAGGATGATAGTCTGGATAATGATGATAGTTATTATATGCTCCTTTATGTATTTTGTTAATCATTAGTACTGCTGATATTATTTTTTATATATGATTAAACTGCTTAACTATTTAATTACTTAAAAATGTTGTAATCAATAAACGTTGTTGGAGGTTATATCTCTTGCTGGGACATGGGTCTCATTCTTGTGGTTCGCCACATTTTTTTAAGGTAATCAACAATGATGGAAACAAAGTCATGTCAGTAAAGAGGAGCTATAGTAATGAATCTTTGAGAAAGTTTATTAGATGTCTAGTGTGTCCTAGAGTCATCCCTGTACTCTCAGTTCCGGGCAAGAAAAATTTTCATATGGTGTTTCAAACGAATCATACTTTTGTTAGCATATTAATGCTTGTTTGAGTGGCATATATGAATATTGTTCTTCGGTGTATATATGTTGTGGCTAAGGAAATAGAACAATTTATATCAAATTCTTGGCATAGTATGGATATAAGAAAGATGTTGGGCTCTTATGCAAATGTTTCTGAGCGGGTGCTGACGTTGAATAGGTTTTAATTTACCCATATGTTTGGGTATGTGGTTAATTGGTGATTGATTGTGTTTTATGTTTTGAGTAATCTCATTTACTGTAATGGATTCTCACAGAACCTACCCATCCCTTCCTTCGGTAGTTTTCATGTATGTGCAAGTTTTCCCCAAATCCTCATGGGGTTGGACCCCAACGTAACCGATAGGCACCCCTGCCTATATAAGGCTCCATAACCCATTGACTGCGATGTCCACGGAAGATAGACATGATCCTGACTACTTGCAGATTCCCCTTTCCCCTCAACCTATCCCTTGGACATAGAGGGAATTGTCGACCCATCTCAAGGCCTTGTTCCTGACCCCAGAAACTAATCTAATAATCCATCACCGTTGGTGGCGAAGAAAAGGGACTGGATGAGTTTGCCTATGGCCGATGCATCTAATGAATCCATCCATCAAGCATCTAGAGTATAGGAGGTGGGAATCAAACCTTCGGTTGACCAGCCCCTGGTGCACTGTCATGGGAAGAATGTAGAGAGGTAGAAGGTGAGTTTGGGGAAGAGCACCTCGTTGCCCTGCATCCAACACAGTGAAATATAATGTGATTTCTTGGATTCATCTTGGTTGTTCAGATTGCTTGAACGTAGTTAGACTATATTCTACATGATAATCTGCATGGTTCCACAAAATGTATGTGGTTACACTTGTGACTACCCACATTAATTTGTCAATGTTTGTCGAGTGTTTCTTGAGGATTGAACAACTATTTTTTTTGGATAACGTGGGAACCACCCCCGAGGAAGCGCCACAATCGTGACCCCCCTGGCAGTGTAAACCCCCGGTCCCCCCTCGACTACCCGCACACCGGGGGGAACATTTAAATCGCACAGTGGGCCGGTCTGTGCGACAGGATAATTTGTTTCCGAGGAGCACAACCTGGGTTTCGAACCCAGGTCCCTTCATCGGGGAGCCGGGCTCTTAACCACCCGAGCTACTACCTCACCGGCAACAACTAAATTTCTGTATGTTTATTTACATTATGTCCAATTATAATTCCACTATGAGTATCACCTAAAGAAAGATTATGTGAAGAAAATTCCAATTCTTATTTCCAAGTATTTGATGGAATATATTTTGTTATGTACTTGTACACTTTTGCATGCACCCCGCATACACATTATATTTTGATATGCTGATGCATGCTTTTATTTCATGACATTTTAGGTACATGCTAGGTAAGATGATATCAAGATAAATGATAGACATATCAAATTACTTGAAGACAACAAAGTTAACCTATACGGAGCATCAGATAGATAATTTTTTTTATAACGAGGAACCCCTCTCGGGTTCAACCACTATTAGACCCCACCCAACCAAGGGTAAACCTCGGAACCAGCTGTGTACATGGGGGCACCGCGGTGCACTCAGTAACATGGGGCCTTGTTGCAACCCGAGGGTTACGCAGCCAGAGTCGAACCCGAGTCCCTTCACCAGATAGATAATCCTTCTCATATAATTCTCATATGCTCCTTTATGATACAATGTCCCCCTTAGGGTGGGTCAAACAAATATTGGGAAAAGACCTATGGGAGAGGTCATGTTGTAGATATAGATCCTAACCTCCTCCTGAAAACTAAGATGTCACCCTAGGCTAGGATCTCCTCTAAAAGACTGAGTTGAACCACCTTGTGTTAGATTTTAAAAATCTTAGGTAACCTTGAATGTCCTTAAAGAACCAAAACCTAGAGGGATGGAATATGATGGGATGATAAGGGTATAAGGACTGAAATCCCATACCCCTACCCAATAAAAAATAAGTTATCCTCCGTAAATGGGAAATGTAATTCCAACATATATTGAATGTGGAAACCATGGTTAGAGAAATCCCAACGTAAATATGTAACGGAACGTAAATTACATTGATAGAAATGAAATAAGAGATACTACAACGAAGTCCAAAAAAGAAGGGAGTGAGTTTGGCTTAATGCCCTAGATGCATAATACATTATAATGAAAAATTTCATTAATAAAATGTGTGATGAAATATAACACATGTGAAAGGAATTATATGAAAGAAATTTAAGCCATAGGCAATCCTTAATAAGGAGAGTCATGAGACATAGAAATATAATGGCATTGGATACCCTTATCTTGAAATAAGGTGAAATTACTAAGAGAAATGAAATTAGGTTATGAAATTTCAATAAACCCTAGGTAGGGTAGATCCCTAATTCAACCCTAGGGTCAAGTAGATATGCTTAAAGATATATAAGACCCAAGGGGTTAGGATATGATCAAACCTGAGTACATGACGCCCGTGGAGTCCAGAGAAGCCATCGATGTGCGCATAATGCCCATCGGGTTGTGAGAATGGCCACCTCCATGCATACATAAGGCCCGAAGTGTCAATGTGAAAGGCACTCCATAAGTACATAAGGCCCATGGGTCAAGAGGAGATCACTTTAGAGGTGCCTATGCCCCTAGATACCTTAAGGGAATGACTAAGGCTCATGATACATGAGATGTGGATATAAGGAATATAAGAACTTATGTAACAATTGTTAGAATCCTAGGGACAATTTTGCATTAACACAACATTCTTGAGAAAGACACTATCCCTTGAGTTCATGAAATTTAAGGAAATTTTGGGATTAAAATGTAGTGATGGTTAGGAGTCATTGTTGAGATTGACTCAACCTAAAATTCGAGAAACATAAGGGGTGGATACCCCATCTCTGCACAAGAATAGGATGGATTTTGTATTTGAACTGTAGCCAAATATTTATTTCATCTTATTCTAAGTATGAGTGACTGAGTAGACATGTGTTATACATGAAATTTACATGTAAAGATGAATACATTAAGTTGAAATTTATCACATAATTTAGGGTATGGAGGTATTACCTCATCAACTCATGAATATAGTTTAATAATAATTAGTAGGTTTGAGACCTAGGTGAAAGTTTAATCACCAAGTGGAAATGAAATTTCCAAGTGAAAATGAAATCATAAGCAATAATGTAATGAATGAGGATGTGGAACTACCCTTTAAATGAAGTAGGGTTCCAACCTCAATAATATAGGAGATGTTCTCCTTAATGAAAGTCATTAATGATAACCCAACTAAAAATCTATACAAGAAAGGTTGCTAGCTCTAATGTTTGAGACAAATATGAGCTACCATTCACCTTAGCCTAATTTGGTTTTAATTTTGGTGGAAAAATTTTCTTTTTAAAGAGGGATGCATGTAAGATCCTCAAAGTTGGAAAATTTGGATTCGATGGTTATGAATTCAATAATAAGATATTGTTATTAACTTTAAGAAGATCAAATTAATTTTGGAATGATGGATAACCAATAGACTTTGATTGAGTTGGGATATTGAATTTAAGTTATAGACTTAGATTGAGTCATAAATTTGAGTAAATAACATAATGTTGAGTATATACATTGACGTGAGGCTTCAATTGAGATAATATGATAGGAAAATCCTTACATTTGTAATTAAGGATGTTATTAATCCTATGGAACCTTTGGAAGGCCAAGATATGGGCAATGGGCCCTAGAACCCAGATCATGCCCAATTGGGCCAATTAAGGTTTATGTATGGGTCCTTGGGATACAAAGTTAGTAATTTGACATCTCTGGATGATATTAAATATCAAGAATAATCTTAGTTAAAAGATAAAAATGTGTTTAGATTGTACACAAACTTTCAAGATATTCCAAGAAATCTGGTGGTCTTGATAATTTATTAAGTAATTATCTAGAATTTAGTTGGAAAGAAAGTTTCAGGATAATTAGGCAATGAGTCAAAGAATGATATTTTGAGAAATGAAAGACAAAATTAACTGAAGATAATCCCAAAGATTAGTATGAAAGATAGAAGTGACATGGCCTACATAAATAACACAACAAATTGAACTTTTACCTAAAAGGAAAAGAATAAATAGAAAAGTATATGGGGATAGAGTCCCTTGGATCTGGATTTCAGATCTCGTGCAAAGTTGTATGTTAAGGGTTACCCCTTTCACCTGATCTCACCAACGAAACCCTGAAGAACCCCAAATGCTCCCCTTCCATAGTCCCGATAACTCTCCTCCATGTCATGATAACCACAACAAACTCCACGAACTACATTGCACTTAAATCCCCACACCCAACTGGATTCCTTCAAGTTGAAGGATGGTTGTATCATGGGAAGTAGCAGTTGTAATAGGACAATCTATTGAGAAACCTAATAATGATCCATAGAACCAAATCAGTACCCAAAATTCTATATAAATCCCTCAATCTTCTCTGGTATGTAACAAAAAACTCCTCAATAGTACCCGACACTCTGGAGTCGGCCCTGACCTCTATATCTTCTAGCTACGGTTCAACCATATCCATGGAAAAGCAATGATGGGCCAAGTTCCTTGGTGGAGGTCGTGTTACATAAAGGATCTTGAGGGATCCATGAAGGTGTGCCTCCCTCAACTAGTGCACCTGGACTACCTCAGTGAGTATCCCTCATTTCCTTAATTTGTTCTCTTCTTGCTTCAAACAATTAATGGAGATCTATGTTCTCCCAATCTTTGGCCACAATAGACTCCATACTGTGTCCTGCCAAGTCCTCCATAGGTCCATAGAGACAATAGAGATCCTTGCTCAACGGTAGGGATCCCAAGGGCAAGGAGCTAATTTCTCATATTGACTTGCTAGGGCAGTAAGCAGGCTCTTCCACGAGGAAGATAAAGACCACTGGGAAAATGACTTGACTACCCCCAATCCACATGGTTAAACATGATAACTACACATGGATAGTTAAGTCATTCTAGAGGTAGTAATAGGTGGCCCAAATTAATGAATAATAAGATAGATTCCCTGATGTGTCAACATAGGATTCATCAATGAGTGTTCATTTTGTAATAGTTATTAGCAATGATTGGTAGATTGTATGATAGTCATATCATATATTAATTATATAAAAAAATATGTATATCATGAATAAAATGGTTCAAAGTCTAATTATGCTCCATGTTCTAAAAGTGTATTTAATTCATGAAGGTAGGATGATTAATATATGTAAATACTAGTTTGATATGTAGGTTGTTGAAAACATTATTACATTCTTTTATGTCATAATTTGATATTGTTAATATAACATGATAATTAGTAATAATGATGGTAGTGATGATATCCCAATAACTTAAGGCCTAGTTTGGTTATCTGTCTTTCGAAATCCCATTAATGACTACAGTAATTGCTAGCTAATCATGTTGTACGTAAAATTCATAAAGATTGTCTTTAATTTTAGTAACATCGACAACATGTTTTTTCCGATATTGCCGAAATGGATGGTGTTGGAAATATAGACCTCATGTCCCATTTGATGTATTGTTTTATCTTTCTCCCCGTGAATTATTGGTGAACTAGGCAAATCATGTGCAACTCACCTCCTACACTATTTTAAAATGTCAATGCAATTTACCAGAATACTGAGATTCATAAAGTAGGTGGGCAAACTAGGCCTAATTGGATTAGAATGTTAACAATATTGTTAGGGTTTCTAAGTCGTAAACATGATGATTAGTGTTTTGAGATCAAATATTTGTAAGATTGATGTGATATTTGCCCCATGATTGGATCTATGTGTCCATAATGACATATTATGATGAATCCAAGAGTTAGGGTTATATTGATATACCTTGTGCTTCTAGTTTGAAAGTGAGCTGAATGATGTGAAGATTATAAGAAAGTCCTAGATCTTATGTTGATATCATGATTAACTGATGCAACCCTATTCAATATGAGGTTATGATAATATAATGATCAATCCACGAATTAGGGTTTCATCTAAGGCTTCATTAGAGTTTATAAACCTTAGGACTCATGATATAATGGAACTAGAGTTTCATACCCTTATTCCTTATCCAAACCTAAGATAACCTAAAGGCCTACTCTAACACCTAGGTTATGTACGATTAGTATGTTATGAATGTATAATGACACAATTGGTAGTATACACACATGCATATAATGTTGTATTGATTGTGGATTGATTGTATGTACTTTTGATGATTGGATTGCATGGATATACTGCATGATTCCATATTGAGGTACATTGTTATTTATGAGTAAACAAATATTTGAACTATAAAGTTTTCTAGATGATTTTGGAAGGATCGATTCAAATAATAACTATTGGATGTTTATTTAATTCAGTTTATTATAATGCCACTATGAATGTCACATAAAGTATATTATAATATTGTGAACTCTAGGTAACATGCATCAAAAGCTAATACTCGTAAGTCCAAGGATGGGCATTGATTACACTTGAGATAGCATACCAAGAATGGGTTAGAATATCTAACAAAAATGCAAGTTCATATATGCTAATAAATGATTATTGAAAATATATGTACATGTGATGTTTTGGATGGATCCACATACCAATATCGAAATATGTTGCATTGGGTTTGTCAACGCTTTACGTAGTTGATACACATGATATAAGGACATGAAGATATAGATAAAGATAAAGATAAAAGCTATTGAAGATATTAAAGTTATGCTAAGGATGATTAGTTAGATAGTATATATCTTCTTCCCATCTATGCATGAGTTAGTTCTTGAATATTTTTGTAACATCTTTGAGGAGTATAATTCAAATATATGTATTCATTCAAGTCCAATTAATCGAAATTATTTATCATTGTTTATTATTTGATAAATCTGATCCTAGAAAATTCATGTATCAACCTTATATTCTAGGTCTCTCTTAATTGGGGAATGCTCAGAATTAGGGGTTGTTACAACTAAGTTTAATGCCTTTGGACATGCCTCTTGTAATTCTCTCAATCAATAAACCATTTGTAAGTCTTGTGTGTCCACTCTTGAAGTAGATGACTCTCTCATTTGCATTTAGAATTCGATCCTCATACCGCTGATCATAGAAGTTATGAAGAGGTGCTCAATTCAGATCCCCATCTTTCAAGTACCCAACTGAATTCTTCAAGAAAAACTACCCAAGATCCTCAGCTTTTTCTCTCTGGGAGGGAGTCTTGAGCATAATAATCTTAAATTTCATGTGCATGAAATCAACTATCATTGTGCTTCTATGCACATGTATTTTGGCACCAGTTGTAGATAGGAATAGTCGTCCCAAGGTGATGGGAATCTTCCTATCATCCAAATCCATGTCAAAAACAATAAAATCTACCAGGAACACAACCACCCTTTCTTTGTCTATCGTTACCAAGACATCATCCGCCCTTCCTCTAGGCACATTGATTGAATTATCAACCAATTGGAGAGTACAAGTGGTCGATTTTAGCTTGTCAAATCGTATTTCGACATAGTCACTATATGGAATCAAATTCACTCTAAATCCCAAATAAAGGAGAGATTGGTCTATGCGATGTCCCCTATGTATCTAGGTATGAGCGGGACTCCTAAATCTTGCATCTTCATATGAAGTGCATGTTGAAGAACTCACTTGTTATTTCAACTTCATTTTCTTATGCATCCTTCCCATTTTCTTTCTCTTAAAAGTGGACATATCCTTGAGAAATTTGGCATAAGATGGAATCTTCTTGATAACATCCATTAAAGGGACATTCATCTTCACTTGTCAAAATATCTCAAGAATGTCAATGTTGTGTTTTTGAGTCCTTTCCGATGATGGGGGGTCATCCAATGTAGTAGGGAATGGTGACTTACTTGCACTAGCTTTACTTGGATCATCATGAGTTTCTTGAGGCATGACATGAGGAATTCTTAGAATCATGGGTGGAACACAGGGGATTGTAGAGGTTGTAAATAGAGTATAAGGTGGAACACACAATATCATAAAATCAATATGAGGAGGTATCTTGGGGTCATCTTCATCTATCTCAATCACATTATAACCATTGATTTATTCATCCTTGTTTCATCAGGTTTCACTTGGCTCACATGATCACTGTTCATTTGACTTCTTTGTTTCTCAATAAGTATCCCACTCCTTAAAACTGTCCCAACATTAGCTTGTTCATGATGAAGAGGGGGATCTTTTTGTTTTTTGTGGAGGAGGTGGAGGTGGCCTTTGGTGTAGGAAATGAGGTGAAGGGGAGTATAGATGGTAGTGAGTGTGTTGTTAGGGTGCTTGTGGTGATGGAGGTGTATAAGGTGTATGAAGGGGGGGGCTTGAAATTGATATATGGTTGCACTTACAATGGGGCAGGTTTTAGGAGTTTTGAGAAACACCCATTGGTCCACTTGCATCATTTGAGTTCACCTTGGGTTGTGAAGGAATCTTCCCTTCAGTTTGTAGAGAAAGTTTCAATGAAAGCTTCTCCACTCTTTCCTCAAGCTTTGTAACATTCTTTTGAACGTCATCAAAACCTTTCAACCCAGAGAGAAATTCATTCTCAAACCTTGAGCTATGTGTTTGGCTTTGTTGTTCCTAGTTCTATGAGAATGAAGGGCCTTCACTTCTTCACCAAAGGACTCAATAGAATTCATTGAGTTTCTATGAACATTGTTCACTTGATTCCTCATAAGATGCATCATTTCAAAAAGAATACTACTAATTTGTGGGCATGAATCATTAGGAGATAAAGGTGTCACACCAATGGAACGATCACAGTCATTAACAATGCTATAAGCTCGGTGCCTTGAGTTTTTTCAACAACTGATCAAATAAAGGCCATGTCTCCTCTGGTGAACCATTTAAGCTCCTCCATAAGAAGAATCTACCGAAGCTTGACTCATTTAAGAGAGACTAGAGTAAAAGGATTGAAAAAGATGCCACAAAGAAATTTGGTGGTGAGGACAATCAACAATTTATGGAATCTTTCTCAAGCATCATGGAACCTCTCATTATCCATTGGGCTAAAAGTCACTATAGCTTTCCACATTTGTGTCAACCTTGCAATCAAGAAGACATTCTTCATCTCTACCCAACTCATGTTTTTTATTTATTAATACCAATCTTTGGCCTTGTCTTTTAGGGACAATGGGAACAAGGTAAGACAAATGGAGTTATATGTGGTTGTAGGTGTTCTAAAGGTGGAGCAAGTTTCAAGGAAAGAATCAACATTCTTATAGGGTTTCTCACTCTATAGTCCACAGAAGGTGGGAATAATCTCAAGAAGACCGGGGTGGAATGGAAAACTACTTCCCAAGAATTTGATCAACTCTATTTGCAATTGGCAAATTGTAGTTCCCAAACATAAAATAGTCATGAAGTGGATTGTACATGGGAAACAAAGGTGGAGGTTTATCATGTGCATCTCGGTCTCCCATATTGTATTCTAAGGACTGAGTTCCACTTACACAAGGCACAACCAAATAAAATAAGACAAGTTAGCAAACCAATATGCAAGAGTAACACAAAGAATAATGAATAGAAATGACGATGGAAGTAGGAAAAGTAAAAGATAAACTAGCTAGGATGATCACCTTTCTCCTCAAAAACCACACTAGAAAGATTGGTGTGTCTCCCAACAAAACCAACTAACTATCCCAGACAACAACGCTAGAAATATTGATGCCTTCACCATGGGTTCACCCAATCAATATAGTTTTGATTGGAATGCGCCTTAGGGCACACAAAAGGGTATTTCAAATTAACAGGACCAATTGGACACACTCTTAAGCAAATCCTTAAGAGAACATGCTTGGGAGTAGTATAGGAGTTGTAAGTCAGGGTCAAACCCAAGGGAGAGAGGGGGAATTAGAGCTATGCTCATTTTGTCTAGGTTCCTACAGTGGAGTCTAGGTTTGAAGGGTTTAGATTGGATTTAATTTGATTACACGAAGATGGTTCAAAAATAAATTGTAGGGGAGCAAAAAGCAAAGCAAAATTTAACCATAACTAGTAACTATCTAGATAATACTAGCACAAGCAAGCATAAAGGAACACTAATTACACTAGCAAGACCTAGCTATCATGAACAAGAAAATTGACTAAGGAAAAAAGTAAAGAGACTAGCTATGCAAGCATCAACCAAACAAGAGAGAATTAGGGTTTTAAAAATTAATGGGAAGTGTGGTCTATTTGGATTAATGTTACCATAACATAGTTTGGGGGGTCATAAAATGCAAGAAATGTCCATTCATTTAGATTATCAAACCAAACAACAAGTTATATGCTAGAGAATTACCCTAAACTACTAATTGGCCATGGATGGGATAGGGTGTGTATAGGGGAACTAGTCCCTATCCACCATTGTGAGGGTCAATTGGATTAGGTATTAGGCATTTATACTAGGATCTAATCAAGTATAGGTTTCTAGGATAAAAGATCTTAGTGTGATGGGGTACCAATGATAGTAATGGAGGATGGAAATGAGGATTTTACACCTCACATTACCTACCATCCAGCCTTTAGGTAGCTCCATACCAATCAAACTAAATTCTTCTAAAATATCTACTTATATCTCTCACCTTGATGTAGGAGAATAGATTTATGATGCGATGATTTTGAGTCGCATTTATAGACTTGTTTTACTTGTGTTTTATGCATTTATTGGTCTTTTTGGTGGTTAATATTGCATAATTCACTTACTTTAGTCTATGATCCTTCTCAGTGTCAAATCTCTCTTATTTTATTGTTTTGAGCATAAATGATTACAATAATAGGTTTTATCTCGGCTGATGTGGTTTTGTTTTGCGATTTCAGGAAAAAACACATATCTACAGCAGTCGATACCATCGACAGCAGTCGATACTATCAACACAGCCACAGGCAGGCAGCCGCAAGGAGCAGCACAGAGTCGATACCATCGACTGGGGAAGTCGATGGTAGCGACATACCATCAGGTTGCTGGTGACCAGTCAGTCGATACTATCGACACCACAGTTGATACTATCGACGCTTTTAGCTTCAGCGATAGAAAAGGGATAAAACTGATGCCTAAGGGTGTCGATACTATCGACCCGCATTGATGGTATCGAGTCAGCATCAGGCGCAACGACAGAAAAGAAAGAAGGTTTGCCGATATCGTAAAGGGTCGATACCATCGACCCGCTTCAATGGTATCGACACCGTCAGATCAGAGTTTGCTTCAGATCGGCTCTAATCCAACGGTTGTGATATTTTTTCAACCTAACTCGGTGATTGTATACCTAATGATGGCGGACAAGAGCAGGGTATCACATCATTAGCCGCTGCACACGTCCCGAGAAGGTGTGGAGAGAAGAACGGAGCCCAGAAGCACACCCCAGCCGTTTTGGAAGCCAAAGAAGACGTTTTCCACCGCCAAAAGGCTATAGATCGCACACTCTATGTCGAGGAACGATTGGATCTTCTCCGTTCAGGGGTTTCATTACTTTATCCACGTTTTTATCCATGTTTCCCCTTTCTTCAACCATGTCTTGCTCTGAGATGAACATGCGAGGCTAATCCCCTTTATCTTTAGGACCGGGACTAGCCCGGGGAAGAATTGTATGACATTTTTATCATAGTAATTCATAATTTATCTCTTAAATCCGTGGTATGATTTCGTTTTCTCAATTATATTATTATGCTTGATCACCATAATGATAATCTAATGCCCTTAATTACTTTGAAAGAAGAATTAACGGTTGAAAAGAGATGAAATTCACATTAACTAATAAATCCCTTGAACAAGGTGATGTACAGTTAATGGTGGAAATCCAGAGGTCGATTTTAATGCACCTAGTTTAGGGTATAGGTTACTACGACGGTGGAACCGACCTAGACTTAGGTAGTGAATTGTATCACGACAGTGAACAATTCTGACTACATTCCACTACCCCAATTGAGAGATGAATCTGATTAACTACATGGAAATTCATACAATGAAAACCCGCGATGAAACCGCAATCCTAAAGATCTCCATTTGAATTGATTAAACTAAACACTTAATTGATTGCTCTGTTCTCTTTTATTTTCTTTTTCTTTATCAACAACTTTTAGAACCTTTTTATTGGTCTAGCTGATCGTGAGTAGTTAGTAGTAGTCTACTGATAATTTAGTGTCCCTGAGTTCGACTCGGGCCTCACAAGGGCCTATACTACATTGACGTGTGCACTTGCGTTATATGCATGGTAAAATCGTGTCAAGTTTTTGGCGCCGTTGCCGGGGACACGACAATTGTCAGCACTACAAGTGCTGCAAGCGGCCATTCTAGGCCACTTTTTATTTTTATTATTTTGTAATCATTTTGAAAATTAATAGTTTATCTTTCATATTTTGTAATCGTCTAGCACGGTACTGAACTGAAATTATCATCTTGCAGGTATTGGTACATGATGAGGATGCGTAGCACTTACTACACGCATCAATCACCAGAGGTTCCACTGCCGGGACCAGACGACGAGGAGAACAACGTTCAACCCCAACTTGAAGATATAGATTCAGATTCGGAACCAGAAGCCATGGCAGAAGAATAGACAATATGCGAGAAAATAAAGGCTTCATCCTCATCTGCTTCAAAGGGGCTAATAAAGAAGTAGGCAGTCAATATTCCAACTTATAAAATTGATCCTGCATTAATAAATTTGGTCAAATCAAATGCATTTCACGGGCTTAAAAATGAAGATCTGGTGACTCATATAAGCCAATTTGTGGAGAACTGTGATATGATCAAAATTGACAGGTTTCCATAAGAGACACTCTATTTGAAGTTATTTCCGAGTTCTCTGGTGGGAAATGCACGAGAATGGCTACATAATCTTGATGATGAGTATGTGGAATCATGGAACCACATGGTAGAAGTGTTTTTTGAAAGATTCTTTCCGCTCGAGAAGACAAATGAACTGATCAGAAGAATTCATAATTTTAGTCAGAAAGCCAGGGAGACTTATTCAGAGACCTAGGAGTGTTTTCAGATCATGCTGAGGAGGTGCCCACACCATGGTTTGGACAAGGAAAAACAAGTCAAGATTTTCTATTTTGCTCTTTCTGAGCATGATAGAAGCAATCTGGATTTTGTAGGATCCGGGTTTTTCTTAAACAACACCGGCACTAGGTGTTGGGAGATTCTGAAAAATATGGCAAATAAGCAATCTTGGGGCGACAGGGATGCACCAGAGCAAGTGAAAGTTGCAGGTGAATCTAGGGCCATCAAGGAGCTGAATGATAAATTAGAACTTCTAGCCAAGAAATTGCTTGCCAAAGAAGATGTAGAATCCGATGAGGAAGCCCAGGTCAAATTTATGCAACAACAGGGCTACAGAAACAATGATTATGCTTGGAGGAAGGATAGGAAATTCTCATGGAAGGATCCAAACAACTTCCTACAAGATCCAGATGTAAAGCCACAACCAAGGGATGAAGACAAAAGCACTGAGTTGCTTAGTCAAGTGGTGCAGCAAAATCAGGAGATGATGAGCATGTTTAGTAAGCAGCTGCAGTCTCAGGGTGAGATCTTGACTAAATTTGGGCAAACATTGCAAAGCCATGGAGCACAGATGAGGGCACTACAGACGACTGTGAACCAGATTTCCTATGAAGCGGCGGCCATGAAGCATGCCAATCAACAAAGACAGGCTAGGAATGCAGAGGCTGTTCAAGCACATCATCAAGTAAAGTACATATCTGTGATTACTGAGGCAGAGCCCCCGGTGGTGGAGGTCCAGGACAAAAGCAAAATGATTTTTGATACGGAGGCTATGCCGAGAATACCATATCCTCACAGTCATTATGGATTACCGGGCGGATGTTGTCCATTCAGAAAAACTCGCCAAGAGCACATCGCGCCCGCACCTAGGCAAGAAGAGCAGGTGAAGGTCATGTGTCATGGTGAAGATACAGTCACCGAGAGAAAAGAGCCGCCACAAGTTACACCTGTTGAAAATAATGTGCCAAAGCTTACATCAGAAGGTGACATTGAAGCAAGCTTAGGGGAGGAGGCCCCGAAAAGCCCATATGTGCCACCTCATAAGCATCTAAATGAGGCAGTTGTGTCTTTTCCGGACAGCCCAAGGCCAAAGAAAGAGCATCAACACTACAGGAAGTTCTTGGAGATGTCCAGGAAGCTCCATATAAATATTCCGTTAGTGGAAATGATAGAGAAGATTCTAGCATACGGGAGGTTTATCAAGGAAATCATCACTAAGAAAAGGCGGATCAAAGACACATATGTTTGTCGGCTGAATGAGATGGTGAGCTCAATTATCCATGGGAGTCTACCACAGAAGAGGAAAGATCTAGGAGGTTTCTACATCCCATGTTCCATAGGCGGTCAACATTTTCCATGAGCACAATGTGACTTAGGGGCCAGCATAAATCTTATGCCACTGTCCACGTTTCAAAAGCTTGGGTTGAAGGAACTAAAGAAGTCTGCTATGACCATTGAGTTGGCAGATGGGTCCATTGTAAAGCCACACGGAGTGTGCGAGGATGTACTCATCAGAGTCGACATGTTTATCTTTCCAGTCGATGTCATTGTTATGGACATGCCATAGCTAAAGGTTTGCGAGATGCTATTAGGTAGGCCGTTTCAAGCGATGGCTGATGTTATCATAGCTATTGGGAGAGGTACATTGACTTTAGGGATTGGTCAGGATCGAGTTGAGTTCAAACTGCCGAGTGATCCCCTACGAACCCTCTCCGAAGCTCCAAGTTGATAAGCTTGATTTCATTTAGCCTAAGACGTTAAATAAGGGTGCTTGTTGGGAGGCAACCCAACCATTGGTAGTTTCATTTAGTTTCTTTCACATTTGTAAGTTAGTTTAGTTTGATTTTATTTTTAGTGTAAAAATGATACCATGATCGTTTTTTCAGTGTGCATGCCTGAGGTAGGGTCGATACCATCGACCATTGTGTCGATGGTATCGACATGGGCATAGTTAGGCGGCTGCAAACATCTCTCTGAGTCGATACTATCGACAGCCTCATCGATGGTATTGACCTACCATCAGCGCATCGCCAGAACAGGGTCGATAGTATCGACATGGGTGTCGATACTCGCGAGATCCCTGAATATATTCAGACGAAATTTGTCTCAGTGAAGTCAATACCATCGACGGGCCTGTCGATGGTATCGACCCGGTTACAAGCAGAAAGCGGCAGCCGGGCCTCGCGAGGGTGTTTGCCCGAAGAAGAGTCGATAATATCGACTTGCGTTGATGGTATCGACGTGACATGTCACCGATCCACGAGAAGGAATCAATGGCGATCGCTACATCAAGAGAGTCGAACCGTGGGATGGGTAGATACCATCGACCCTCGTCGATGGTATCGACACGTCATCGATCTGGGCCCCACATCAAGCTATCAACAGTTGTCGATACGAGCGGAAGACCGAATTATGCTACAGGTGTCGATACCATCGACACGCGTCGATGGTATCGATGGGTGCACAACATCGACGGCCGTGGTTATAAAAGAGAGGGATGGTTGTCATATTACATCACACCTTCAGAGCCTTTGACCCTACTTGTGCCTTGCGCATTGTTGTGCGACCGGAGCCCAGTTACGAGCATCCAAGGAGCGCGATCTTCATCGAGTCTTCACCAAGCGGAGATTGTCTTCTCCGACCTTCACCAAGCTCCGTCTTCTATTCCTTCTTTCTCGACGACAATGGTGCATACCGTAGGAGCATCTTCTTCACGCGCGGTCCCAATGGAGATCCCAGAGTTCATCCCGCCGCCACCCGCATCGATTCCTCATCCGAGGATTGTCCATCCTTCTGCGGAGATCCGGAAGGTCTATGAGGAGTTGCTGAAGAGAAAGATCGAGCCCACGCGCTACGTTGATCGGACGATGGTCCTTGATCTGGGGTTCGAGGCCAACCTCGCCTACGTCTTGCAGGGACAGGCGAGACACACAGGCAGGATGTCCGATGAGCTGGAATTCCACGTTGACGGCTAGCCACTCTTCGGCGAGTGGCCGACTTACAAGGAACTCATGGAGGAGTTCATGGCGTCATTGGACATCAATGTGGTGCCCAATGACTTGATCGACACCGACAGAGAGTGGAAGAAAGGGCAGGTGTCGTTCAGACTCTTCAACAACAACTACACCATCACCCTTGCCCAGTTCAATTCGGTATATAATTGGTACCATCACGATTACCAACACCGGTGGCCAGACAACAGGACAGACTATGACGCCATCTCCTCCCAACTGGTGAGTGCACCTCTCAGCAAATCCTTCAGCTGCCACAACACCGCAGTTGCCGATTTCGAGCATCCGTTTGTGCAGATTCTACACTGCATGCTTTGCACCACATTGTTTGCTCGTGGCGACCTGTCTCTTAGCAAATTCCAAGAGACAGATTTATTCTTCCTACACAAATTGCTGAAGCGCGAGGAGTGCTATTGGGGCGTATTCTTCTTGACGCACGTGGTGGTCATGAAAAGGAGTACGAGGAAAGCTCCTATCCATTTTAGAGGGATAATCACACCATTGGCCGTCTATCTTGGGTTGGATCTCTCCCAGCTTATTCCCCTTTCCAGTAGGAACAAGGTCAACCTACAACATCTGCACCGCTCCAACCTCCTCCTTCTCTGTGATGGCTTGGCATATGCACATTGCCATGTTAATCATGAATATCAAGAGTGTTCACTTTCAGACCCCGTCTTCAACATAGAAGGAGCTCAGCATTTCAGGTGGCCCATCATAGCCACTGGTGACTCGGATGAAGATGGCGGCAATGACAACAATGATAATGATGGAGACGAGCATGAAGAGGAAGAGGAGGCTTTCACTCCTCTTCGGGCACGAGCAGCACCCCGGAAGCGTCCCCGCTTCCACCCGGGTGAATCTTCATCTTCACAGCCTCCACCACCGCAACCCTCTCATCAAGGAGAGGATGTCTATTCAGTGTAGGGGATGTATACAATGCTGCAAGAGATCCAGCAAACCCAACTGCAACATACAACTTCATACGCCGGTATTGAGGATACAACAAACCGGCTGTTAGATAACCAGAGGGCCATTTTTGAGAATGAGCACCTCCTCCTCAACAACCAACAGAACATCCACGACAGGTTGCACAGGATGGAGATGCAGCAGCAGCCCTTCTACGACAATTACTAGAGCCAAAATTATTTTGGGGGGTATCCACAACCTCCGCCAATGCCCCAGTATGATCCGAGCTTCCAGGGGCAATACCCATCTTGGGACCCCACGGCCCCGCAGTATCCACCCCCTCCTGCAGAATGATCGGTATCATTGTTCCACCTTTTAAGGTTGGTTTTTACTTTGAGGTCATAGTCGAATTCAAGCTTGGGGGGGGGAGTTGGAACAATTTCTATCCTTTATTTTTCCTAGTTTTTTAGTTCTTATTGTTTTGTCTTTTGTCATTTAGTTCTTGTATTTCTTAGTTTGTTTGTAGGATCCACACTCTATCTAGTGTAATTGTGGATGTCTAAAGTCATGTGTCATCTCGTTGCTTGTACATGGGAATCAGGGGCAAATTTAAAATTTTTTAGTGCTTTTGCAAGCTTGTGTTGTTTAACTTTGAGCACACAACTTAAGAAAATAATTGGGTTTGTCAACTGTAAAATAGGAAATCACAATTGTACATTCCTATGATTCATGAAAAGTGGACGGAACTAGTTGTTTGAGCCTAAACTGACCAAATGATAATGAGACCTTAATTTGAAAATAAGAGAGAGAAACCTCTTAATTACTACAAAGGTCAGTAAGGAGGGACACATAATAATTTCCAAAGGTTCAATCAATTAATCTTGTGATCTATCCACTCCATTATTTTCATACCCCACCATAAGAACTGGAAGTACATTACGGTTTTCATCTTTTTGATTGCATCCCATGTAGATAGGTCTTGCATTGCAACTATTTTTCATATTTTTGCATGAAAATGAAAAAATAGACTAGTTATACATGCACATTATCCTTAGGTGTGTGTCATTTAGTTGCATACCTATCATTTTGTAGCTGCATTCACATTTTTGTGCATATAGTACATCATGCATCTTATGTCTTCTGAAACATAAAGGGTGATGAACTTGTTCCATACCCTCTGAATGCTTCAAATGTATAAGTTATGTAGAAACATGTAAGCCTGACAAATAATTCGTTGTCATCTATGAAAATAAGGGCCTGAAGAAGAAAAAAAAGAAAAAAATTGAAAAAAAAATTGAAAAAATAAACAAGAAAAGAAGGATTGAGAAGTAAGTAGGAATGAGAGGGAGAAAGGAACCTGTTCTCACATGCATAATAAGAAGAATAAGAACATGGTGTAGTTTCTTAGATATTCCATCTCACTTTGAGATGGAATGATAGTGCATGCATCATTCCACCCAAATGTAGGAATTAGGGCATTTTCATTTGCATATGCATCATCTAGGTCATTATTGTTTTTGTGCATGTTAAAACCGTATAATGCTTCCATTTCTTCCACTAGCCACCCATTCCATCCACCTGTTGCTCGAATTGGTAGGCCACCATGATTTTCTCCTCACTCGTTAATACCAGGAGAGCTGCTTCCATGTAGATGGTAGTTAGGGTGAGCAACGTAGAAAGGAGATCACAAGATGCACCAAGTATGGACTGGAGGGTTTTATTATGTTAACTTCCTTATGTGATAGTGTTCATCAATTTTGAGGTATATATCTTTTATGGATGATTATTGTCTCCTTTAGGGTAATTATCACTCCGTGGTTAGTGAGGGCCAGAATGTGAATGTCTGGCGGGGATCATATGGCGCAGTCTGTTGTGATAATCTGTTCCTTAGTTCACCCTCGCAATTCTATTCTAGAGTTTTTTTGCTCGAGGACGAGCAATGTTCAAGCTTAGGGGAGTTTGATGCGATGATTTTGAGTCGCACTTATAGACTTGTTTTACTTGCATTTTATGCGTTTATTGGTCATTTTGGTGGTTAATATTGCATAATTCACTTACTTTAGTCTATGATCATTCTCAGTGTCAAATCTCTCTTATTTTATTGTTTTGAGCATAAATGATTACAATAATAGGTTTTTATTGGCTGATATGGTTTTGTTTTGCAATTTCAGGAAAAACACATATCTGCAGCTGTCAATACTATCGATAGTAGTCGATACTATCGACACAGCCACAGGCAGGCAGCCGCAAGGAGCAGCGTAGAGTCGATACCATCGACTAGGGAATTCGATGGTAGCGACGTACCATCAGGTTGCTGGCGACCAATCAGTCGATACTATCGACACCACAGTCGATACTATCGACGCTTTCAGCTTCAGCGACGGAAAAGGGATAAAACCGATGCCTAAGGGTGTCGATACTATCGAACCGCGTCGATGGTATCGAGTCAGCATCGGGCGCAATGACGGAAAAGAAAGAAGGTTTTCCGATATCGTGAGGGGTTGATACCATCGACCCACGTCGATGGTATCCACACTGTCAGATCAGAGTTTGCTTCAGATCGGCTCTAATCCAACGATTGTGATATTTTTGCAACCTAACTCGGTGATTATACCTAATGACAACGGCCAAGAGCAGGGTATCACGTCATTAGCTGCTGCACACATCCCGAGAAGGTGTGGAGAGAAGAACGGAGCCTAGAAGCATGCCCCAGCCGTTCCGGAAGCCGAAGAAGACGTTTTCCATCGCCAAAAGGGTGTAGATCGTGCACTCTACACAGAGGAACGATGGGATCTTCTCTGTTCAGGGGTTTTGTTACTTTATCCACATTTTTCTCCATATTTCCCCTTTCTTCAACCATGTCTTGCTCTGAGATGAACATGCGGGGCTAATCCCCTTTATCTTTAGGATCGGGAGTAGCCCGGGGAAGCATTGTATGACATTTTTATCATAGTAATTCATAATTTATCTCTTAAATCCGCGGTATGATTTCATTTTCTCAATTATATTATTATTCTTGATCACCATAATGATAATCTAATGCCCTTAATTACTTTGAAAGAAGAAGTAACAGTTGAAAAGAGATGAAATTCACATTAATTAACAAATCCCTTGAACAAGGTGATGTACGGTTAATGGTGGAAACCCAGAGGTCGATTTTAATGCACCTAGTTTAGGGTATAGGTTACTATGACGGTGAAATCGACCTAGACTTAGGTAGTGAATTGTATCACGACAGTGAACAATTCTGACTACAGGCCACTACCCAGATTGAGAGATGAATCTGATTAACTATATGGAAATTCATACAATGAAAACCCGCAGTGAAACCGCAATCCTAAAGATCTCCATTTGAATTGATTAAACTAAACACTTAATCGATTGCTCTGTTCTCTTTTATTTTCTTTTTCTTTTTCAACAACTTTCATGACCTTTTTATTGGTCTAGCTGATCGCGAGTAGTTAGTAGTAGTCTACCGATAATTTAGTGTCCCTGAGTTCAACTCGGGCCTATACTACATTGACACGTGCACTTGCGTTATACAGATAGTAAAATCGTGTCAATTTACAAGTAGGAAGATGGATAGAAAGATAGGGATCCATTAATTGGACCTAGGAGCAAATCCCGAAATAGCTACATATAAGCCATTTACCTAGAATCCTAGGTGATTTCAAGCATAAAACAAGAAACAATCCATGGGAGATGAGATAAAAGTAAAACATAATGATTATAAAATGAAACAACAGAGTTTACATATTACTTTCCCTCCAACATGGTATCAAGATCACATTTTAGCCCCAAACAACCCACCTAGGGGGGCATAACTACTCATAAAAATTGAAAATTAAAAAAGGAAGAAGAAAGAGGTACAAGAAGTCATATGGATAAAGTAGTATCTGAAATCCTATGCTTTAACATCTACAAGCTTGAGCACTTCCCCCCTCCAAGGTAGAATGACATGAAAATGGAATGGAAAGTGGTCAAAACCCTAAAATCTAGGGTTTTGGGTGGAAGGTGATGAAACATGAGTGGAGTGAGGTAGGTAGGAGATAGGGAGGTGATGTGAATGCTCAAGAAGGCTAAACCTCGACCTCCTGCATCCTTTAAGGCTTAAAAATTGGTCTATGGGGTCTCATGTTAAGTGGGGTCATAATAGACAATTTAGTAGAAAAAAAGTTAGGGGTTTGCTGGAGCATAACCATTCTAGGTGGAACAAGTATTATGGGTGGAGAGTAAAACGACATTTCTAGGATGGAACAAACATGATGGTGGAGATGAGAATGTTAGGTTAGATTAGGTTTTTGGAAAGCCAATAATATGGTCGTGGTCTTCACCACAGTCGTGGTGGGAACTACGAGCATGGTGGCTGGGTTAGGATTTGGTCATATCTCTTGGCATCTTAGAAGCACAACCATTCTGGTTTGCATGGCCATGCTAGGTCCTTCTTGGAATGGTCATGCTAACCAGCACGGCTGTGCTGCTGAGCTTTTCTTCAACTTCTTCAACTTGGATTTTAACTTTGATTTTTGACATTGGTAGCACAATCTTCCTTGGTACCATGGTTGTGCTGGGCTTTTTCACTTGCACTTTGATCTTCACTTTGACAATATTTGGAGTTGTTTGCTCTAACTCGACCCTTGTCCACTAGGGTAGGTTTGGGAGGCTCTTAAACCCTCATTAGGACCCTCTAAGGGTGAAGGAAACCTAAAATCACCCTCTTTCTCTCCTGTCATCCAAAGTGTGGTCCAAGTACTTAAGAAAAGCATATAAAGAAAATCCATACATGAATTTGGCAATTATACAATTATTGATGGAAGTGGCATGCATTCTCACTTGTTTAGATAAGACTAAAGTACAAAATGATACAAGATGAATCCCTAAATGAGGGCTACACCACTTTTTCCGATTATTTCACGAGTTGGGAAGGTGGCTTATAAGTTAGAACTGTTATCAGAACTCAAAGACTTTATAATGGATTTCATGTATCCACATTGAGGAAAATCCATCTTGGGATTGACCAGACAGTCATTATGTAGAGGTGCAACTTAATGATGATGTACATCATGTATGGAAGGTCTAACTTTGATTTTGGACAAACACAAGAAAAATATGTGAAAGAAGTAAATAGTGCTGGAAAAGGTGCTATGGCATCACGTGCAGTTGAAGAGGTGATGTGGGAAATCAAGAGAAGGAGATGCGCACAAATTACTCAACCCTTAACTCCTAAAATTTTAGGGATGAAATCACTATCAGAGGTTTATATTAGTAAGAACTCTAACCTAGCTTAAACCCTTAATCATGTTTGTTATCTTTATCATATGTCTAGATGCTTGGGTGATACATTTTTAGTGATTTGTGTCTTGTTTGTGTGCTTATGTACAAATTACTCCAGGGTGAGCGTTTCCTTGCAATTTGTATTGAGCATGACTATTTCCTTTCTTCTTTCTTTGGTTGGCCTTGATTAATGTACTTAGGCCTTTCATCATTTGAGAATCGATGGGTATAGTTTGTCCTTCCATTGGTAGAAAATTGATGGAAGTGTGTCTAGATTTCTATCAGTTCAGATTGATAAAGATTGTTTTCCTTTCCATCGGTTCGTGTGAACCTGACTTTTTGTTGGTTGAAGACCAACATCATTGCTCCATCCTTCCATTGGTAGGGCATCAATGAAAGTGGATGGATGTGTGACCTTCTGTGTTCTTTTTAGTTATCTACTGAAAAAACATTTGGCTATCCAAGACACATATTTTCATCAATTGATTAATGTTGGGAAGAACTCTTCGTGTACATATACCTTTGTTAGTTTGCTTCATAAGTGATGCTTCGAGGTATGTATTCTAATATTTTTTCAAGGAGCTTGAACTGATGACAACAACTGATGAATTTCTAGCTTACATTTAGTGATGGGATGTTTGGCTTTTTGTACTAATAGAACATTGGGGTTTGTCTATCAATGAGAGGACTAGATGAGAAAGGTACAATGATCTAACCAGTGACATGAAAGTTTGAACACATTGTCCCTCCTATGGCATATATATATATATATATATATATATATATATATAATCTCTTGTCTTCCCTTCTCATCTCACTTGAGCAAGTTGAGCTTTAAGGTGCTAATGCAGAGAAAGATGTCATCAATTGACAACAATTGATGATATTTCTTCTTTCACCAATCTTCACCTTTAGCACCATCTACCTTCATTCTCGTCTCTACTGATGCGAGACAAGCCATATAGTGGCTTCTGAGTTTGGATCTCAATATTTCAAATCTCAATCATGCCATCCTTTGATGATCTTTTGACCTTTTCTTCGTAATACTCTTTATAGGTGGTTTTTATCTAGGGTTTGTCTATAGAGTCTTATGCTCTATTCCACCATCTTCTTCCCTACTTACTTGCTTATGGGCCATGAGCCAACAACAGTAGAGATCAATTGAAGGGGATCAGATCTTGGAGAGTTTTCCTTTGACACTAGAGTTTGTCTAGATACTTGGATATCCACAGTTGTTCCTTGCATGCAGACTTGTTCGTGTCCTTGTCAGGTAGTGATATAACCCTTGACCTAAATATTTCCTACTACATACTTGTATGTCAAATATTTTGCTATAGCAACTCCTTAGAATGTTAAAAGATGGTGGTTTTATAAATCCCTATCCCAAGTCAATGTAAATATGGCTCGCGTGTCAGAGTCATGTTCGATGGATATTTCTTTTTATGTTAAAATATGATTATCCACTACCCTTGGGTGTAGATATAGTTCTTAAGGACTTTAAATGATAAATATTCCTTCTTTAATATAGTGACATGATACACATGATTTTAAGGTGTTTTTTGTAAGTAGTTCTTGCCCGATGTACGTCCTCAATACATGTATTTCACTATTTAATTTACTACACTTATTCTATTAGAATACATGAAAATGGATCCTTGAGGAAAATGGAAGGACCTAAATGTATTTCTTTCTATCTAGATTGGAATATCTGATGGTACAACAATTGATGGTTTTGAGGGAACCTATTACCCTTGATAATATTGAGGATCAAAATTTATGTAGAATGCCTAAAAGTGACTAGAGGCGAGATATATGTGCCTTATCTTGAGAAGTTTAGTCATGTTGGTTATGCATTTTATATCTTCTAAATTTGTTATCACATAACTACTTTCTTTCTATTAGTTTGTCTTATACTCTAGATGATGTATACATAGAGAAATAAACCTAGGCATCAAAATATAAACATAAGTTGTAGAGACCCGAGTAGTGAAATGATTATATCTTTTAGTAACATGGAATAGTGAGAAGATGCTCAAAGCCATATACTACTGAATATAAAGGGACGTTTAGGGTTTTTATACTCTATAATCTGTGATGTTTAGGGTTGTTATACTCTATCATCTTTGAACAATAGTTTGGGACTCGATAAAGGCCAATTGTTTGGTGGAAAATGCCTCAAAATTGAGATGATGAAATGTATAAAGACCCCACTCCCAACAACCCCCAGTTAAGGAAGGCCAGAAGGAAGGAGACATTACTGTTACACAAAGGATCTATGGTTTTGCACATAATAAAAAAATAATTAGTAAATTCTACTAAAAAAATTGAGTTTGGTACAAGAAAAAAATTCTTTTCTATAAAATCTTACAAAATATGGTTTCTAGGATTACACCCAAGAAAAATACCAACTATCTATATCCTTCGACCATTACTTAGTTTGTTTGCTTTCAGTGCCATGTTTTCTGAAAGGTCAAGTTTCCATAAAGTAGTAGATTATCTTAAAAACTCCAATAATCAAAAAAATGCGGCCATTATAACAAGTTATGTCGGTATGTGGGGGAAACAAAATACTTTGAAACAACATAATCCATCCAAATATTGTTTAACAAATCAAATGAAACATTTTCGATCATAACTAATCAATACTGATCTATCGATCCTCTATCAAAAACCCCTCAGGGTTATTGTCCCCATAGTGGACATGGGCCACCGACTCTCCCAAGAACTTGGTGCCTCATTCATTATAGACCACCAACTCTCCCAAGAGCTTGGTGTCAGGCCACCGACTCTCCCAACAGTTTGGTGCCATATTGGTTAAAGGCCACTAACTCTTCCAAGAGATTGGTGCCATGAGAGCTCCATAGGAGACTTAGGATTTGAGTTTATTATGCCCTTATATACTTTATGATTGCCATAGTACCTATATAGTTGACAAGGAATGAAATAAACAAGCAAATAGGTATTTGCAAACCATGCGAGGAAAACTCTGGGAAGCCACATGAAACTACAATGATTATTCATAGGCATAACCACATACCTGATTTAGGAGTATTCAATGTCCAAACAAGAATAAACAAGGATAACCACACAAGCAACCAAGCAACTCAACATGAAAGTTTAAGGCATAACACCCATGTGTCACTAAATGATTTCAAGATCTACTTTTAGGGCTGATTTGGTTTACAATTTAAGTTATTAATTACATATTATTGTTTCATTAAGTTCCAATCTCCATAAGTTCATTTATTACCCTTAATACGCTTTTGATCCATAAAACCTAGTTTTGGTGTCACCTTCATGTTTTTATTCCAAAAGTTATCTTTTAATGCAAAATTCCAACTTTTATCATGTTTAGATTTTGAAGATGAGAATATGCATCTTGACATTCTTATGTTGGAAAACCCTAATTCCATCATTAAAGGTAGACTCTTAATCACAAAGAAACCCTAATCCTTCAAATCTTGGATAATGATGTTCATATGATTCCAAAGTGTTCTTTTATTCATAACAGATTGATCTTTGTCTAATAATATCAACTAAGTTCATTAGATTTGTTAATACTAAAAAACTAAAGTTTTGATGCATTAAAAGCACTAAATACATCTGCTTTATATATTTTTGAACTAGAAGCATACTCAGATTCTGGTTACATTTATATTAGATTTCCCACATTTTTCTGAGCAAGATACATATATTGTTTGTAATTTTTGGCCAAAGAATGGATTTCTAATTGATTTTACTTGAGCCATTTTCCCAATTTTTTGACTACAGTGGTGAAGAAATTACCTTTTTAGAAAATACACACGTCATCAGATTTGCAGGTCTTCATTGACCGGGGTAAGGATCATATGGTTCATGTTGATCACACCCACTCACATTGCTCAGAAACGTGGATAGGCATGTATAGTTGATCTTTCCCACTAGTCAGCAGCTGACTTCAATCCTATGACCCACGATCCTTCCCCCTTTATTCGTCTTCAGGTACTCTGATGCGGCAACATCATGATGGAGGTCTTGTTAGAGAACATGCAATCAATGGAAAGAGAGGGAGTCAGGGTACAAGAGGGTGTTGTCATTGTTATGAGGGTCAAGGTGAGTTGGATGGGGGTCCTTTTATAGGTGGAGGATGTGGGATTCAGGGTTCCCGATCCCCATAGAGTTGGTTATGGCAGAAGAAGTTCTAGTTCTCTCCATAGATCTCCTCTCCACTCCAAACCTATACATTTCCTTTTTTTTCATGTGGAGAAGCCATCGGTCCAAATATTTTGCACTGAGGTGATCCAGAGAGGAAGATATGGACCTTGATTTGCTTATGTGTACATGCCTCCTTTCCCGATTGGTCATAGGTGAGGGACAAGATGTGGGCCGTCAAATTTTTGATCCAACGGTCCCTATCATGCGTGAGAAAAAAAATTATTTTTTCTTATTCTATTTACATCGTGACATTAATACTTTCCCATTGCATTATCCACACATTAGGGATTTTTGTAAAATCCATGTCTCCTAATCTTCTTATCCTTTTAATTCCAAATTTTGAGGGAAAGTATTTAATGACTTAAAATACTCGTGCAAAGAAACGAGTCATAATTTGAAAAGAAAAGAATCATTTCTTAATATGCAAGTTATCCACTTTTAAGGCATATTCCATGCATTCAAACATACATTTTCTTTTTATTTCTTTTCTATTACCCTTATTTCGACTTTTCTTTTTATTAAAAGCATGTGAAACTGAAAACCACTTTATTGTAGCCATCCATGCCACCTTCTAGGGAATTCCACATTATTCATAAACATATGCAATCATTATTCATTTTCTTTTCCCTTTTTACGTATCATGGGTTTTTCACTTACCCTTTTCCCTCTTTATCCTTTATTGGTTTAATAAATGGGAAAACTAAAAAATATTTTATTCAAAAAAATTGCAAAGTAACCCATTTTATTAAACAATGCATAAAAATTTCCAACCAAACCCCTTTTCCATAGATTAATTACAAAACAATACAAACAAAATTGAGGTTATAACATCCTGCCCCACTTATAGTCCTCAAAATTTACCAATCATACAAACAATTTAGGGTAAGAGTTTTCCATGTCCGTCTTCAAATCCCATGTGGCTTTATCCTCTCCATGGTGCTTTCAAATAACCTTTACCATCTCTATCTTTTTTTTTCCTGAGTTCTTTCACCTTGGTATCCAGTACTCTCAGGTGACTCAAGATATGTCAGGCTCCCTTGGAGTTCAATGGGTTCAATGCTCAGCACATGACTAGGATCCTTCACATAGAGCTTTATATTAGACCCATGGAACACGTCATGCATCATACTATATTGTGGGGGTAGGGCTACATGATAAGATGCTTCATCAATCCATTCTATAATCTCAAATGGACCCACGATTAGGGACT
This sequence comes from Alisma plantago-aquatica, assembly GCA_963693085.1. Taxonomy (NCBI): domain Eukaryota; kingdom Viridiplantae; phylum Streptophyta; class Magnoliopsida; order Alismatales; family Alismataceae; genus Alisma; species Alisma plantago-aquatica. The sequence goes on from OY856412.1 coordinate 1,215,355,691, forward strand.
CATATTTCCTCTATTCTTAGTTATAGCTCAGGGGGTCGGATTTTTGGAAACACATTTTCACCCACGTGAAGTGCAAGTCAATCCTCTCTACATCAGCATACGACTTCTATCGATCCTGGGCTCTCTTTAGCCTTTGTTTGATCAAAGCAACTTCAACAACATATATCTGAAGTTCCTTTGACCTCAATAAGGTCCTCTCACCAATGTCATCCTAGTGAAGTGGTGACCAATACGACCTCCCATAAAGAACTTCGTACGGAGGCATCCTGAAACTGGTTTGGTAGTTATTACTATAGGCAAACTCAGATAAAGGAAAGTAATGTTCCCATGATCCACCCCTATCAAGAACACATGCTCTCAATAGGTCTTCTAAAGTCTGGATTGTCCTCTCTGACTGCCCATCAATCTGGGTGTGGTAGGCAGTGCTGAATTTTAACCTTGTTCCAAGTTCTTCATGTACTTATTTCCACAGCTTAGATGTGAACTTAGGATCACGATCTGAGATAATTGAACTTGAAATTCCATTAAAAACACTATCTCCTAGATGTAAAACTCAGCTAAGTCTGACACTTTAGCAGTGATCTTTAATGCGAGAAATCTGTTGACTTGGTTAGGCAGTCCACCACAACCCATATAGCATCATGATCTTTCTTAGTCTTGGGAAGACCCACAACAAAGTCCATGGTAATCTGGTCCCATTTCCACTCAAGAATCTCAATTGATTACAGTAATCCTTCGGGTTGCTGGTGTTTAGCCTTCACCATCTGGCACATGAGACAACTGGCCACATATGTCGCTATGTCTTTCTTCATTCCAAGCCACCAAAAATACTGTTGCAAGTCTTTAAACATCTTGGTAGTGCCAGGGTGTATGGTATACTTAGATCCATGAGCCTCTTGTAGGATATGAGTCTTCAAGGGTGACTCCTCAGGAATCCAAATATGATTCTTGTATCTGATCCCTCCATTAACACCCAATGACATGTGTGTTAGAGGATTCCTTAGCAAACCTTTCGTCTTCTCAAGCTTTGGGCTAGCCATCTGGGAAGCCACTAACTCAGTCAACATGTATGGTTTTATCTGAATGTTAGACAAATGGATATGGTCTTCTGACGGTTGTGGAGTCCACCTAGAAAACTCCTTCGATTCCCTCCATTGGGTAGATAAGATGGCAACACATCTAAGCTACTTCCGACTGAGTGAATCTGCCACCACATTGGCTTTTCTAAGGTGATAAGCAATGGTGAAAGCATAATCTTTCATGTATTCCATCCACCTTCTCAATCTTAGGTTGAGGTCCTTATGATTCTAGAGATATTTCAAGCCATTATGATCAGTGAGAATCTCAAAGGAAGCACCATACAAGTAGTGTCACCAAATTTTCAAGGCATGTATGATAGTAGCTAACCCCAGATTATGTATCAGGTAGTTCACTTCATTCGGCTTGAGTTGTCGAGAGGCATAGGAACAAACATGTTTATCTTGCTCTAGCACGCATCCAAGCCCCATCTTCAGTACATTAGTGAAGATCATGAAACCCTCATTGCCAGATAGTAGGGTCAACACAGGTACTGTGGTCAGTTTCTCCTTCAACTCCTAGAATCGGGCTTCACATAACTTGGACAATTATAACTTCTCATCTTTACCAGTGAGCTTGGTAAGGGGTAAGACAATATTTGATAAATCCTTGATGAATTGTCGGTAGTACCCAACTAGTCTGAAGAAGCTACGAATTTTAGAAGTATTCCTTGGTGCTGGCCAATCATGTATAAATGTCACTTTGGCAGGATCTACTGAGATAGTCCCTCCAGAGATGGTGTGTCCAAGAAACATGATGTGATCTATCCAAAACCCACATTTCGAGAATTTCCCATAGAACTTCTACTTCCTCAGGATTTCAAGGACACTAACCAGATGGTCACAATGTTGTTCTAAGTCATCTGAGTAAACTAGAATGTCGCCTATGAGCACTATAATGAATTAGTCAAGGAAGGGTAGGAACACACTGTTCATGATATTCATAAACACACTCGAGGGAATAGACAACCCAAACGGCATGACCACAAACTCATATTGATCATAATGGGTTTGGAAGGTGTTCTTTGGGATATCCTCATTCTTGACTCATAATTGATGGTAACCAGACCTCAAGTCAATCTTGGAAAAGACTCGAGCTGACTTGGGCTAGTCATACATGTCATCAACACGGGGTAAAGGATACTTATTATTGATGGTATCCTGATTGATCATTCTATAGTCTATGCACATTTAAAGCGATCTATCCTTCTTATTTACAAAGAGGACCGGTGCTCCCCATGGAGAAATGCTAGGTTGGAGGAAGCCTTTGTCTAACAATTCCTGCAATTGTTTTTTCAGCTCAAGCAATTCTGTAGGGGCCATACTATAAGGTGCCCTGGAAATAGGATTTGTCTCGAGAGCTAACTCTATTTAAAATTCCACCTCTCTCTCAGGTGGCATCCCAGGAAAATCATTTGGGAACACATATGCATAGTCCCTAACCACTTCTATCTCCTCTAAGGGATGCACCTTAGGCTCCGGCTCTGTAACTACTGCTAGGAATTCCAGACAACCTTTATCTATCATCTATTTTGCTTTCAAGGTTGACACATACAAACTAGTGGTAGCATCCTTCTTACCTCTAATGGTTAAAGGTGGGTGACCGGTTCTCTTTATCACAATCTTCTTTTCCCTTCAATCTATCAGGGCCCTATAGTTGTAAAGCCAATCCATGCTAATTATTACATCAAAGTCATTCATATCCAGCAAAGTAAAATTAGTAGGGAATTTGTTGCGCATGTAACACACATGTATAACAATGATTTTTAAGAGAGATGTAAAAATTCTACCACTTTAGGTAGTGACATCCAAAGCATAACCTAAATCCTTGAAATCCAAACAAAGCATCATTGCAAGATTTCTAAAAATAGAAGTGTTGGTAGATCCATAGTCAAACAAAGCCTTTACACTATATCCCACAATTTCAAGCATGCCTACATTTTTATGACAGTCAAACTACTATTATGTTACATATGTAAGGGTAGAAAAGAAACTCTAAGGGTGGTTACCCTCTATTAGTCGGTTGGTATTTGCATGGGCCTCCTTATTGTCGATGGTGAAAACTCAAGCCTGTCAATGCTCTCCTATGGGTCGAACTGGTCCTGGTGGAGCTGCAGCTGCTGGTTGTGCTGTGGCCACTAGTTGGGCTACTACTGGGGCTTGTCCTCTTAGGTTAGGGAGAGGACAATTGGATTGGAATTGTCCTTCTTGAAGGCATCGATAACACACTTTCCTTTTGAAGAAGCACTTCCATCTATGGAATTTTCCACAATTGCCACACCTTGGGATTGTCCCTTACTGGTGTTACTCTTTATGGGGTTTTCCTTCCCCTCCATTCTTTCCCTTGCCCTGGTGACAACCTTAGTTCTTCTTGTTATCATTTCTTGGCCCAGAACTACCCTAGGTGAATTGGAGTTACCCCTTAGATGGGTTGCACTAGGGAATGACTATCTTTTCCATGTGTAGAGGAAAGTTGAGAGATTTAGTGATAGTTGTGGGCTTGCTTGCCATGACATGGAGTTTGATTGTAGGATGTATGTGGATGATGAAGTGGTCTATCCTTCTTTCTTTAGTTAGCATATAGGCAAACCACTTCAGGAGGAGAAACTTGTGAGCAAAGTCTACCATAGACATATTCCCCTGAGTTAGGATGGCGAATTGATGTTCCTTCTTTTTCTTCACTACAAAAAAATGATGAAATATCTACATTTAATTTTATTACATATACCATATATGTAGTTAAAAATACTATTCTTTACGAATTGTAATTATGTAACAAATACAAATATAGCTAAATGCATGAATATTGTTTGATATACTATTTTCAAAATTTGAAGCAACAAAAATCACCCCATCTCCCCCACTGCTCACCTGCATGCTATTGTATCTGTCAACATACTTCGCCACACTCTGATGTTTACGCCCAACTTCAAACTCGTCTCCGCCCACACACATTTTCGCCCTCTCCCTCTGGGTAGCAGTCTCTCTCCATCCCTACCCTTATCACCCTCTTCTCCTCCACCCCCAAATGGTGGTCTCTTCTCTTCCTCAACTGCCGCTGCTCTACTCTGGGCATAATCCCTCTTCTCCACTCCCCACACCCCGACCAGAAAGTGCCATGTTCTATGCTGGAGCCCTCAGAGGGACAAACGACTGTCTCTTGCAAGACCAGTTGCATTGTGATGCCAGCGGAAAGAAGATTTGGAGTTGGATAGATAGTTCTCAGACGGTGAGCCGTTGGAGGGAAGACTCCTGGTGGAACCCAAGTCTTACACGAGGCAAGGAAGGAGGCGACACAGGCGTCAGTCTATTCAAATTAGGTCCTTCCCTGGTTGTGGTATTGATATGTAACACGCCTCCTATTGGTCCTTCAACACTGCTCTTTCTGTGGTTTTAGAATTCAGATACTCTTCAGTCCATAAGAATGTATGGTTTGTTGGTTCATCTTGGGTTTCCTGCCATCTTTGTTTATATTTGATTGCCTAGTGGAATCTATTGTAGCTTTGGGTTTTGAGGTGGTTTAAAAGATCTACAACAATCCATGGCCCTCTACTTTGGCTTGAATATACTTTGTAATTCACCCCTTCTTTTCATTCTAGTAGAGAATCATCTAATCTTGTATTGTTTAGGATTGTAGCAATGTCAGAGATGATTTTGGCACTGGCAGTGAAGCAGGACTAGATAGCCAATAATACTAGAAAGAAGTTACTGGTGCTTGTTCATGTGAAGGAATAAGAGACTCGGTTCTATTGTGGTAGCCAAGAGGAAAGTATTTGACATGAATGTTTGGAGGGACATCAATACCAATAAAGCTTATTGTACCTATTGCTAACAACATCATGGAAAATGGGGAGTCATGAGAGACAGAATCAAAAGGCTACTTGATGAAATATTTGGATCATGGTGAGTTGCTTGCTACCTTATTTCTTCTCTATTGTGTTCAACGAATTTATGTTTCTACTGGAAAAGCTACTGTTATGCGATGAGATTGGATGAACTATATGTTTTCAACTTATGTATGTTAGTTCGTCCAACTAAGAAATTGTTGAGCTAAATGCTAGATACAACTGATTAGTTAGTACTATATCTCAACAAATCCTCTTACTAGTTACAATACATATACCAACACAGTGATAGTTTTTGCACTCTATAAATCCACTTAATAGATTTACATTATGTTGTGCATGTTTATGGAGCCATATGAACTCCGAATGTAGATGGGTCCATCCAAATTTTATCTCTTGGAATTAATATTGATGACCTAAATAAATAGAAGCCTCCAATTCCATTATTATTAGAAATTCAACAACTGATTGGCATGAATAAAACATGATCAACAGAAAAAAATTATTAACAATGGACTGAGCAAATACTCCCAACAAAAGAGAAACATTTATGTATGGCCATCCTCAAACCCAATACAACCAAAAATGACTAGTACCTTGCAACTCTAGAACATAATGAATCCTTGTAGATAATAAACAAGTGACTAAACTGAGGCCAAAATAGTCAATGCTAAAATCACATTTGAGGCTTTTCGATTCTCTAAACTTGTTAATGGCCTAAGGAGAATCCCTAGATTTACCACATAAGACTTTTTCCATTCTCTAAACTTGTTGAAGTTAAACAGAATTTCAAAGACAAATGTTCTGTCCAAGTTTATAGTGTGCAAGCTTGTGATCCAAATTCCAAAAGATTTTGCTGTCCTCTAGAGTACTAATAATGAGCAGACTAACAAACTCTTTGACTAAGCAAAATCTATTGTAAATTGGTTGAGAGATTAACATTTTGTGGCACATCAAACTCCTTTGCGAAGAGCAACCTTAAAGGGAAACTCATTATTTATTAGGTTGTGCTTCTACAAAGCTAATTCGAACAAAGTGTCAAATACGGGAATGATACATTAAGACCTTCAATGCAGGCACAACCAATATCTTCAACATCAGATATTTGAGTTTGAATTATATGAACATAGCATTTGAGCGGCTTAAAGTCTAAGACAAACAAGTTGAACCCATTTTTTAGTTTGATGATGCTGGCCTCATTTGTTCTCAGTGTTGATATTCCCACTTGAGAAATTCAGAGTTGTACAACTCGTGAGAATATTGTTTGAATGTTGCATTTCACGTTAGGTTCTACATTCAACTGGTATATACATATTTTTATTAGTAATATATGCATAGTTTCCTTTTTTTCTTGCTTTATTGTCAGTTGGTTGCTGCAGTTAATCTTGCAACTTTCTCACTTCTTAAGCCATGTAGTACTCATCTTACTATTGATGAAGTTTTGTTGCTGGAATGTAGCTGTGTATTGATGAGTTATGACTTTATGGCACATGTTTTAGTGAATTGTCTTGTTATATGGGAGTACAACTGTTGAAGATGTGCATGTCATAGTGAATTGCACATGTTTCTCTTTTTTACCAAACTGGAAGAAGGTCAGAAGCTATCACCGAGCCAATTTGACCCCTAAAATACTGATGCTTTGTTTTCGAAAGCTTTCCCAATTCAATTTCATGATGATAGTTGTCTGAATAAAATTGCTAAAATGTAATGGCTATTGGTTATGTTGGTTGGCATAGTGTACTAGTCATAGGTAAAATATTAGTAAATGTTCTATTTTATTTCTCATGGAATTAACTTCTTTGTCAATAAGCAATTGATTTATATTTTTTTAGCTGAGAGCAGAGCATTAGACAACTCAAATGCAAGAATTGATTCTCTAGATGGTAGTGTAATATATGGATTTGGATAGGCTTGGATTCTGTTATAATCCTCACTATCTTTTTATATAATTTTTATTGACAAATTCATGTACATCTATCACATGTGATCTATCATATAGGTCTGGATGTTCCTATTTTGTCTGATGTAGATTTATCTGTCATCATTGACCCGGTTAATGCTGGCCTTTGTCCTTTCTCATGAATTAGGCTTACTTCTTCAGAAGGTAGTATGCACACATTCCTGGCTATTTTCTACTTTGTACAATATCTTATTGATATATCGTTTGTTTATGTGTAATACTCTTCTAGTGAGTGTGCGTGCCCTTTGTTTCTTAATGAAGCACAATAAAAACTAACTTTATTCCTAAACTGATTCAGGACTTGATATGGCTACATCATTAGTATAGGTCTTTCAGCTTCTTGCAACCTTCTTCTTTCTTTCTACCTTGGTGGTCCTTATAAGTTACCCTCTGCTCTTACTAAATACCTCTCTGCTTGCCATTGGGTTTCATTCTTTCATCAAGCATCAATTGGGATTTCATTAAATCACTGATATTTAGCTACATTACCAGAAAAAGCTTGCAACAAAAACATTCAGGCTCGTTATGTTACTATTTTCTACTATGTTCTTGTGATTCATGAATCAATAATATTGCTATGTGGTACTCATACTTCAACTTCCTGCCTTGGAAGATGCATATGATTCTCAAAACCCTTTCATAGATTCAATCAATTGATTGTATATGTCAAATGAAATACTAGCGTAGGGTATTATATATCTTTTTTTTAAAACACATAGAGATTAGCTTTTATTCATCCTGTTCTGTATAACGGGACAAATAAGGTGAGGCTGAATGTTAACATCCTTAGATAGCCAGTCTAGTTTTGCAGAGGAGAAACTAAACTGGGTAGAGGAGTACATAGAATGTTTTGCAAGTACGTCTGCCACATGATTATGCTTCCGGCTGATGAACGAAAGCTGTAGATCTGGCAGAGAGAGGAGGGTGTGGCAGTACTCTCTTCTCAATGGCTAAAGCTTGCAGGCAGGTAGGGATGCATGCTGTAGGAAGTCAATGGCCGATGATGAGTTGGATAGGATGACAGGGGCGTTCCAGTTCCTATTGATGCAGATCCACATTGTGTGTATGATACCCTTGATCTTCGCCTCAAGGGCTGATGTAGCATAGCCATATACGCCAGAGCCCAAAAGACAAACTCCATTTCCATCAGTGGCGTGCACACCAATGCCCATCTTGGATGTGTGATATTGGAAGGATGTGTCGACAAACACTAGGTGTCGGTGCAGCTTGGGGTGAGGGGCAGGGCATTCCTCCATGGCATAGGTGGGTGCATTGCCCTTCTTGACAGAGAGGATAGACTTGGTTCTTTCTCGGATGAGGGACACTAGGACAATAGGAGGGGGTTGTTTACCTCCATGGAGATGGTTGTTTCGCGCATGCCAAATGGTCCAACACCCGATGAAGCCCAATGCTATGGATTCGGTGGTGTCATTGTTTTGAATGATATAGGCTATCCAATCATCCACATATAGTTTAAAGAATTAAGGGTTCATGTTGAGCAGTTTCCATACTTCCAAGCTCGTCAGATAGTCCTGGAGACAGTGGGTCAGAGTATCCGGCTCCTTCATACAAACGGGGCAAATTCTACCGCTGAGGATGTGACGATACATGTATTTTTTTAGATATGTGACTTCATAAAGGACCATGCCAAGGATCCTGATGTCCTTGACACTATCTTGCATCGTATGTATTTGTTCTGCATCACAACAACCCACTAAGATGGAGAGTTGTTAAGGAACTGCCATGCATTCTTCATCATGAGCACCACATTCGGATCTCTAGCGGCCTTGATCTCGAGTCTACCGAGTGACTTACTTCTGGTTAGTTTATCCCATAAGACTAATGAAATTTTCTTTTGTTCACGACCACCGGACCAACGGTGACCCGAGGATGCCATGTCTTTGAGGCCAGCAGTAGTTAAAAAGGAATTGAACTTTAGGTTGGAACGTTCGTCGAAACCACACCCGCCACACTTCTCAGAGATGTCAAGTATAGTATTAAAGTCCCCTACAAGATCCCAAGCTTCATTAATGTGGGAAGCAAGGTTCATTAGTCATTGCCACAATAGATCCCGCTTCTGTGGGTTGGAACTACCATAGACTAGTGTGAGTATCCATGAGCTCTCTGCAGCACATCAATAGTACACCTATGATTGTCCTAAAGTATCCAGAAAGGAATTATGGATGATAGTATAACAATTAGGATGGCTATTAATGAGTATGTCCTGTCATGCTCTGACTCAGGTTTTTGCTCTTGGACGTGGAACCAAATCCTGAGATACAAAAATTTACTATTGGCAAATATTTATTTTTTATTTGAGATGCAGAACCGACTACACTAAGTTGTAAACAACAATAGTGATTTTTTTCCTCTATTTAAATTTACAAAATGGATACAAATTCCATTTAGCTCTGCTTGTATAGAAATCTCTCATATAGTAAGTGATTCAATTTTGTTATTGCAGATCAACATATGGGATTATTCCAAAGGTGATGGAGAACATTTTCAAAAAAGTCAGAGTCCACAAAAGATAATACAAAGTTCTTAATCAGGGTGTCATTCATTGCGGTTTGTGTTTGTTCCATTATAGTTCCACAATTGATCTAGTTAATTCACATTTCAGTTGTTTTCCGTCAACTTATGTCAAATGTGTGAATATTATGATGTTTTTCCTTCTTTAGGCTAAACTAGGTTGGTTTTCTTACTCTCAGAATTGTTATACCTTTTTAACATGTTCATAAGTCATTATTCTTAGTTGTACCCATCATTATCTAACTGCACTCACTATGACTTAGGTTCTACATTTTCTACACATCAAGCTCCCCGATATGTTGGATTTCATGTTTGTTCATTTTCCTAGAAAATTAGCAATAAGGGTGTGACTTGAGTTGGTATTAATTAATTTCTTCTGTTGATAGGACTGGACTTGCGGTTGTCAGGGGATGGAGTTTTCTTGGGGTTGAAAACAAATACAGAGATAGGAGGAAAGAAGGTGTTGCTGCTATTTTCTAAAGTTTTGACCAAAAGTCCTTAATACTATTTTTGATTGAAGGATTTGATGATTGAATGGTATCCTTTATGTTATGTTGTTGGTGAGAGGTAGATCTATGATCTATGTTTTTTAATGATTGGATCTTGGCTCTTTTTTATGGTATGATATCCTTGAAGCTTATTACTGGATGAGCTGGTTTCTTTTCTTAGTTCCTATGGCAGTTAAAATTTTAGACGGTAGAGGGATTTGGTGTACTTGACTTGTGGTTAGTGGTTTAATTGTTAATTGATTTTTGTTGCTGATAGGACTGGACCTACAGTTGGCATGTGATGGAGTTTTCTTGGGGCTAAAAATAGATATAGAAATAGGAGGAAGGAAGATGTTTCTGTGATAGAAAGCAAGGAGAAAGAAAATTGTCAAAAGGAAATTCTACACAGGTTGGCAGAGTCGCAATCAATGCTAGGGTGATGATTCTTAGATTGATGGCACTTAAATCAGACTTTAAGATAAGTATAATTGTGTAATAGTCACTAGCTACTTGGTTATCCTTTCTTACAACATAGTAATTTTCATTAACATTATCTACTGTTCTTTTGGTTTATTTTAGGCGATTGGGTGTCTACTTTTCAGAATATGCTACTTCAAGTATTCTCTTGACAAGAATCTAATTCAGATCCTAAACACTACCTAATTCAGGAGCTATGAAGTACAATATTTTTAGCAATAGTGAGGTACATGCCTTCCATTGAATTGATCAAAACATATACCCCAATCTTCACCAGATGTCTGACCATATATCACATAGGCATGATCATTGCTTGATTGGCCTTCTGTATCCAAGAATCTAGATGAGTTTTAAATAGCAACATGTAGTTTTTGAATCAATAAGATATTGATTTCAAAATGTAGTCGACATGCTTGGATTTATGTTAATTTGTTAATTATAAAAGGATTGCTGAACTAGATGCTTATTTGCTTAACTTTGAATAACTAAATTTTTTCAGTGAACCTTTTATTTATATATTTAGTTGAAGACATTGCTTCTGCCCATTAATAAGATGATATTTTGAATTCTCCATATGTTGTATTCCTTGTTTTGAACTATTGTTATTTTTATGGAGCTGCTCATTCAATTCATCTCACATTTCTAGTATAATGCATACACAATTGTCAAGAAAATAACATTAGTTGTTGTCAAAACTTTCATATGCAAGAAGTCAAGAACTGCTCAGATTCAGAAACCCATGAGGAATACTGAGAGGTGTGACAACAAGGATAGAAGAGAGTTAGATTTGAATAAAAAAGGTTGTAGATGTCTTTGAGGCTGTTAGGCAGTAGGCTTATGCTTTAATGCTCTCTGGAGAGTCAGTAGTTGGATCCAATGAAGAGAAAGTTCTTTCTATCCTTCATGTGGCTAGTGGAAGAATGAAGCTATGGAATAAGGAGGAAAATCAACGTAAGCTTTATGACTTGCCTCCTCTTGTTGTATCTTTGCCAGACCGCATTGCAAAGAAGATATGTAATTCTGCAGTGGAAATGGGTATGCTTTTTATTAAATAGAGTTAATACAAAAGCTATAGTGTCATGACATTATTTGTTGGCATGCCAACTTCCCATGTTTTATATGTCTAATATGATGTCTTGCATGTCTAAGATCATAGGGAGAGCCCTTCCAATCATGGATAGTGAATTCAAAATAGAGTTAGATTTGAATTAATGTATTCAGTATTGTAGTGTACTCATATTGCCAAGGATCCATTGGATTATTTTTAACCATGTTTAATACGAGTTTCCTTTTGTGTTCATTAATAATGTGGGTAACTTAGTAACCCTTGTTAAATATTTGTCAGCAGAGGGATTACCCTTTCTGCCAAGCAGATGTAGGACTAGCTGAGCCGATGATTAGGCCAAGGATTTATTTCCTCTAAGACTGAACCATATAAACCCAAAGTTCTCTATTCCCTCTTGGATTTATTATCAGATTAAGCCTTTACTAAAAAGGTCAATGTCTCCCTAGACAACTCATTAGATTAGGAGAAATTTCATTCTTCACCTCTTTGACATCATTTTCTATTTCAGCTATAAGGCTGCCCACAGAATTATCATATTTATTGAGGTTCTATCTCCACCAATCACATTGTCACACTGAGACTAAATAATCAACATATTCTCTAAAGTATCTAAAATGTTGTCTCAATTTAGTAGTTATAGGATATCCATCTCATTAACAATGTCTAAGAAGGGGTTCAATGAATTCTGTTATAGTAACTCTAGAAATTTGATAGGAATTTCATCTCTTTGTTGTTGTATTTAGTGATCCTTAGTGCACCTAATCCATTCTCATGGAAACTAGATGAATACGCTTCTCTATGTTCAATCTCAAGCTTGGATTACCTCGAGGAAAACTACATGTTTATGACATCACGTTGAAGTGCATAGTTCACCATTCACTCTACATTAAATCTAGAAACTGAATTATACATCTAAGTTGTTGATATATAGCGTCCTTGTAACTAATAATGACAAGTTCTGGTTACTGTTATCTTTCTATTTGGGATGCTTTTCATGATGCAGGCTATTATCAACTAATCATTGGTTCTATTTTGATGGTTAGAATGTGCCATGGAGCCTTGTGATTTGCATGTGGTTTGTGTGCATTTTTTTCTAATGCCTTAAGCTGTTGATGAAGGTTGTTCAACATAGAGATACTACTTTATTGTTTGTCTGAGCCTTGTTATTTTCTCTTTCTAAGATTAATCTCAAATTTTGTCAACTGATAGCCCATGGGGTCCATCAATTATGCTAAAATTATGTTGAAGACACAAAATCTTGATTTATTTGCTTCTATTGATTGTATTATTTCTATGGAGCTGCTATGACCTATCTTCTATCTTTGGAATAGTTAGCTTAAAATCCACTATGATGCCTTATATGATTTAATGATGTTTCTAGTGACTATTGCTTTTCCATAATTAAGGTGTTATCTTTTGGCTCAAATACCCCTACTATTGATCTATCGTCTATCTTTATTTGTTATCCTTATGAACAATGTTACAATGAGGAAACGTAGTAACTGCTGGCTCATTCAGAGTGATCAACTCAAAAGCCTCTCTGAAGACTGTTATGACTTGAAGATGTTGACATTGATTGCTACTTCCTCTCATGAAGCTTCTATTATAGTCTTGAATCAAATATTTCAATTTTTTTGGTAGGTGTAAGCTTTTCCACGCCATTGATTATGTTTTCCAGGTCTCTTTGAGCAATCTCTACTTTTAGTTACCAAGTTGTACAACTTGTGTGCTCCTCTCCTCTGCAACTCAGGTTATTAAGAATCACCAAATTTGGATCTGGTCAGATCATTGAAGCCATTTCAACTTATTAAAAATTACTTTGACAACTGAAATGTATAAGGTATAATATATGTTCTTTCTTTGCATTTCAGGTCTTTCGAACTACATGTTATCAACGATAACATGTCTTGGTTCCTACAGAACATGATGATACATCCTTTGCAAAGGGAGGGTCATCATTTAATGGGTTCAGGTATCATCCAAATGGTTGTGTCTTTTCCAGGTTAGTGAGAAGTTTGAAGTAGTCAAACAGAAACTAAATGGTAAGAGGTAGATCTAAGTTGATATGAGAAGATATATTAAATTATATCTCTAGATTCATTATATTTGAACATAAAAGTGAATACATGTAGCCCAATCTAGTATAGATGAACTGGAAGCCTATATTGCCTATATTTGGATGCCATTCAAAGGTTCACTTGTCATGTAACATCCCTGACCTGGGTTATGCTTTAACCCTAGATGTTTTGCTTAATAGAGTTAATTATATGCTTGCTCTTATCTCTTGAAAAGTAATTAAGGCCCAAGAGGAACTTATGTTTCAATTTTAGTCCTTTTTGAATAATGTTGAAAACAATGTTTTGCCCGTTTTGGACTAAAGTGCAAATTATCCAAGTTGAGGGGTTAACTTGCAATTGTTACATGATAAAATGTTCCTCAAGTTTTGAAGCATCATAAGAATGAGAATGATGCAGAGGTATGGCTTGTGAAAGCCTGAGCACCAAGAAAGAGCTTATAAAGCAATGTTTGTACATTAAAACCTAGTTTAGGTGTAATGTGCAATTTACCCAAAACCTAGGGTTCAATATGCAAAATACCACTTCTAGAGAGTCCCTAATGTTTCTTGGTATTAATTAGAGACAAGAATATCAGAGGGGCGTCTCATTTGAATCTCTTTTGAGGAGAGAGAATCTTGATATTAAAATAATCAAGATTTAAGCATAATTGAAACCCTAATTCAATTTAATGCAAAAATAAATATATTAATTGAATTGCCCTTCAACCAAAAATGTGATGGTTGAATTTGCATAATTTGTAACGTCATTGTGCCTTGAAATGGCACCTAAATATCTAAAGTGAGTGGAGAGCCCACTCACATTAGTTAACTAAAAAGTAATATACACTAATATTGGATATTATTATTAAAATGGTTAAGGTGTTAAATGTGTTTTCTTTTAATTCATGGATAATGAAGAGGAACTACAAGGTGGGGGAGATGGATTCTATGCAAGGGATTGAGGGGAGTATGTGGCATAAATTTTGGGAGTTGAAGGAATTATTTATCACTTTCTCTCTCATTGAAATTCCCTTATATACATCCCATTTTCAACCCACATGAAAGGATTTTTCGATTCCTTTTTCTTTCCTTGCTTTGGTTGAACACAAGGGAGCTTAGGAGAAACAAGAGGTCGTGCCCCAACCAGTAGGTAAGCTCTGTAGTCATATTCAACCTTAATTTCATGGTGGAAATCGAAATTCAATGTTTAATTTCTTCTTTTCTTCATTCAATCTTCAACCTTAGCCAATCTTTTCACTCAAAGACTTGAGGATGGGCCTTGGAAAGTTGAGAAAGCTTCATTCACCATTGAGGACGTGAATCTTGAAGCTTGGATTCAATTTTGAAGGTGGGTTATATAACTTGAACCCTTAAATGTCATTATTGCTTACAATTTATTCATCATGTGTTGATCCTTTCTTCTTTCTCGATTTCCTTTTTATTAGTTGTTGAAATCACCATAAGAATCACAATTGATTTTGAAGGTTTGAAGCTTGAAGATGATGATGTCATCTTAAGCACACACCTCAACAAAGGAATGGGCAAATAATTTTCAAAACCGATTGAGCTAATTCGGTTTCAAAACCGATTGAGTTGATTCGGTTTCAAAACTGCAAGACCGAATGGGTAATTGAGTTCAAAACCGAATGGGTAATTTACCTCAAAACTGAATGGGTAATTGAGTTCAAACCTGAATGGGTAATTTACCTCAAAACCGAATGGGTAATTGAGTTCAAGACCGAATGGTTAATTTACTTCAAGACCGAATGGGTAATTGAGTTCAAAACCAAATGGGTAATGGATCTCAAGATCGAATGGGTAAATTGAACTTCAAAACTATTTGGGTACTTAGACCGTTTGGAGGAGTTGACCGTTTGGAGGTCTAAATGGTTTCAAACCGTTTGAGGGTATTAATTTAAGATCGTTTGGAGATTTCAATCCAAACCATTTAAATGCATAATTAACTCAAAACCGTTTGAAGGATTACTAGTCCAAGATCGTTTGAAGGATCAATTAATCTCAAAACTAAATGAGTGATCATAAGGTATCTCAAGGTGGATTACAATGGAGGTATCCCTAAGATACTTAGTGAATAAGTATACCTAGAATAATTGTCAATTGATGCCTATGAAAACAAATATCTCAATACACTATGCTAACCCTTCTTTCAAGTTTATCTAATCCAATCAGGTTGGAGTAATTAACCTCCTAGAAAGGATGAGAGAGAGGAACTTATACATGAGTGATAATCATGTAGTGATTAATTCTCAACACTTTCAACATGAATAAAATATGTAATTTAGGGTTTGATCCATGATGATGAGATCATGAAACTCTAATCAAGAAGGTTGATGAGCTCTAACCCTAATTTAGGATAAAGCTTGGTTGAACCCTGATCTAGGGTGATGGTGTAACCCTAATTTAGGGTAATGATATGAGAAACCCTAATTCAGGGTATTTTGATGAAAACCCTAATTTAAGAGGATGCTTCATGAAAACCCTAATTTCAGAAAAAGCTTATGAATCCCTAATTTTTGGGGAGATGTTATAAGAAACCTTAATTCAAGGTAATGATATGATGTGAAAACCTAATTCAGGGTGATGTTGTGTAATACTATGTGAAACACTAATTTGAAAACCTAACCCTAATATGGGGTGAAGGTATGTGAAACCCTAATTTTGGGTTATAATATGTGCAACCCTAATCTTGGGCAATGAGATGATTAACCATAGCCCTAATTGGGTAATGGTTGAGTAATCCTTGATTGACACAAAATGGGAAACCTTAACCCTAATGAGAGATCAGTGGTGTTACCCTTGTATCACATGATGCTGATATGTAATTGGTATAACTGTTATCATGTGTACTAACCATGCAGGTATCATGAGATGATGAGCATAGCCAGGTATGAGCAATGATGTTTCATTTATTGAAAATGTTAATGGGCCTTGTGAGCCATAGCATGTTTGTTGCCTAGTGAGAGGAAACAAGAGATGAAATGGGCCTTGAGAGCCATATGAGATGCTTGTGTAGTATCATGTTTACCTTGGTCAGATGACCTGAAGGTGTTTAGTTACCAGATAAGTGGTAACAAGTGTTCTATGATGAACTGAGAGTTTGAATACCCATATTCCCTAATCATGATGATGAGTTTGATAAGGTATGAGAATGCCCTTGATGAGAATTGAGATCCCAATGCTTTATTAAAGATTTGAACAATACTTGATGGAAGTATTACACATTCTTTGTAGCAATTGTTATAATAATTGATGTTTGGAAACTTGTTTGATGCTAAAAGAATATGGTAATACACTTAATTAATCAAGTGATATCATATAATGTAGTTGCCCTGACCACAGATCCATCAACGCCAGAATTTGCTGAATGGTGAAAAGAGTTAAACTCGGAGTGCATATTTTTGAATATGTGGGGGTAATTGGGCAAACATATCCTTATGCCCCATAGGAATGGCTGCGGGCTATTTCCTATGTACGGGATTGGTTACGGACCCAATAATAGTATGGCTATGGTCCATGACTCCATGATATGAAACCAGGCATTGGCTACGTGCCATAACCCTGAAGAGAGTATATGTTGCGGGCTATAACTCTATAGCGAAGATGCCAATATACCCTGGCAAGCTAATTGCAGTTTGACACATGATGTCTCTACCATATAATCTCGTACTGACTGAGAAGGTTGAGTTCTTGGATTCCAGCTCTTCCATTGACCTTATGTGGTACCAATGCTTTACGTAATCGTGGTCAGTTGGAGTATGAATGGTATACTTCATCTCTTCAGGGCATTAATTAAGTATGATTATAAAATGTAATCAGCCGTGTAGCATAATTGCTTAAGGTTGAAATAGAGAATCATTGGTTGATGTTACCTTGCTTAGCATATCCTAGATGGATAAATGTTATACATGTTCTTCATATTCCTTATCAGATAAATGACTTGCTGCTTAATGAGGATATTGCTCTAATCTTCTTAGACAATGAATTACATGTTGTTGAATATATATATGATTCCTCTGCTCGGTTTTATTCTATTGAACTACAATAATAGTGTTTTTGGAAGAGAGTTATATCTCTCACTGGGAATGGGTCTCACTGTATTGGTCACCAACACTTTTTAGGTGGATGCGGAAGAAGAGGCAGAAACCCTATAGCAGGGGAAGAGCAGCAGCAACAACAGCAACCGGGACAACAGTGGTATTCCAGGTGGAGGTACTGGCTTTCACATTTTGTATAGAGAGTCTTATGTGTCGTCTCTGTACTCTCAGGCCCTCGGAGGTAGTAGTTAGTACTTTTAATGAATCGATTTGAGATTTTGGGTTGATACCTCAAGGTTCTTATACTACTTGTACATAGTTTTAACAGAGTAGTTGATGCTTATAATCCTCGAGAAGGGATGGTACAAGATATGTACTTATGAACCAAGATGTAAATATACTACATTAGTTTTTGATAAAAGAGTTTTCTTGTGTTTGGATCTCTTTAACTGGTTTTAATTTTTAGTGATTTTCAGTAATCCACTGTTAAAGATCGCTTCCGCTTAGTTAATAACATTTTGTTCGGACGGTGTCTCACATGTCATTTCTCACTGCCTTTGTATAGAAGTGTTACAATCTGTCTCTTGAGGTCAAAATTCTCCTTGTATATATAGACACTGATAAAGTGAACCTCCATATGGATTTGTGTTCACATGTGCACCAAGGTGTGCACTGAGCTATTGTTTCTATTCATGCAAACACATGTGTCCATCCTAGCATAACCTTTGCCACATTTTCTTCTACTCAGTTATTGTCCCCTGGCTAAGAGAAAACTATCTTTGTGTGCTTCACTACTAATGTTCACTAAGGTGACATGGAATTTGATGGGATGGAAAGAAAAGAGAAAGCTAATGACCCACACCATGTTGTTGTAAGATTATACTTTGTGTTCTCTACAAGCATGTATGATATATTAAAGAAAGTATCTACTTAGCACTTTCATGGCTCTACCTCTTACAGTTCTAGTTACAAAAAAAAATCATTGAAAGCCTTGACTGAATTCTTTGGAAGATTAGCCGTGAGGGTACTTTGAAGACACATAGGCTGAGTTAGCCCTGACATATTATACTTTAGCTCAAGGACTATTTGTTAAATTTGGTGGTTCCTAGAAACCGAGAAGGCTTTTCTTAGTAGATTAATTGCATATATAGCAGAGGATTGTACCCTGACATCACATTTATGTGATCTTAATCTACTGGGTTCACTTAAATCATGAGAATCTTACATGGTTATTACAGATTCATAAAGTGAAGATAACTACTTATAGATGCAATCATCTGTGTAGTATTCTCTCTTTAGTTTGGGTGCATTTGAACTTGTATGTTTATAACTTAGTTTTTAGCATAGGACATAAAAGAAAACTACAATAGAAGTTATAAACAACATAGTTTACTAGTTCTTGATTGAAATATCAATATTTTTCACTTACTTTGAAATATAAGATAAGAATATAACAACAGATGTGTTAAAATCTGAGTTCCTGATGCACACATAATTTAAATGTCATATGCATTAGACAACATTTTATGTAAATCATATCAGAAATGAAGATGTCAATCATTTCTACAGAACTTCCAGTCAAGATGGATAGATACCCCAATCACCAGCAGACTGGGTTACCTTTTTTGAGTGCCATTGGTTCTTCAATTAGATCTCAGCCCATGATATGATTTTCTGTCCATATTTTAGCTACCCCTTAAAGAAGTGTATGGTGAAAAGGACTTTCTTGTTTGACTGAACCTCTAGAATGTGAAATCCATTTTCCACAACAAGAAGCCAAGCATCTACTTTATCAACCACCTCAATTTTGTCTCCCCCCACAAATTTTCTATGTTCCGTTTGATGAAATCCAAAATGTTGGCTCCAAGGTGAGGGCGGACATGTATGGGTTTTCCATTCTCATTCCAAGCAACATCTATGAGGGCCAAGGCGCTAATGGCTTCGGTAAGTTTCTTTTGTTGTTCTATCTCAAGCATCTCAGGAGTCTGCATCACTATCTTCCCAAACATTGAATCAATATCAACATCATGGTCAGGGTCATCCTTAGGCGCATATTCTGACATGGGTTCCTCTTCAGGGCCAGGTTTATCTTCTGGGTTGAAGATGTTGAAGGGAATGGGTTTGGGCTTAGGACCTTTCTCTCTAGAGGATTCACTTTCCCTCTTTCTTTCTTGAAGGATTCACCTTCCATAGGCCTTCTCTTTCCTAATGAGGTCTTCTTCATATGGGAGTGTCTCGGTCCACGGTAATCATCACGATTGGCAGTGTAACATCCCTGACCTGGGTTATGAACTAACCCTAGGTTTTTTCCTTAAATATGTGATAGATGCTTGTGGTTATCTTTTGATATGTAATTAAAACTTCTGAGGAACATATATCTCCTTTTCTGTCCTTTTTGAACAATGTTGTAATATTGTTTTGTTAAAAATGGACTTATGTGCAAATTACCCAATTAGAGGGGTTAGCTTGAAAATTGCACATGTTAAGATGTTCCTCTGATGATGATACATCATGAAATTGAATATGATGTAGTGATATGGATTCTTCAAGCTTGGGCACCAAGATATAGCTTGTAGAGCAATCTTTGTGTTTTAAAACCTAGTTTTGGTGTAAAGTGCAATTTAACCAAAATCTAGAGTGAAACATGTAAAATACACCCTCTAGAGTATCTTTCATGACTCTTGACATAAATTAGAGAAAATATAATGAGTAGGGCACCTCATTTGAGTAATCAAATAAGAAAGATAACCTTTATATCTAAATAACCAAGTTTTGTGCAAAATGACCCTTTTATATGTACAACTTAGTAAGGTACTTGGCTTCTTTTCCTCTAAACCTAGGATAAGGGAGGAGTTTTGCTTAAGGGAAGAAGGTAGAGACGTGGACAAGGAAGGAAGAGGGACTTATTTCAGAAATAAGAAAGTAATCCTCTTTGCCTTGAAAATATACCCAAAATATATAAGTACATCTTTTTCACAAAGCAAGGGATCGTTTCCCTTCATTCCTTCACTTATCTCTTTGCTTTGGCTGACTAAGGAGAAGTTCAGGAGCAGAGGAGAACAACCAAGTTGATTTAGGTAAGATTTGACCATCACCTAGCTCAGATTCATGGAGGAAAACCTACTACAAGGTTGGTTTGTTAGTTTTCCTTACACAACTCTTCTTTCTAGCCATCTTCTCCATCCAAATCTTGAAGAACGGACCTTGGGAAACCTTTGGAGATTCATCCACCATTAAAGCTACGGATCTTGGAGCTCTAGATCAGATCCTAAGGCGGGTTTTATAACTCTAAACCTTAAAGTTTTTTTTATGCATCTTCTTCCTATGAAAACGTTGCTTGTTCCCCTTTCTTAGACACTTCTATGAGTTCTTGCAACCAAATCCGTGAAGAACAGTCCATGTTCTTGAGGTAGAAGAAGATGGCGTTATTTCCAAAGTTCATCCTAATCTTGCTTTAGCAAACGGTCCTCCACCTCTTGCACAAACGGTTTGCAAAACCGTTTGGAAGCAAATGGTTTCAAAACCATTTGGAGAGCAAACGGTTTCAGAAGAACGTTTGGGAGAAAACGGTCCCAATACCATTTGGATATGTTGACCAAGCGTTGACCATTTGGAGGACTGAGGTACATAATGTGGACTAATCACCCACCAAAAATTATCATCTAATTCCAATTAAATCACCAAGTGAAGGCTCATTACTCACCTAAACCCTAATCGGGTTTATTGCTGATTTCAATGGTGCAATCATGTTGAAGTTTGGGTTGAGTGGCCCAAACGGTTTCAAAACCATTTGAGGATCACCCAAACGGTCTCAAGACCGTTTGGTGATCACCCAAGACCGTTTGGGGTCAGGTCATGACCCAATTGAATGATGGTTCAATGGGTTCAACATCAATTAGGCCCATGTTGATGCATGTTAAAGGGTGATCGATTCCAAACCCTAATCCAATCAATCCAAACCCTATTTGGTGACCAATTGAGGATCAATTGAGGGTCAAATAAGTAAGGATTGACCTAATTTACTCAATTTATGAGTGGCTAACCTTTGCATGATCGATTGAGGGGTTCAACCATAGAAACCCTAACTCAATTGGATAGGTTGATGCACTTTTTGGTCCATGCAGTTTTGAGGGTGTTTGGACCAAACAGTCTCAAGACCGTTTGGGACCAAACGGTCTCAAGAACGTTTGGGACCAAACGATCCCAAGACCATTTGGTGGTCATTCGGTTTCAAGATCGATTTGGTCATGCAGTTTCAAGATCGATTTCTCCATGCGGTTTCAAAGTCAAAGTTGGCACAAACGAACAACGAGACCAAACGGTCTTCACCTCACCTAGGGCAAACGGTCTTGATGGTGTACTTGGCCATGTGGTCTTGAAAGTCAAAGGGACCAAACGGTCAACAACTCCATGCGGTTTCAAAACCGTTTGGAGGTTGAAAGTGCAAAACCGTTTGGGGTCTTTTAAGGTCAAGATCGTTTGATACCTTAGTGGCCAAGATGGTTTAGTAGTTGTTTAACTGAAACCCTAAAGATACCTAAAGTGATTAAGGGAATAAGTAAATTTCTAGTTGATGCATGTTATGGTCAATGGTGAACATTACAAAAGTACCCTTAGTGGGTTAGTGTGACTAATACCCCTTGATCAAGCAAACCCTAATGACCATAATGGTGATGACATAACTTATGTTATTAAGGTTGATTTAACTTAACCGAATCTAGAGTGATGCAAACATCATCTAATAATAAGAGGAGAGAAGACTCCTAATATGAATGAGAATCAAGTAAAATACCTCCAATATGTATGAATACACATAATTAGGGTATGATCCTTCATAGTGAGATCATGGAAACCCTAATTATGGTGATTAATGAATCTTAATCTAATTTGAAGGCATTAATGAAAGTAATCTTCATACATGATGATGGTATGATCTCAATATCATGTAATGTGAATAGTAAACCCTAATTTTAGGGTAATATCACATTATGTGAATAGTAAACCCTAATCTAGGGTGACATGATGAAATGAATAGTAAACCCTAATTCCAGGTTATGCTGTTAAGCATGAAACTTCATGATTGAAGTATGAAATAAGGAATCACTGTTCCTAATTAAGATAAAGGGGTTGAATAACCCTAATTGAATTGAATAGGGAAAACCTAGCCTTATTGAAGGCACGATGGTACAACCCTTGAATTGAAAGATTATCTATGTTTTGTAAAATGCTGATATAGAGATAAATTGCCTATTGTCAAATATATTGACCATGCAGGTTGTTATAAAGAAGTGATCATAACCAGGTAAGGGTTATGATGTCATATTCATTGAAAGCATGTTATTAGATTTATGAATAATGATTTACTATGTGTCCTGGTTTAAGTGGAAACATATGAGATTGACAGGCTGTAAGAGCCATGAGCAATATTTACATTGTTACAATCAAGGTCATGCTATTAGATGACTTATGATGATCTAAGGGTTTGAACACCCATATTCTTGAATCATAATGATGAGATGGTTAGGGAATCGACATCCCAATGATAACTGGATGTGAAATGAGTTAAACTTGATACATTTAGTATTCTTCCTTTCTAGAAGTTGTCTTAATGGTATATGTTTGAAAACATGTCTGATGCTAAAAGAATGCTTTAATGTACTTAAATAATCAAGTATAATCATATCATGTAGAGCCCTAATCATAGATCCATCATTGTCAGTAGTTTAATGATGGTGAAATAGGTTTTCCTAAGGGAACTCCTGGAGAACATACTTTTGAGTATGTTGGGGTTATGGACGTGAATATCCTTACGTCCTAATGTAGGAATTGATGTAATATGTACCTTTAATCCATCAATCCTTCATTATATGTTTATGCCGGGATGATGTATCACTAATCTCCCGATGATGTTTTTAATGCCGCATCGGTGTGAGATAAACAAGAAATCCCTCGATTGCGAAGAGAGTACAAAATGCCACTGTAGCTCTAAATAGCGAAGTTGCCAGGATACCCTGGAAAGCTATTATAGCAGAGACACGAGATGTCCTGCATGTTGATCCTCACACTGACCGAGGAAGATGAGGTCATAAGAATCCAGCTCTTTTGATGACCTATGTATGGTACCGATGCAATTTCGTAAAGGTCAGTTGGAGAATGAGAGGTATACCTCATCTCCTCAGGGCATAATAATGTTTGAAAAACATAATCAGCTGTGTAGCATAAGTGCTTAGGTTGAACTACAAGAAACAATGATTGATGATACATTGTTTAGAATGTTCTAGTTAAATAAATAGTATACATGTCCTTCATATTTCTTATTGAGGTATGCTTTGATATTCAATTAAGTTATAATTGAAATGATTGCCTTAAGAGAATGTTGCTTTACTAAATATTAAACCTGCTGTTGAATGTTTATAGTTATATTGCTTATTGTTATTCCTTTATTGCAATAACAAAGCTTCTGTTGGAGAGTTATAACTCTCGCTGGGACAATTATTCAAATTTTCTCACCCCCGTGGGATTTGACTTTTTAGGTGGACGTTGAGGACGGAGGAACCCATCTGAGGGTGAGCAACAACAGCAGCAACATCAAGGACAACAGTGATTCTCAGGTGGAGACACTGTCTGTCAAGTCTTGTAGATAGTATGTCCTATGTGTCGTCTCTGTACTCTCAGGTCCTAGGAGTCAGTAGATCTGAGGTTTTTGGCTTAATGCCTCGAGATTTGTGTATCTTGCCTTGTACATATAACAGGGCAATTGATATATGTAATCACTCGAGATGTGATTTTACAGAGATGTAATGATGAATCATGTTGTAAACAATTTATCTTGTCACTTTATGAAAGAGTTTTGTAGTTTAAAGATCTCTTTCCAATAAGTTTTAATTTTTAGTGATTTTTAATAATTCCGCTGCTAGTTAATCGCTTCTGCATTCGTTGATCTTATTTTTGTGATTCGATCGTCTCAATTTAGTGGTATCAGAGCTCTAGGTTCGCTGAGTCTACAGAGACATAGGACTTAGGATGTTGAGTCTGTTCTAGTACCTTCCAGTATATCTAATAATGTCTTCTACTCCTCAGGAGAAGAAGATAAAACTAAATATGTCTGGACCCCACAAAGAACACGTTGCGGAGAGTAGTATTGTTGCACCAAGAAGAGGTGCAAGAGAACCAGATAGAGAAGAAACTGTGCCTGAACCACCCCAGTTCAATCCAACTGACATGGGGAACCCAGCCGTCCAAACCATGTTTGGGCAGTTTATGACTACCATGACACACATAACTAATAGGATGCCTATACCTGCACCTAGGGCACCTACCCCTCCCAAAGGACAAGGAATCAGCAAGGCGTTTGAATGACTTCGCCGAGTTGGAGCCACTGAGTATGCTAGAACACCTGACCCAACAGATGCTGACTTGTGGTTAACTGAACTAGAGAAGGCCTTTAGAATCCTGAACATCCCAGAAGCTGAAAAGGTTAAACATGTTGTGTATCTTCTCAAGGGGAGTGTTGGTCATTGGTGGACTATGGAAGAATAGAAGAGGCCTGATGTAGAGATTGCATGGGAAGCTTTCCGATGGGAATTTATCAACAAATATTTCCCCAAGATGTTTCTGGACGAGAAAATATCTCAGTTTGAGAGGTTAAGGCAAGGTCTGATGAACATTAGCGAGTACGAGGCTAAGTTCATGGAGCTGTTGTGGTTCTGTCCGCACATGGCAGCTACAGATGAAGAAAGGATTAGGCGTTTTGAGAAAGGATTAAATGCTGAGTTGACTACTCCCGTGTCCGCTCTAGAGAACAGAGAAAGGTTTGCTACCTTTATAGAGTCTGTCAGAAGGATAGAGAGGTCTGTAGCAGAGAAGAGACAGACCCAGAATAAGAGGATGTATCCCCAGTTCCAAGGATCTTCATCCAGAGATTTCAAGAAACCTAGGTTTTCTGTGCCTACACCACCACCTAGACCTAGTACTCAGACACAGTAGACGTCGAATAGGGGTAGAGGACGAGGCCTACCACTAGAAGGAGCTCGCAGTTCAACATCTATGTCAGTTACAGGACCACCCAGACCACAACAACAAAACAAAAGTTGTTATATATGTGGGAAGATGGGACATCTGATGAAAGACTACAGAGCTAGAGAAGTGAGTGTAACACAACCCCAGAGGCAGAGTCAGCAAGGATCGCAAAGGAGATAGTTTCCAGGAGGATCTAGAGGACGTGGACAAGCGTCCCAAGCTGGATCGTCGGCATCGAATCAACCACAGGCAACAACAAGGTTTTATGCAATGAATCCACCTGATGCAGTGATCAACCCTTGGGTGGTGGCAGGTCAGATGTAATTGTTATATCCTGATATGTCTACATCCTCTGTTGTATCTGTTTTGATTGATCCGGGTGATACACACTCCTTTATCACTCGAAGAGTGATTTTTGACTGCAACTTGACTACAAGTCATAGAGCATATAGTTTGTTGCTAGAAACTCCGTTGATGGAGTCTGCTATATTGCAGGAGGTCTGTTCTCCCTGCATCCTTTTCTTTTCTGAACATCACATTCAAGTGGATCTTATACCACTTGAGATGCATGGATTTGATATAATCCTTGGGATGGATACCTTAGAAAAGTATAAGGTTATCTTGGATTGCGAATCCAAGCAAGTTGTGTTTGCTGATGATAGTGGCACATGGATCTTTCAAGGAGAAAGAAAGATTCTACCCACTTTTCTTGTGTCAGCTATGGTTGCTGAGAAGCTGATGAGGCAAGGATGTTATGCATTCTTGGCCCATGTGGTAGATACTACCATGGATGGTCCTCACCATGCTGAAGTTCCTGTAGTCAGGGAATTTGAAGATATATTTCCTGAAGAACTTCCAGGTGTGCCACCACCTCGGGAAATTGATTTTGAAATCAATTTGATCCCAGACACACAACCTATAGCACAAACACCATATAGGATGGCGCCTGTTGAGATGGCAGAACTCAAGAAACAGCTGCAAGAGTTGCTTGAAAAGGGTTTCATTCGACCAAGTACTTTGCCTTGGGGTGCTCCGGTCCTCTTTGTTAAAAAGAAAGATTGGTCAATGCGGTTGTGCATTGATTACAGATAGTTAAATAAAGTAACAATAAAGAACAAGTATCCTCTGTCGAGGATTGATGATCTCTTCGATCAGTTGCGTGGTGCAACTGTCTTTTCACAGATAGATTTGAGATCGAGATATCATCAACTCCGTATTAAGGATAGTGACATACCCAAGTCTGCTTTTAGGACAAGGTATGGTCACTATGAGTTCATAGTTATGTTGTTTGGACTAACAAATGCACCAGCTACATTTATGGAACTCATGAATAGAATCTTCCGACCTTTTCTCGATCAGTGTGTTGTTGTCTTTATAGATGACATCCTGATCTATAGTAGAGGTGCTCAACAGCATGAACAACACCTTTTTCAGGCTCTAACTTTGCTAAGAAAGCACAAACTATATGCTAAGTTTAGCAAGTGTGAGTTCTGGCTACCGGAAGTATCTTTCCTTGAACACGTGATATCTGCCTCGGGAATTTGTGTTGACCCTAAAAAGGTAGAATCTGTTCTACAATGGGAACAGTCGAAGACACCCACGGAGATCCATAGTTTCTTAGGGTTGGCTAGCTATTACCGAAGGTTCATTAATAACTTCAGTTCTATAGCCTTACCCTTGACTAAGTTGACCAGGAAGGATGTTCCTTTTGTTTGGAATGATAAGTGTCAGCAATCTTTTCAGCTGTTGAAGGAGAGGTTGACAAGTGCACCTGTGCTTGTGTTACCTGAACAAGGTAAAGGATATATAGTTTTCTGTGATGCCTCAAAAAATGGGCTTGGATGTGTGTTGATGCAGGATAAACAAGTGATTTCTTTCGCTTCCCGATATCTTAAGAAACACGAGGAGAATTATCCGACACATGATCTGGAGCTAGCTGTTGTGGTTCATGCCTTGAAGATATGGAGACACTGTCTCTATGGAGATACATTCCATATTTTCACTGATCATAGAACCTTAAGTACATCTTTTCTCAGCATGAGCTTAACATGAGGCAACGCCGCTGGATGGAGCTAATCAAAGACTATGATTGTACAATTGATTACCATCCAGGGAAAGCCAATGTGGTTGTTGATGCTTTGAATAGGAAATCAGCAACACCAGCCTTAGATAGAGCACAAGTGAACTCTTTAGTATGCTCTAGGAGAGATATGCTTATCTCCTTAAGTCAAGACAATGTACAGTTGAAAGTATCATTATTAGTCGGGTTGTTAGCTGAGATGCATATAAAACCTACTCTGAGAGAGAAGATCAAGGAGGCCCAGCAAGTTGATGCTGCAGTTCAGCAGATCAGATCGGAGTATGGTGACGAGAAACGAGATGGTTTCCATGACTCAGATGATCAAGTAGCCTGTTATCATGGTAGGATGATAGTGCCGGATGTGGATAACTTGAGGAAGTTAGTCCTGGAAGAAGCTCATTCTTCGATGTATGCTATGCATCTAGGAAGCACCAAAATGTATCGAAACTTGAAAGATATGTATTAGTGGCCTGGAATGAAGAAGGACGTTGATGAGTTTGTTATGCGGTGTCCTGTGTGTCAACAAGTTAAAGTTGAACACCAGAAACCTGTAGGAACAATGCAACCTCTACCCATACCACAATGGAAGTGGGATCATGTAACCATGGACTTTGTTGTTGGCCTACCTAGGACAAGCAAAGGGCATGATTCCATTTGGGTAATAGTTGATAGGTTGACAAATACAACACACTTCTTGCCTATCAAAACAACCTATTCTGTTGAGAAGTTAGCATAGTTTTATGTGGAAGAGATAGTACGGTTACACGGAGTCCCAGTCACCATTGTTTCCGGCAGAGGTCCCCAATTTACTAGTCGTTTTTGGGAGCGACTTCACAAAGCTTTAGGCACTCAATTAAGGTTTAGTACAACCTTTCATCCTCAGACTGATGGACAGTCAAAAAGGACTATACAGACCTTGGAAGACTTGCTTAGAGCATGTGTTCTCCAGTTTACCAGAAGTTGGGATCTACACCTAAGCTTGATAGAGTTTGCCTACAACAATAGCTATCAACATATCATTGACATGGCACCTTATGAAGCTTTGTATGATAGACGTTGTAGATCACCCCTATGTTGGTATGAAACCAGTGAATATCAACTGTTAGGTCCTAAACTTGTGCATCAAACCACAGAGAAGATTAAAATAATACAACAACAGATAAAGACTACACAAGATAGGTAGAAATATTATGCTGATAAACGTTGTAGACCCTTAGAATTCCAGGTTGGAGATAGAGTGTATCTCAAAGTCTCACCTTGGAAAGGAGTTCTTCGATTTGGAAGGAAAGGGAAGTTAGGTCCTAGGTTTATGGGGCCTTATCCAATCATTGAATGGATTGGAAGGGTAGCCTATAAACTAGAGTTGCCACCAGAGTTACAGAGGTTACACCCTGTGTTTCACATTTCTATGCTGAGGAAATGTCTTCCTGATACAGAATCAGTTCTACAACCTATGGAAGTAGAATTGAATGAGGATATATCTTATGAGGAAGGACCAGTGTCAATCCTTGATAAAAGAATTAAAAAGCTGAAAAAGAAAGACATAAGTCTTGTGAAAGTCCTCTAGAATCACCGTGGTGTTGAAGAAGCCACATGGGGACTAGAGGAAGAGATGACAAGGAAATACCCTGCTCTTTTCTCTTAATATGTTTTGTTGATTTCGGGGACGAAATCTTTGTAAGGGATGGATAACTTGCAACATCCCTGACCTGGGTTATGAACTAACCCTAGGTGTTTTTCTTAAATATGTGATTAGATGCTTGTGGTTATCTTTTGATATGTAATTAAAACTTCTGAGGAACATATATCTCCTTTTCTGTCCTTTTTGAACAATGTTGTAATATTGTTTTGTTAAAAATGGACTTATGTGCAAGTTACCCAATTAGAGGGGTTAGCTTGCAAATTGCACATGTTAAGATGTTCCTCTGATGATGAGACATCATGAAATTGAATATGATGTAGTTATATGGATTCTCCTAGCTTGGGCACCAAGATATAGCTTGTAGAGCAATCTTTGTGTTTTAAAACCTAGTTTTGGTGTAAAGTGCAATTTACCCAAAATCTAGGGTGCAACATGTAAAATACACCCTCTAGAGTATCTTTCATGACTCTTGACATAAAGTAGATCAAAGATAATGAGGAGGGCGCCTCATTTGAGTAATCAAATAAGAAAGATAACCTTTATATCTAAATAACCAAGTTTTGTGGAAAATGACCCTTTTATATGTACAACTTAGTAAGGCACTTGGCTTCTTTTCCTCTAAACCTAGGATAAGGGAGGAGTTTTGCTTAAGGGAAGAAGGGAGAGACGTGGCCAAGGAAGGGAGAGGGACTTATTTGAGAAATAAGAAAGTAATCCTCTTTGCCTTGAAAATATACCCAAAATATATAACTACATCTTTTTCACAAAGCAAGGGATCATTTCCCTTCATTCCTTCAGTTATCTCTTTGTTTTGGTCGACTAAGGAGAAGTTCAGGATCAGAGGAGAACGACCAAGTTGATTTAGGTAAGCTTTGACCATCACCTAGCTCAGATTCATGGAGGAAAACCTACTACAAGGTTGGTTTGTTAGTTTTCCTTACACAACTCTTCTTTCTAGCCATCTTCTCCATCCAAATCTTGAAGAACGGACATTGGGCAACCTTTGGAGCTTCATCCACCATTAAAGCTACGGAGCTTGGAGGTCTAGATCAGATCCTAAGGCGGGTTTTATAACTCTAAACCTTAAAGTTTTGTTTATGCATCTTCTTCCTATGAAAACGTTGCTTGTTCCCCTTTCTTAGACACTTCTATGAGTTCTTGCAACCAAATCCGTGAAGAACAGTCCATGTTCTTGAGGTAGAAGAAGATTGCATTATTTCCAAATTTTATCCTAATCTTGCTTTAGCAAACGATCCTCCACCTCTTTCCCAAACGGTTTGCAAAACCGTTTGGAAGCAAATGATTTCAAAACCGTTTGGGGAGCAAATAGTTTCATAAGAACGTTTGGGAGCAAACGGTCCCAAGACCGTTTGGATGTGTTGACCAAGCATTGACCATTTGGAGGACTGAGGTACATAATGTGGACTAATCATCCACCAAAAATCATCATCTAATTCCAAGTAAATCACCAAGTGAAGGCTCATTAGTCACCTAAACCCTAATCGGGTTTATTGCTGATTTCAATGGTGCAATCATGTTGAAGTTTGGGTTGAGTGGCCCTAACGGTTTCAAAACCATTTGGGGATCACCCAAACAGTCTCAAGACCGTTTGGTGATCACCCAAGACCATTTGGGGTCAGGTCATGACCCAATTGAATGATGGTTCAATGGTTTCAACATCAATTAGGCCCATGTTGATGCATGTTAAAGGGTGATCGATTCCAAACCCTAATCCAATCAATCCAAACCCTAATTGGTGACCAATTGAGGATCAATTGAGGGTCAAATCAGTAAGGAGTGACCTAATTGACTCAATTGATGAGTGGCTAACCTTTGCATGATCGATTGAGGGGTTCAACCATAGAAACCCTAACTCAATTGGATAGGTTGAGGCACTTTTTGGTCCATGCGGTTTTGAGGGTGTTTGGTCCAAACGGTCTCAAGACCGTTTGGGACCCAACGGTCCCAAGACCGTTTCGGACCAAACGATCCCAAGACTGTTTGGTGGTCATGCGGTTTCAAGATCGATTTGGTCATGCAGTTTCAAGATCGATTTGTCCATGCAGTTTCAAAGTCAAAGTTGGCACAAATAGCCAACGAGACCAAATGATCTTCACATCACCTATGGAAAATGGTCTTGATGGTGTACTTGGCCATGTGGTCTTGAAAGTCAAAGGGACCAAATGGTCAACAACTCCATGCGGTTTCAAAACCGTTTGGAGGTTGAAAGTGCAAAACCGTTTGGGGTCTTTTAAGGTCAAGATCGTTTGATACCTTAGTGGCCAAAATGGTTTAGTAGTTGTTTAACTTAAACCCTAAAGATACCTAAAGTGATTAAGGGAATAAGTAAATTGCTAGTTGATGCATGTTATGGTCAATGGTGAACATTACAAAAGTACCCTTAGTGGGTTAGTGTGACTAATACCCCTTGATCAAGCAAACCCTAATGACCATAATGGTGATGACATAACTTATGTTATTAAGGTTGATTTAACTTAACTGAATCTAGAGTGATGTAAACATCATCTAATAGTAAGCAGAGAGAGAAGACTCCTAATATGAACAAGAATCAAGTAAAATACCTCCAATATGTATGAATACACATAATTAGGGTATGATCCTTCATAGCGAGATCATGGAAACCCTAATTATGGTGATTAATGAATCTTAATCTAATTTGAAGGCATTAATGAAAGTAATCTTCATACATGATGATGGTATGATCTCAATATCATGTAATGTGAATAGTAAACCCTAATTTTAGGGTAATATCACATTATGTGAATAGTAAACCCTAATCTAGGGTGATATGATGAAATGAACAGTAAACCCTAATTCCAGGTTATGTTGTTAAGCATGAAACTTCATGATTGAAGTATGAAATAAGGAATCACTGTTCCTAATTAAGATAAAGGGGTTGAATAACCCTAATTGAATTGAATAGGGAAAACCTAGCCTTATTGAAGGCATGATGGTACAACCCTTGACTTGAAAGATTATCTATGTTTTGTAAAATGCTGATATAGAGATATATTGCCTATTGTCAAATATATTGACCATGCAGGTTGTTATAAAGAAGTGATTATAACCAGGTAAGGTTTATGATGTCATATTCATTAAAAGCATGTTATAAGCTTTATGAATAATGATTTACTATGTTTCCTGGTTTAAGTGGCAACATATGAGATTGACAGGCTATAAGAGCCATGAGCAATATTTACATTGTTACAATCAAGGTCATGTTGTTAGATGACTTATGATGATCTAAGGGTTTGAACACCCATATTCCTGAATCACAATGATGAGATGGTTATGGAATCGACATCCCAATGATAATTGGATGTGAAATGAGTTAAACTTGATACATTTAGTATTCTTCCTGTATAGCAGTTATCTTAATGGTATATGTTTGAAAACATGCCTGATGCTAAAAGAATGCTATAATGTACTTAAATAATCAATTATAATCATATCATGTAGAGCCCTGATCATAGATCCATCATTGTCAGTAGTTTAATGATGGTGAAATAGGTTTTCCTAAGGGAACTCCTGGAGAACATACTTTTGAGTATGTTGGGGTTATGGATGCGAATATCCTTACGTCCTAATGTAGGAATTGATGTAAGATGTACCTTTAATCCATCAATCCTTCATTATATGTTTATGCCAGGATGATGTATCACTAATCTCCCGATGATGTTGTTAATGCCGCATCGGTGTGAGATAAACAAGAAATCCCTCGATGGAAAAGAGAGTACAGAATGCCACTGTAGCTCTAAATAGCGAAGTTGCCAAAATACCCTGGAAAGCTATTATAGCAGAGACATGAGATGTCCTGCATGTTGATCCTCACACTGACTGAGGAAGATGAGGTCATAAGAATCCGACTCTTTTGATGACCTATGTATGGTACCGATGCGATTTCGTAATGGTCGGTTGGAGAATGAGCGGTATACCTCATCTCCTCAGGTCATAATAATGCTTGAAAAACATAATCAGCCGTGTAGCATAACTGCTTAGGTTGAACTACGAGAAACAATGACTGATGATACATTGTTTAGAATGTTCTAGTTAAATGGCTAGTATACATGTCCTTCATATTTCTTATTGAGGTATGCTTTGATATTAAATTAAGTTATAATTGAAATGATTGCCTTAAGAGAATGTTGCTTTACTAAATATTAAACTTGTTGTTGAATGTTTATAGTTATATTGCTTATTGTTATTCCTTTATTGCAATAACAAAGCTTCTGGTGGAGAGTTATAACTCTCGCTGAGACAATTATTCAAATTGTCTCACCCCCGTGGGATTCGACTTTTTAGGTGGACGTCGAGGACGGAGGAACCCATCTGAGGGTGAGCAACAACAACAGCAGAAACTTTAGGGACAGTAGTGATTCTCAGGTGGAGACACTGTCTGTCAAGTCTTGTAGATAGTATGTCCTATGTGTCGTCTCTGTACTCTCAGGTCCTAGGAGTCAGTAGATCTGAGGTTTTTGGCTTAATGCCTCGAGATTTTTGTATCTTGCCTTGTACAGATAACAGGGCAATTGATGTATGTAATCACTCGAGATGTGTTTTTGTAGAGATGTAATGATGAATCATGTTGTAAATAATTTATCTTGTTACTTTATGAAAGAGTTTTGTGGTTTAAAGATCTCTTTCCAAAAAGTTTTAATTTTTAGTGATTTTTAATAATTACACTACTAGTTAATCGCTTCCGCATTCATTGATCTTGTTTTCGTGATTCGATCGTCTCAGGCAGTGTCTGCTCCACGTGCCATGCTATTTCACACATATCAACTTTATTCACAATTTCGTAAATTAGAATATTAAAGCTTAAACGTATATTTGTGATATCTTGTTTACATGTATTTTATTGTTTCGTGGTGGATACCATAATCCTTATCATCCATAACCCCAATATTCAGGAGGAGGAGGAGAGAGAGAAACTTTAGGCACTAAGAATTTGTTAAGTGAAAGGGGATAAGGAAGGGATGAAAGTAGATGAGAAATCCTAGAGGTATATTATTTCAAATGAAATCCTTGACTTTGGATAGGCCAGAAACACGGGTATAGGAGTCCTCTTAAACTGACTAGTGGAGAGGAATAAAATATTTCCAACCCCCAACCTGTGGTCCATTCTAAACACCTCCTTCGAAGGAAAACAGTCTAATATCTCCCTTTGGTTTCCAATGAATTTGTAAAATTTAATAATTATTAGGGATTATATTGAAAATTGTGCTCTAATACCAAATTTAATGACCCCACTCCCAACAACCCCCAATTAAGGAAGTCCAGAAGGAAGGAGCCAGTACCATTACACAAATGATATGTTGTTATGCACATCATCAAAAATAATTAGTGAATTCTACTAAACAAAATGAGTTTGGTACAAGATAAAAATTCTTTTTTCTAAAAGCTTACAAAATATGGGTTCTAGGATTACACCCAAGAAAAATACCAACTATTTATATCTTATGTCCATTACTTTGTTTGTTTTCTTTCAGTGCTTCTTTTCTTGAATGTCCAATTTCTATCAAGTAGCGGATTATCTATTTGTAACAACATAAACCATCCAATTATTTTTTAACAAATCAAATTTAGCATTTTCGATCATAACTACTCAATCCTGATCTATTCATCCTTTATCAAAAATCGCTCAGGGTTATTGTCTCAACAGGGGACATGGGCTACCGACTTTCCCAAGAGCTTGGTGCCTCATTCATTATAGACCACCGACTCCCCCAAGAGCTTGGTGTCAGGCCACCGACTCTCCCAAGAGCTTGGTGCCATATTGGTTAAAGGCCATTGACTCTCCCAACAGCTTGGTGCCATCAGAGATCTAGAAGAGACTTGGGATCAAAGTTAATTGTGTCCATATATACTTTGTGATAACCATAGTCACTTTATAGGACAAGGAATGAAATAAACAAGCAAGCAAACATTTGCAAACCATGTGAGGAAAATTTTGGGAAGCCACATGAAACTACAATGATTATTCATAGGCATAACCACATACCTGATACAGGAGTATTTCAATGTCCAAACAAGAATAACCAAGGATAACCAAACAAGCAACCAAGCAACTGAACTTGAAAGTTCAAGGCATAACACCCATGTACCACTAAAGGATTTCAAGATCAACTTTTACAGCTGACTTGGTTTGCAAGTTAAGTTATTAAGTCCATATTGGTGTTTCAATAAGTTCCAATCTCCATAAGTTCATTTATTACCCTTAATACTCTTTTGATCCATAAAACCTAGTTTTGGTGTCACCTTCATGTTTATAAAACTTACCTTATTATGTAGAATTACAACTTTTATCATATTAAGATTTTGAAGATGAAAGAATATGCATCTTAACATTTTTTTATTGCTGAGGGAAACCCACCCCCAGGCAGAGGCCCAGATAGCTGGGATGGATATGCATCTTAACATTCTTATGTTGACAAACCATAATTCCATCATTAAAGGTACTCTTAATCACACAGAAACCCTAATCCTTCAAATCTTGGATTATGATGTTCATATGAATCCAAAGTGTTCTTTTATTCATAACATATCAATCTTTGACTAATAATATCAACTAAGTTCATTAGATCTGTTAATACTAAAAAATTAGGGTTTTGATCCATCAAAAGCACTAAAGACATCAACTTTAGGTATTTTTCTAACTAGAAGCATACTCAATTTATGATTACATTTCTATTAGACTGCTCGCATTTTTCTTAGCAAGATACATATATTATTTATAAGTTTCGGCCAAAGAATGATTTTTTAATCGATTTTACAAGATATAACTATTTTCCTGATTTTCTGACTAGAGAGGAAAAGAAATTACCTTTTTTAAAATACACCCATTCATGGTTCTTCATTAACCATGGTGAGGATTGTGTGGTTTGCATTGATTGTGCCCACTAACACTACTCGTAAATGTGGAAAGGCCTGGACCGTCAATCTTTCTCGCTAGTCAGCAGTTGACTTCAATCCTACGCCCCCAACCCTTCCCCCTTTCTTCATCTTTAGGTATTCTGAGGTGGTGATGTCACGGTGGAGGGCTCGTCATAGGAGATGCAATCAAGGAAAAGAGAGGGAGTCTGGGTATGAGAGGGTTCTTTCAGTGCTCTGGTGGTCAAGGTGAGTGGGATGGGGGTCCTTTTATAGATGGAGGATGTGGGATTTAGGGTTCCCGATCCCCACAGAGCTGGCCATGGCAGTAGAAGTTCTAGTTTATTCCAAAGATCTCCTCTTCACTCCAAACCTATACCTTTCCTCTTTTTTTTCATGTGGTGAAGCCATCGGTCCTAATATTTTGCGCTGAGGTGATCCAGAGAGGAAGGCATGGACCTCGATTCCTCGTGTGTACATGCCTCCTTTCCCAATCTGTCACGAGATCAGGGAAAAGACGCGAGCTGTCAGATACTTCGATATGACAGTCCTCTCATGCGTGATAAAATAAATCCTATTTTTCTTATTCTATTTACATTGTGACATTAATACTTTCCCATTGTATTATTTACACTTTAGGGATTTTTGTAAAATACATATCTCCTAATACACTTATCCTTTTAATCCCAAATTTTGAGGAAAAATCTTTAATGACTTAAACTACTCACGCGAAAAGAATTGGGTCATAATTCGAATAGAAAAGCATCATTTCTAAAATATAAAAGATTATCCATTTTTAAGGCATATTCCATGCATTCAAACATATCTTTTATCTTTCTTTCTTTTCTATTTCCCTTATTTTGATTTTTCTTTTTATTAGAAAGCATGTGAAATTGGAAACCACTTTATTGTAGACATCCATTCCACCTTCTATAAAAGTCCACATTATTCTTAGGCATATGTAATCATTATTCAATTTCTTTTGCCTTTTTACTTATCATGGGTTTTTCACTTACCCTTTTTCCTATTTATCCTTCATTAGTTTGATAAAAAGGGAAAACTATGAAATCTTTTATTCAAGGAAAATTGCAAAGTAACACATTTTATAAAACAATGCATATAAATTTCCAACCAAACCAATTTTTCATAGATTAACTACATAACAATACAAACAAAATTGAGGTTATAACAAAATGGAATATGACATGAAGGTTTATTACCTTGTGTTTGGCACTGTGACATGTATACATATAGTGGGACTGGGCATTTTTATATGCTTTTATGCATATATTTAGGATAGACCAACTTGTGATCCCTACCATTTATCTTACCTCACTTCATCCCGAAGTTGTATTGAGATATCTAGGGAATCCAGATATCCTTAGATATTGTACGAATGGCTAAGTTGAATTACTAGCAACTAGACAATTGACTAAGTGACATGCCTCAATCAGCCCAAGTTATATACATATTACACCCATGTATCATATCAATTTAGGTTTAATTGGTGATAAACTTGGTTGTGCCTCTGAAATGAGTATCTAAATTGTAATGAGATGCATATATATTGGCTGAAATTTGTGTAGGTTGCCCCAATGTGAGAAAGGATTGGGTAAGCATGTACTTCTTAGTGTACTATTAGTTCATGTACTTATTTGTTTTAGTACTTCCTCCATATTGGCATTTTAAATGTTATATCATATCACTAGGGTCTGGGGTCTCATCCATGTGATTTTTCACACTTTTTAGGTGAGTGATTGAACAATCCCGAAAACAAAAAAGAAGATCAACAAGGAGGAAATTGGCCTTAAGTTATGAGGTGGGGTATGTTTCTGTGAAGGTATCTCAAAGGTAGACAATATTTGTACGACCTCCCATAAAGATAAAACATTTAGGGATAGAGTATTACATGTCCTTATACACTCCGGTCTGATGTATAATGTTTTGTACCATCCTTTGTACACCTTGAGTTTTGACATGTATGCACGGCTTCTAGAGTCATGCTCATAAGAGTTCTAAGATTTTATGTGCATGTTTTATAGTAATGCCACATATGTAAAGCTTGACCTTGCTAACTTTTATTGTGATATTGTGAGTGCAGACTTTAGACATTTTGTAAAGCTATGTCTTATAAATTTTAAAATTTGTTATGTGTTCCTATGAACTCTGGTGAGGATTTGAGTCATGATAATGCCATATATGGCATCATTATGTGGTTAATGATTCTAATGATTTTAGTTTAGGTTTCTTTATTAATCTCGCTATTGTTTCCTTGGAGCATCATAGTGTCCAACAAATATATTTTCATTTTTTGGACCCTATATAACAACTATTTTTGTACTTTGTAGAACTTCCTAATAGCTCAACCAATGACCAAATTTATACCGATCGATGATGAAGAAATCTTAACTGACAAATGAAGTATCTCAATCAAAGAAGAAATCTGCACATGAGCATTTTGTTCATCGACTGAATTTCTCATCAGTTAAGAAATTAGCCAATGACATTAATTGAGCAAACAACAATACTGTTTAGCAAGCTATCTCTAGGACAATCTCAGTCGATCAAAGTTTTTTGGAAGAAGTTAATAAATTCTAAGTGAAATATAATTCTGATCAATTTATTTATCTCAATAAAACTTCTGAGCTTACTTACTAGTCATACAATTATTCCAAGTGATTTCAAAAATAATCTAAGGATAAAACTATTCATTATTCCTTACTGTTCTTTTAGTATATATGACTTCTTTTTTCCAAACTAGCATTTGCATGTTTAGGCATTTGAAATTTTTTTCAGTCTAAAACCACTCAAGTAGAAATATTAGACACACATAAATAGAATGGTTTAGTCATCATAAATACATGAGATTAAGGAAATGTAGCCTCTTGAGTCAACAATCACAATGAACATCGAAGAGTTAATTCTGGTACAATTGTTGGAAACATTAATCTATAACACAATGAATGATGATAACTTTCTTATCCAAGAAAATCTGACTATCAGACACAATATGACGATTAGATTGATGTGATATGTGATTTAGACCAAAATTTGGAAAAATAATAAAAAATCACCTAGATAAATCAAAACCATCATGGGACATCATTATTGGAAATCTGGCCTTTTGAAAAAATCAAAACTATTTCTTGTTTTTGGGATGAAGATATATGGCATATGTATCTACTTTTGATCCAAAGTATGTAGATGAAGTTCTTCTCGATAATTATTGGATTTTAGGTATGAATGAGAAACCAAATGAGTTCATAAAAATTTATGTTTTTGATTTATTTCTGAAACCTAAGATTAAAGATATCCTATCAACCAAATGGGTGTTTCAAAATGAATCAAATGAAGCCAAGACGTGGTCAGGAATAAAGTAAGAATGGTTTCCCAAGAATAAAAACAAATCAAAGAATTGAATTTCACAAAATATATGCTCACGTAACTTCATTGGAGTATATTAGGATTCTTTTGGCCCTAACACTTCACAAGAAAAGTACATTATTTCAAATAGATGTAATTGCATGTTAGAGTAGAATAATTTAGGAAATGCATTGTTCAAACCTCACATCATGATGACATCAAATGTCAAAAGTGTTTATTAAAAATATAAAGGAGTTGTATGGGTTAACACAATATCCTAGAAGTTTGTATAACCATTTGAAGACTTTTTCATTATGGACAAGATCTTACAATTGGAAATTTTGTACTCCACTTCATTTATAAAAAAATATGGTTACAACTTTCTTATGATTCATATGTATGTCTATCATCTTATTTTTGGAGTGTCTCAAGAAAATATTTTCCCTCAATTTAGTACAATCACAAAAAAAGAGTTTGAGATGATTCTTATGGATAATTGACCTTTTTCTTGTGTTTTGAAATTATGATAACTCCTTGTGGTTTTCTTATCAACCAAGAATAACCACTTAGAAACTTACCAGATGATCTAGCACGAAAAAATGTAAATCTACATCTACTCCTATGACCACTTCAATATAATTAATAACAATGTAGATGGTGAACCTAATGACAACCATTTATGTAGGGTATGATTTGTAGATCTCGTTACCTCTTGTAATGACATTTTTTGTTAGCTCCTATGCCAATTTTCAGTCAGATTGTATCAATATCCTTTTGGTTACTGTAAACATATTCTTTGATACTTAGGATTATGGGTTTTGGTATCCTATTGAGTGGATATTTAGTTTACAAGAAATGTTGAATAAAATTATGACAATTGGCATATTCATTGGAAGAGCACTAGTGGTGTTAAATTTGTATGACTAAATCATTAGTATCTTGGCGTAGTAACAAAAAAACCACAATTTGCTTATCCACAATTGGAGATGCTTTATGGTTAGTGATTTCTATTGTTTAGAAATATTGTAAATGAAACATGTCTTACAAGATTATGGTTTCTCATACCTATATTTAGTGACAACACCGACCCCATAAATCCAAACCGCATCCCATGTTACATATCTAATCCACACATATTGATATTCAACATCATTTTCTTAGACACCATAATGTCAACCAAGACATAAGTTTACACCATTTAGCTACAAAGAAGATCAATTTGCATACATCTTCACTAAACCTATTGCTTTGGAACAATTCTAAGTCATAAGAGACAAGATGAACACTACTAGATGATGTACATTTTGATGTGTTTTATCTTTCAATTATTGAGATTATCAATAAATTCATACTTTGTGTTGGGCTTATTCAATCTCATACATTTGATAGATTATAGTCTAAACTAGACCTTAAGAAGTCAAAACTTTAAGTATAATGTATTTCATAATATGAAAATAAACACTTACAATTGGACAAATCATGGGAACATAATCTTTCATCATGTTCAATTATTATGTTATACTAAATGGAATCATATCAAAACTCTAGACTGTTAAATAACACATTCAAAATCAAATTATATAAGTAGGGAACATACTATTTATAAATAAAATTTCCAGCCAAACTATTGTTTGTTTAATTGAGGGACCTCTCAATTGGCACCCACATGTACAAAATATATAGGGAGTCAATCTTGTCCAATCACCCAAGAAGGGGTGGTAATATATGGGGGTGAGTGAGGGATACAACCTCAAACTTGCATCAGGGATTGAGACACCCAAAGTAAGTCACTTGTAATGTTCTAAAGTGTTGAACGAACAACAATTGATACTTTCTTCCCTAAATTGGTTCTGCCCAAATAATTTTCTTCCATATAATAGAATTATGCAAAGCAAAAAATTTCTCAATGTGGTCAAGCATTCTCAACTGAGAAAAGAGGTGGAAAAACAAGCCACTCCAAGACACGTAATATATATGTTCCTTTATATTTTTTACAAAACCATCACAAAGACATGTGTCTTGGTAGATATTGCCAATCAGTTTCCTTGCCTTTATGATTATATGTGCAAATTTAGGTGTCTTGGTAGATATCAATATCTAGTTTCCTTCCAACATCAAATCCACACAATGTGCAACACATGGGGCCCAATGTGAACTTTCCTCTTTTTGTATAAACTTATTACCCATGCTAACATTATTAGTATCATTATCTACATTGACTTGGACCACATTTTCTTCCTCAATCCTAGAAACCACCTCGTCAAGCACAAAAACCATATATTTGATTGTGTTTTTCATACAAAAGTAGCATTGATAGAGTATAGGTAGTATGACCCTTTAGGATTATTGATAGGAAAATTAGCATAACCTCTCTATCTCCTATCAGATCAACCATTGGACATTATACTATGACTGTGTATTTTCCACTATTTCTCATAACCTCTTTTTAGTTCTTTTGTATGTCCATGTTGCTTCTATATGAGCGGAAACCTATTCTAGTGATAGGAGGGTGGGAGAAACCCTCTACCACATTGTATTCCATCTTCTAGCATAACTTTAAAATATGTGCAATAAATATAATTTAAAGGTATACTAGTATCATAGAACCGCGTGACTATTCTATCATAAGCCACTTGCAAGACATAATTTTGAAATACAATATCAATAGACTTATGTATTTTTCCACCTTATTTTATTTGGGCAACAACCTCCATGTGGATAGGACACACAAAAGAGTCAGGGGATCCATGTACTTTTGTACTTTCTTTGAAGCCAAAGCCAAAACTACAAGTAGGATTGGTGGGTGGTACAATAGATGTATTCATAATAGAGGGATTAGAAGGATTATCATCATCACCACATAAGTTAACACCATTATCATTGTGATTGATGCTCACTATACTCATTTAACTCATCTGGCATGCCTTGAGTACTCCTTGAACACTTGACATGGAAACTATCAATAATGTGTTGCTTCATTCAAGTAGTTCTCATATACACACATTGGATTTTGTTCTTATCTGATGGATTAGGCCAGAACCATTATTCCACATGTATGCATTAGTACTTATACCACCTTTAACGTCGGTTAAAATAGCCCTATATCGTCAGTTTTTTACTAACGCCTAAGTGAGTGACATTACATTTATGGATATTCTAGGTCAGTTTTTTTGGAAATGGTCAAGTTGATTGGATGCTATGAAAACATAAATTGACCACTCAAGTGACAACTCAGTGTGATAAAGTATTGTGGAATTGCTCTGTGTTGTCAGTTCTAAGCAAGCAACTAATACTATATCTCGTCATTTCTATCACCATAACCGATGTTGTACTTTCCTTTTTAGGTAAAATTATAACTAATAAGGGTAGATGTGTCAACTATTGTTGTTAAATAACCGACATCACAAATATGCAATTTCAGGTTTTTCAGAACAACCGACACCACATGTTGTTTGTGTCATCGGTTCTATCACCAAAACTGATGCTACATACCAACTGGTAGCACGATTGTGTTTACCATCATGACCATTTTTGAATATCTTTGTCATCAATTTAAAGATAAGACCGATGACACAATTGGTCTATAGCGTTATTTTTCTGAAGAAATTGATGACAAAGAGCTACAACGTAGGTTTTTTATAATAACCAACACCACAATTATGTTTTTTAATAGTAGGTGTGCAAATCTACTGTCCAGTTGTTCAGTAGGATGAAGAATTTGTAGTTCATTAGTAATACATGTTTCATCCTTTGTTCAGCTTAACAACAAGCCAAAACACCTGCAAAACTTACAATAACAATGATATGCACACAATTCGTCCGCCTACATACATTTTCATTGGTCAATCCATTCTCTCCAAAACTTAATTCCATTCTCATGCACATATATGATTCAAAAAACACAAACACAATTCCATTCTCATGACATGTACAAAGTGCAATTCTCATGGTATTCATTTCTTTTCACATTCGTTCACAATCATGCATATATACACACATCATTCACATATGCATCAACAATTCACTTTTATCAAATTTGAAGTTGTAAAAAATCATAACCACCACATATATGTAGAAATAAATGACATCAAGGTTTACAAAACTCATATTTTATCTGAATCAAAATCGAAGTTAACTTCCTTAATTAAGGAATGTGCCCACTCTTCTCATATCTCATCAATCTATTCTTTTGTATATGATTTTTTCATGTCAAACCTCTGGAAAGAGAATGACATAATTCAAGAGTTTGATTTGATTTTTTCGTATTATTAAATGAGACTATTTACTTATGATTATCAAGATTATATAGGCTACCTTTTATACATAATAATTGTCTAGGATTGCATGTCTAACAATTAGGTCCACATATTGTATCACGTAGTATCTGCATGTCCAACTATTGTCTTGTATATGACACTATAAATTTACAGTTATGCTTAATAAATAAAAGTAAGCATAGTTGGCATATATATGCATTGGAGTCAGAAAACTACCTCAACATCCTTCTAACTTAATGGTTTCTTTTTCTATCACATTTCCTCTGAACTTTTTGAATTCTTTTATTTTCCTATAAGTTAAACTAACATATTTAATTGAATTTATAAATAGTCATGTAACTAATGATGCACACATTAATATATGTTGGTCGATATTAAAATTTACTCACATATATAATGCTTTTTTGCTATCTACTTTCTCACCCGAAGGATTTAGATAATACACAATTAGTGTCTCAGAGACAATTACCAACAACACTCATTGATCATTACTGAGTGAAAAAGGTAAACAAAAGAAAAGTCAAAATCAACAACGAAATCTAATTTATAAGTTTTATAAACAAAGTTCCCAACACATACCCAACATTGAAAGAAGCTATAATCACATTCTTTCTCGCATTATCAAAATATTTAAATACGGTAGAGCAATAATCAGTAACAGGTTTTGGGTCTCTATAT
This sequence comes from Alisma plantago-aquatica, assembly GCA_963693085.1. Lineage (NCBI taxonomy): Eukaryota > Viridiplantae > Streptophyta > Magnoliopsida > Alismatales > Alismataceae > Alisma > Alisma plantago-aquatica. Next base: position 1,215,400,196 of record OY856412.1, read on the forward strand.
ACATGTCTAATCAATGATGGAACTATAAATATAACATTATATAGTGCAAACTCCCTACACACCTTATATAAGTAGTTGTAAAACATGTATGTATGCATTATTATATAAAAAACAAATTAATATATATAATGGGGAATTTGTCCATAATATCTCACTATATCTAGAGTTCCATCACCATTTATTCAACCAAGAAAAAGTAAAAAAAACTTCACAAAATCTTGCAAGAGAACACTAGTACCATGAGCTTGACCTACAAGATCCTCCTTAATATGGACCATCATAATCAACCCTTCTTCTAAGTCACTTAGCTATAGTGCCAGCCCCCTGCACTTAGGACCTAGCAAGTTGAACATGTCCTTTGCAATTCTAGAAGGTAAATGAATATTTGGAGGAAGTGGAGGACAAAATGTAGGGGGTTTATTAGGTGTTGTGACTAATATATATATATATATATATATATATATATATATATATATATATATATATATATATATATATATATATATATATTCTCATATAAATTGCCAATTATATACATAAGTAGAAAATACTCACAAATACAAACACAATGAAAATCTAGCAGACATCGATATAGACAAATATTGTATGGGCCACATGAACACACCAATTTTTGAATTAACTATCATGTTGTGGTCAGGGTGGGCATGTGGTAGTGGTGTTTGTTTCCAAGAGTCATAGACAAGCTTGATAGACACACAAACCACATCGACGGGCATTGAAACACCGCAAATCATGTCATTTAAAAGGGGTGGTTAAGTGTTGCCTAGTGGAATGACATATTCTTCTAGTAAAAGATGCCATGGCCTCAACCCTACAAATTTTTATATAGTATTATATACACCTAATCACAAACATATTGTAAATTCACTTGAAAGACTATTATATCACAAAAAGCCTTACACCGGGCATGCCAATTGGAAAGTCCATGGGATTACTCCTAACCACCTTTGTCGTGGGAGGCCACCTTGTATGAAGAGTGGGGTGGCATAGGTAATGTTTGAGGAGGTTGAGACTGAGAAACCTGCACTATTCTTTGCCTCTGCATTATGTAGCCACCTAGACCCAAGTTGCAGTCATGCATATTCTTTGCACACCTTTCTTTTTTAGCCACATGTAAATCCTAAATAATAGAAACCATAAGAATGTATTTTTAATAAGTAATATACTCTGCAATACATTTAATTCATCTGATTAGTCATAAGAATCTACGTACAAATAAAATAGGCTTAATACCTTGAATTCATCATTTATATTGAAGAAACAAACAATTCTCACACGTTCGGGTCAAGATAGACCCATTGCTCAGTGGTAGACTTCTTGTTCTTGTTGCTCATCATGTATTCTCTTGTTAGACTTGTCCCATAACACCTAATAGCCTTCAACAATGTTGCATCACCACTTTACAATGTAGTTTTTCTTCAAGGTCAAAGATGCTCTGTAAGATTTCATATACTTGATGGGCATATTAATAAAAATATAATTGAGAATATCTTTAAAGATTAGAATACCTCACACATAAATCCTACCATATGTAGTGTTTTGTGGAAGGATTTGTCAACCAGTGTGGGAACAGACATTGTGATCTCTGACCAAATGTATTGACAACCTGTGATATTGTTACAACCCCAAATTTTTGGGTTCATATGGTTGGAAGTGCAATTTCCCCAATAAATGTATGATTATGGGAATTGTATGAATTATATGTATTGAATTGATTCCCTTTGCAATATTTCCTTTGTGCACGTGATTTCTTGGATCATAATATGTTAATGAGTCCAATATGATTAAAAGAAAAAGAAGAAATCAATTAATGCATTATTAAGAAGAAATTTGAGAAAATAATGAAAGTATGAGAAATATGTGGAAATATGGATAATGGAATAATCATGGATGAGATTTTGAGTCAAGATGGTTTATAATGGTAAAAGGAATCTAAATAAATGATATAAAAGAAGAGGAGAGAGAAAATATACATAAAATATGCCTTAATATGTAATAACTTGCATATGAAGAAAAGTCTCTCATACTTTAGAGTTTGAGTCTAAAACTTTGCACACATGAAGTTAAAGTTTTCATGGACTTTCTATAAAATTTGGATGGAAAAGGATAATAAAGAAGAGAGTTATGATTTTTGTGAAAGAATCCCTAAAGTGATGGGATATCAATAAATGTAGCACACGAATTTCCTTTCTTGAATTTACATATGATTTGGGCACGTGATACAAGTCGTGGATCTAGCATCCAACGGTGCCCACTGATCTGTCTAGATCCAGTCAGAATCAAAAAGGTAGCCGAAGACTAACCTTGGATCTCAGATTTTGTGAAAGTTAGGGCATGTGCAAGCGAGGAAATCACATGAGAAAGTTTGGGAGAAGGTTCCACACAAAATCGACCTAGGTTTTGCTAGGTTTTGTGGTTGTTCTAGAAAACTCCCAATTCCACTTGGACATGGATTCGATGATGAGGTTGAGGAGCCAACCCTAGACACCCATGCCTATATATATTCCACCCCTCAACTTGAGTTGAGGCTTAAGAACCTTGATGGCACCTCCTCGTCTCTGATTGGGATCTCTCTCATGGTTTTGCATGAGCTCTGGTGAGGAGGAGCTCACGGCGCTGCCACGGAAGGATTTCAAGTTAAAGACAACAATAGGGGAAAAGACCCTGCTACCCCCGACTTTAGAGAAGATGCGGAGGGGCAGGGTGGTACTATACCCGACATAGTGCGTGTGAGGCTAGCATGAGGCAGCATACACATGGCGAGCGGTGGTTGGCAGACACAAGCCGCATCGGATTGAGTCTTTTACTGATGTGGCATATTCTCATTGGTCTAGAAAGGTATTAACTTGTGTAAATCATAACTAATGATAGGATTATCATATGATGAAAAACTATATATGAAAGTTGATCAAAAAATGCAAGGATTCTGTTAAAAATATAATTGAAGCCTAATTCTGCTTGAAATTCAAAAAGTTCTTAAAGTTGTCACCTTAAATATTATTATTAATGAATAACCTTAATTTTGATGTTCTATGGAGTTGGGAAGATTAAGTTGGATGATCCATGAGCATATTAATATGTTGTTAATAAAAAGAAGAATTAGATCTAAAAAGATGATGTTTTCACATAATTGGCTTAATTTAGGGTTCCATGTAGATGAAAATGCATTAATGAGCTTAGAAACCCTAATTTTGATTATTATGGATTTCAATGATTTTAATTGTGAAAATCCATGAATAAAACAGATATATGATGATCCTAAGACAATTTGAGTAGAAAAGATCCTTAATGTGGATAATTTGAGTAATTATAGTTTTTATGAGTAGAAAAATTGTTTTAGGGTTTGTTGACCTAAAAAGGATAAAGTTTAAGAAATTGATCTAAGAAATAGTAATGAATACTAATGAGACTTAGAAACCTTATAAAGGTGTCCCAAGTTAATAAAGAGTTGTTTGGGATGTGATGGTAACAACTAGGTGTTATACATGTTCTTAGGATCAATGTTTGCTTGCTTGATTGATTGGCTTGCTTGATTGGACATCTAGTTGGATTTGGATATATTGCTTCTTTGAGACTCCAAATCAGGTATGTGGTTATGCTTATGGCTAATATATCACTCTAGTTTCACGATGATTTCTGAGGTTTTACTGGTTGCTGGAAATTAATTGCTTGGTTGACATTTATTTCATGCAACTATAAAGTGACTATGACTATCACAATAATTATACGTGCATGACTAGCTCAGATCCTGGTCCTCCTCTATAGATTTGATGATAATGAGATGGATGACCTAGTACATGGTATACGTGTGAGGTAGGATCATCAGGTTATCATGAGTTGATGTGTTGGCCTACCATTGGGTAGGACCATGCGACTCCATGACCCTATGTATTGATCTACCTGTAAGGAAGGATCATGGGGGGTAGTTGAGATCTACCATATGAGATGTAGTATCCATGTCCACTATAGGGATAATACAGAGGCTAGGGTATGTAAGGATTGAGTAGTCATGTTTAAAATGTAAAGTTTTTTTTGTTAAATCATAATTTCTTGCAATATATTGTTACAATTAAATGCAAGATTTTTGGTTCCCCCACATACCAGTATAATTCATTATACTGACCGTCATTTTAGGTAATATCTGAAATTGGAAAAACAGTAAAGTGGTACTGTGTAAATTAAAGTTAAAATAATAAAGGAGGATTTAGGTAGATAGAATTCTACTACAGATAGAAGTTCCAGTTACCTAATTTTGATGGTATGTTAAAAGAAAATTTTTATTCCAATTTTCAGTTTAGTCTATAGTAGAATTTATTAATTATTTTTGTTTTTTTTACAAAACCATTGATCCTATTTTGGGATAACGCCTATGACTTCTTGGTCTTCCTTAATTGGGGGTTTCTGGGAAGTAGGGTCATTACATTTGATATCAGAGCATGGTTTTCCATTTAATCTCTAATAAATAGTAAATTTTACAAACTCTTTAGAGCCCAAGGGAGTTATTAGAGGATTTTCCAATGATGGAGGTGTCTAGAAAAGGATCACGATCTGGGGGCTGGAAAAATTTTCCTCTACCCCTCTAGTCGGTCTACGAGGAATCCCATATGCCGTGTGACTGCCTGGATGAAATCAAAGGATTTGACTCAAAATAAGATACCTCTAGGATTCTCTCATATGTCTTCTTCCCTTCTCAACCCTAATTCACATAGGATTCTAAGTGCTTAAGGTTTCTCACTCTCCACCTCCTTCTAGTGCTTGGGATAAGTGTAATAAGGATTAAGGAATCCTCCAACAAATAATGAAAAGCATGTAAACAAGATGTCATGGACATAAGTTTTAATAGTTTAAGCGTAAACTAAAGATTAGTACATGCTTAGGTTGCATGGCATGTGTCATTGTGCCCTTAGGAGAATTATGAGGTTAGACCTTCATATAAGAGGATGAGGAGAGAGTTGGCCTTGGAGGAAGAATCCTCCAAGAAGAGGAAGAGACCTGGCGCATTCTCTGGGGACGATGCTAACCCTAACCCTAAGTGATAGTTAGGGAAAGATATGACAATATGAGTTGGATACCTTAGTCTTCTATACCTTCATGTATGTGGGCTATGTTGACCTAAAGGTTATACATTGTCCATATTTTGATAATGACTTAACCATTCCATTCATATGTATCTAATATGTGTATTCAAGATTGATTTTATGTGTTAGGTACATGAAAAGGATCAAATTACACAAGCCCTAGCTTGTCAAAGTTCAAGTAAAAAGCAATGCAAGTGTGCTAATTAGGAAATCCATGTAAATGACCTTAGAAGAATTTTGTAATCACTTGTATTGATGATATGACTTATAACTAAGATGAGAAAATTATGTGGGACACTTAGTACCGAGTTTTAATCACTCTTTAAGCACTTTAGAAAATAGATCATAGGTTGTTGATCGGTCGAGTTACAATCTCGACTGATCAACTGGATCAATTCTGGAGAGTGCATCGGTCGCGTTGTGCATTCACAGAACTCAACCGATCGGTTTACTGACCAAATGCTATTTTCATTAGTCAGTCAAGTTTTCCCAGGACAAACTCTAACGATGGTTTGAAAATTGGGTTTGTCTTTTAGCCAATCGGTCGAGCTACCTTTATTGAATCTCGACCAAATGTACTATACGGAAAACGCAAAAAAAAGTGATTCTAACCGTTGGCGACTTGTTTGGATGAAATAAGATATGTTGCCTTGCACAAAAATGGCTATAATTTGGCCCTAAGTGTCCCCCAACTCAAAGGGGCACCCCCAAATATAAATAGGACCACTTGGAGTTCATTTCAAGGTTTCTCTTCCATTGCATATCTTGGTCCTAACTTAGATGAGAGTGTTGTACCCCTTTGAGCCCCTTTCTCTCTCTACTTTCAATTCAAATCCATTAATATGAGTGAGTTAGGATCTATTGTAAGAGATCTATCCCTTGTATCCATGTAAATCTCTCCACCTACATCTTCCTACCCCCTTTCCTCTTTGAAGAAAAGGCTTGAAGATCTTCTCCAAGTGAAGGAGAAGGAGTTGATGTTCTTCAAGGTTGAAGAAAGCATGGTGATCAAGATCTCCGAGTGAAGGAGATAGGCAAGGTGGATGTTCAAGAAGGTTAGGTAATTCCTGGAAGGCCAAAGACTTGAAGATGGAGTGGGTAAGTCCTTGTTGAAGGCTGAAGACTCCTTTTCTCAAGTGGGTAAGTTCCTTCGATAGGTTGAAGATCCTTGCTTGAGGTATTAAGTCCTTGGATAAATGTGGTTTTGTCTTGTAATCTTATGAATGAATATAAGAGAACCAAGATTGCAAAGTCCTAGAGACTAACCACCTCTAGGTAGTGGACTGACTCACTTCTAGTTTGAAGTCTGGAACCACTCTAAGCCACTTTGTCCAAGTGTATGCTATCTTTGTATCTCATCCTTGTTATGCTTGTTAGTTAGGACTTCAAATTGGCTGTATGCTTAAGCTTTTGCACTTAATATAATTTGAAGGTCTAATTTGTTTTGTGAGATTTGTGAAGCTCTATTCACCCCCCCTCTAGAGCCCTTGATCCAACAAGTGGTATCAGAGTAGGTCTTCTCGAAGCTACTTCCACAAGTAGGAGAAGCTGGGCGATTTAGCACTTGGATCTCTCAACTTGGACAGAAGCTTCTCCATGTGACCTCCGGTCTTTGACGACACCAACTTCCTCTATTGGAAGAGAAGAATGCAGTTCTACCTCCAAGGAGTAACTATGAGATGTGGAAGGTGGTGCACCTAAAGTATAAAGATCAAAAGGGGGAAATCTCGACATAGACAGAAGCCCACATGAAGCAAGCTCAGCTCAATGCCAAAGTTGTGAGCATCAATGCATCCCTCACTCATCTGAGTTCAACCAGATCTACTCATGGGACACCACACATGAGATTTGAAACAAGCTATGTGTCACCTATGAGGGAACGAAGCAAGTAAAGGAGGCTAAGATCTACATGCTTGGTGGTCTCCTTGAGAACTTCAAGATGGGTAAGAATGAAAGAGTGACGGACATGTACATAAGGCTTAATGTCATCATCAATGAATTGGTAGCTCTTGGTAGTGTGATGGACAAAGGCACACTCAACTCAAAGATCTTGAGATCTCTTCCAAAGAGATTAGAGCCCAAAGTGACCTCCATTGAATAAGTGCACAAGCTTAGTGAATTGTCAACTGCTAGGAAACCTCCAAGCTCATGAGCCAAGGCTTGAAAAGCAAGAAGAAGAAGAAAAAAGAGAAGAGAAGGAGTCTAAGAAGATCAAGGACACCGCCTTCAAAGCTCAAATTGAAGAGATGGTTCAACAGCAACAACTTGCACTCAAGTCCCCTACTCCTTCCTCAAGTGAAGATGAAGGTCCAAATGAGCATGAAGCTAACTACTCCAAGGGAAAGCACTTCAAAGGGAAGTCTTCTTCATCTACTCCTAGGTGCTATGAATGTGGCCAATAAGGCCATTACAAGAGTGACTGGCCCAAGGCCAAGAAGAGCCACCATAAGAGCAGCCACAAGAAGGACAAGGAGTATAAGAAGGAAGGCAACTGCAACAGAAAGGAGAAGAAAGATAGAAGAAGCAAGGATGTAGCTCATGTAGCTTGGGAGGAGTCTTCCTCAAGTTCTTCTAGCTCTGAAGATGGATAATGCCACCTTGCTCTCATGGCCTCTACAAGTGATGATGTAGGTGTGGTAAGTGAGGTAAGTGAGGTAAGTGAAGTTAATTTGCATGAGTTGTCTAAAGAAACTCTTACTGATATGCTTAATGCTAGCCGGTCATCATTTACTAAATGCAAAGTTAAAAAGAAAAGGTTAGGAAAAATTATAGATGATCTTTATGCTAAGATTGAGATTCTAGATCAAAATGAAAAGTTACATCTTGATAGTATTGATACTTTGCAAGGGAAATTTCTTGATCTTGAGCTCCAATACAATGGAGTTGAAGTTGAGAATGGTGTCTACCTTAAGACCATGGCTACTCTTAAGGAAGATAACCAATAAAACTAAAAATGTAGAACTTAATCTCATTAATGAAGCTAGGAGATAAGAAACTTATGCTTATCAAAGAGAAATTCAATTGCTTAAATTTGAAAATGCTAAGTTGCTTGCTCAAGTAAATGATCTATCATCTAGAACGTGATTCTTTTCATACTAAATCCCTCTATTCAGAGGCTGACCTGTTGCATGCTAGGGATGATCTTGCTAGCTTATCTTCTACTGTAATTATGATGATAATGAAAAATTAAGAGCTTCTTTGCAAAGTTTCTTACGGGAAAGAAATCCCTTAATGCTGTCCTAGAACACTCTAACAACCAAATTGGTACTAGTAGTTTAGGATATGATGGGACTACTCCTAAGGGTACGAACAAGAACAAGAGTAAGGGTAAGAAGAAGAGTGTGGAACCTCCTTTCTTTCATGGAGAGACTTCTGGCTCTAAGAACCAAATGGTATGTGATCATTGTAAATGTGATGATCATTATTCAACTTATTGTCCTTACAAGCCAAATGGGACCAACCCAAAGATGAAATGGGTCCCCAAGCTAACCCCGGATCCCAAAGTTTGAGTTAGGCACCGACATCTTTCTTTCATGCAGGTTAAAAGAAGGTGGATTATTGATAGTGACTGCTCAAAGCATATGATAGGTGAAATCAACCATTTCAACAGATTCATAAAGAAGAAAAGAGGATCGATGACCTTCGAGGACAACAAAAAGGGTAAGGTAATAGGTGAGGGTGATGTAGACAACAAGCTTTGTGTTAAAAATGTTTTGCTTGTTGATGGTCTACATCACAATTTGATAAGTGTAAGCCAACTTTGTGGTAATGGTTATCCTGTTCTATTTACTTCTTTAGAATGTTTGCGTGTAGATTCCCTCACTTACAATGTTATATATAAGGGAACTAGAAATGGTAATCTATATGTTATTGTGCTTGATGCTCTAAAGCCCGTACTTGATAGATGCTTTGTTGTGGATAAAAATGATATATCTTTTTGACATCGCCAGTTGCGTCATGTGAATATGCATCAAATGAAGAAATTGAGAAAAAAAGAATTGGTTAGGGGACTTCCTAAATTGGATTTTAAAAAGGATGAGGAATGCCAACCTTGCACATAAGGCAAGCAAACCAAGTCCTCCTTCAAATCCAAAGGAGTCCTTAATATCAAAAGAGCTCTTGAGCTTCTTCACATTGATCTATTCAGACCTATGAGAACACAAACGCTTCGTGGTTCCAAGTATTGCCTTATGATTTTTGATGATTTCTCTCACTATACTTGGACATTTTTTCTCGTCTCTAAAAGTGATACTCTAGATGTTTTCTCGAGATTTTGTAAATGAGTATCTTGTTGTTGGATTGTTTCTATCCGTAGTGACCATGGGGGAGAGTTTGAAAATGATCTTTTTGAGCATTTTTTGCAAAAAAAACCTGGTTACTTGCACAATTTATCCTCTCCTCATACACCTGAACAAAATGGGGTAGTAGAGAGAAAGAATAGGTCACTATAGGAAATGACTAGGACCATGCTTCTAGAGTATGACACTCTAAAGAAGTTTTAGGCTGAAGCTGTTAGCACTTCATGCTTTGTGCTGAACTGAGTTTTTACGCATCCTTCTTTGAAGAAAACCCCTTATGAGTTATGGCGTGGTAGAAACCCATCCATTGACTTCTTTCACATTTTCAGATGTCCTTGTTTTTTTTAACACAAAGGATTCTCTTGAGAAGTTTGATCTGAAATCGTACAAGGCTTTCTTCCTAGGCTATAGCACTACAAGCAAGGCTTATAGAGTTTTTAATATTGAACTATCTAAAATTGAAGAGTCTATTCATGTAAAGTTTATTGAATCTAACCCTACTAATTAAAAGAATGTTGTTGATAATGATGTTGCAGATGACTTAATTCCAATCTTAAAAGACCTCAACATCGACAAAAAAGGTAAGTAGGTGGTTGAAGCAGAAGATGAAGAAAAGAAGGATCCCACTCCTCACTTTGTAAAGAATCATCCCAAAGAGCTAATCATTGGTAATCCGTTCGAGAGGGTGAAGACATGAGCTACCTACAATAAAGAACAAGCAGACAGTGCCTTCATCTCACAGTTGGAGCCAAAGAACATCAAGGAAGCTCTTGGAGATGCCGAGTGGATCCTAGCCATGGAGGAGGAACTAGAGCAGTTTGAGAAGAACCGAGTGTGGACTCTAATGCCAAGACCAAGTGACCGGAAAATCATTGGCACCAAATGGGTCTACCACAAAAAGCTTGATGAAAATGGCAAGGTGGTAAGGAACAAAGCAAGGTTAGTGTATCAAGACTACAATCAGTAGGAAGGTATTGATTTTGATGAAAATTATGCTCCTATTGCTAGACTTGAATCTATTAGAATGATACTTGCTTTTGCTAGTTATAATAATTTCTTGCTATATCAAATGGATGTTAAAAGTGCATTTTTGAATGGTACAATTGAGGAGGAAGTATTTGTTTCTCAACCTCGGGGCTTTGAAAATGACAAGCTACTTAACCATGTTTATTTGCTACAAAAAGCTCTCTATGGACTCAAACAAGCACCCCGAGCTTGGTATGAGAAATTAAAGAACTTTTTGTTAGACAATGGCTATATCATGGGAAAAGTTGATTCTACTTTATTTCTAAAACACACTCCTAGCAATATCTTATCATTCAAATCATATTTGGCGAAACTAATCTTGATCTTTGCAAGGAGTTTAGTTCTCTTATGTAGAGTGAGTTTGAGATGAGCATGATGGGTGAGCTTACTTTCTTCCTAGACTTCCAAATCAAGCAAACCAAAGATAGAAACTTCATCAACCAAGACAAGTACACCAATGAGATACTCGAATGCTTTGGAATGGAGAACATGAAGTCAATGGACACACCAATGTCCAACACTGTCAAACTTGATAGAGATGAAGAACGTGAAAAGGTAGATGAGAAGCTCTATAGAAGTATGATTGGAACTTTACTTTACTTAACTGCCTCTAGACCTGACATAATGTTTAGTGTTGGCTTGTGTGCTCGCTTTCAATCAAGTCCTAGGAAATAACATCTTATTGTTGTTAAGAGGATTTTTAGGTACTTAGCCAAAACTCAAAACTTTGGACTATGGTACCCAAAGTGAAGGGAATTTACTCTTGTGGCATATAGTTATGCTGATTGCGCGGGTTGTTTGATTGATAGAAAGTGCACAAGTGGCACTTGCTTCCTCCTAGCACCATGCTTGGTGTCTTGGGTTTTCAAGAAACATAGCACTGTGGCATTATCAACTACCGAGGCTGAGTACATTGCAGCCGAAAGTTGTTGTGCCCAGGTCCTATGGATGAAGCAAATGCTCCAAGACTTTAACATACATTTTGATGCTTCTCCTATCAATTGTGATAATACTAGTGCAATCAATCTATCTTATAATCCTATATTGCATAGTAGAGCTAAACATATAGAGGTTCGTCATCACTTTCTTCGTGATCATATTGCCAAAAAGGATATTTATATCACACATGTGGACACAGAAAATCAGTTGGCAGACATTTTCACCAAACCTCTATCTAGAGAACAATTTAAGTTCATTATATCTAAACTACTCATAATTGCTTTAGATGATATTGACATGTTATCTAGCTAGTTGCTTTTATTCTATATGTCTTGATCATGCTTAAATCACCTTGCTTGCCTAAAATTGCTAAACTTTTCTTGTTGTTATGCTTAGTTTCGCTTGCTTTGGGCATTTCTCAAATTTTGGGTTTTTATCGCTAAATAGTACCCAATGATGAATGATATGTGCCTGAGAATGTTCAATATACATAATGGACTTGAAAATAAATTTAATTAGCATTCAAATGGCTAGAAATTAAGTTTGATGGATTTAGGTCAGGTTGACCATCGGTCGAGTTTCCCCCAGGAAAAACTCGACCGATCCATGGTCGATGGTTGTTCTTAAATGGACCAGTTGGTCAAGTTTCTGACTCTCAGAACTCACCAATCAGTGGGTTGTAGACAACTTAAGTTGGGTTTGGCCGACTATTCTCCCTCTCAACTAGAGAATAGTCGATCAATTCTCCTTCTTCTAGCCCTAAGCTCTCAACTCCAGACCTTGCCTTCCCTATCCTAGCCCTTTTCCGACCTAGATAGGCTGCCCTAGACCTTCCCCCTTGCTCACCCTTGGTGTGTGAACAGTTTTGGTGGTTTGTTTTGTGTGTTTGCTCTCTTCTTCTACTTCTTTCTGCCTCCATGGCTTCTCATAGAAGAAAGAGACCCACACCTAGAAATGCATCATCCTCGTCTTTGTTCTCTCTCTTGGTTCTATTTGATGATACCTTCTTTGTCTCAATAGAGGTTGTAAATAGGTATAAGGACCTTCTTCCTAGGAGTCATTTTCCGTTTAGAGCCTTATTTGAGCCTAGCCCTAGGCGTCAAGCTATCATTGACCAAGTAACGAGGTTTTTATCCGTTCATCACCAATCACCCTGGATATCGAGCGTGACTACTTTCATAATTCTATGACAAGCATAAAAGCAGTTCACGAATTCTATGCTAACTTATGTTGGAATTACGACTCCCTTTTACCCCCGTCGAATACTCAAGTGATCCTTACATCCATGATCATTGGGAAGAAATTCCAAATCTTTGAAGATATCCTGAATGTTTTCTTTTCAGGAGATGATGAGAATGATACCTGGCGTAAGGATTACGGGGAGTATTTTGACCTTTTGGATTCTGAGGGTTTCTACATGTAGAATGAGGTCACTCTTCATGATATCCATCGCTACCTAAAGAAACCTGATGTTCCTTACAAGAAGAAGAGCACCCTGCCCTCCTCCTTGCTAGATCTCAGAAAGCATATATTAGCCCTAGTGGTCACCTGCAACATCCATCCAAAGAAGAATCAAACGGATATTGCATAGAACACTACGGTAATAATGTATTGCATTCTAGAGAATGTCGGAGTCAAATGGTCAAGATACATTCTCCATCATATGACCTATTTTGACTCTGGAAAGAAAACCCGCGACACCCATCCACCATATCCAACCCTGATATGTGGTATGTTTCAGTTCTCCACTGAGAAATCACTCTTCTCTGACTTCCACTACAAACTTTCCAAGAAGGGTGTGTGTATTAGTGAGACCACAATTCAAAAATATGTACCAATCTTTTCCTCCACCATACCCAATGCTTCACCCTCAGCCTCTGCCTCTACTATCCCTGCCTCTACCTCTACCCGAGATCCACCTCCTCAGCCACCCCGACCTAGCCGTGCCTCGTTCTGTGTGTCTAATGAAACCCTCATGGGCTACATGATGCACCGACAAACATACAAGCTTCAGGTTCAGGAGCACCTACACCAGGATTTATGTTCAATCATGTCAAACATGAACTTATCCTGTGCACACCCATACCCCACCTACCAGCCCTATCCCGGTAGTTATTATGCTTCCTATGCATACCATCATTACTACCCTACCCCCGAGCCTTCCGCTACTGCTCCCACACATTCTGCTACTGGTGGTCCTGCTCCCGTCTACTTGTCGTTGCCTGTTGGCCCCTTGGCCACTCTACTTGCCAGTCTTAGAAATTCTGCTCCTTCCTCCCCTCAGGCCAATGAGCTCTATGCTCTTGGTATGAACTGGGATGAGCAGAATGCACGTTGGCCCGATCGTGGTTTTAGTCCTTCTATGGATGAGGAGATACCTGACTAGGCTGATGTTGAGACTGTTGATGCTTCTGATGATGGTGATGGCTCTGGTGCTGATTTTGGTGATGAAGGCACTGCTGCTGCACCTTCAGATGGAGATGAGGACTATGAGCCTGGAGCTGATGATGATGATGTTGTGGACATAGATAGTCTAGATGTCTAGTTGTTTCTTAGTTTTTAGTCTAGTTTGCTGATCATATATATCTTTCTAGGCTATTTTGTATTAGAAACATTTGGGCACCTTATATGAGATTTACTATTTTATTTTAGTTTTCATCGCTTCTTGTTTGTAGCTACTTTTATGAGAACATGCTTCTGAGTTGTAATCTATGTTATGTGCATTGTTTCTCTTTGATCAGTTATATCCTATAAGTTGGTGCCATATTTCACCATATTTTGATTATGACTTAGCTTGTGTGTTTCTTTCGTATCTAATTGATATATGATGTGAGATTGCATGTTTAAATATTTGCTTGATTGTGTTTGGAGAAGACCTGATTATATGCTCTTCTACCCCCTTACTTTTTGATAATTTCAAAAGGGGGAGAGAACTTCAATGTCTTGAAACTCAATTATATTACTATTCTTTGTCATATTGTTTCTTATTGCTTATGAGATCATTTTCTTGTTCATTATATGTTGTATCATATGACTTGCAAAGGACCACATAGTACATGTATGCTATAACTGCTTTATGTAGATAGACTAAATATGTAGGTCAGAGTAAGCATAGATTGAGGGGGAGAAATTCACATTGTTCAAATCTCAAATCCCCCTAATTCACAAGGCATAGGTATAATTTCTATATCCTTTTCAATATGTTTGAGGAATGGTTTGTCATTGTCAATAAGGGGGAGAATGTTGAACTAGGGGTTATACATTGTCCATATTTTGATAATGACTTAACCATTCCATTCATATGTATCTAATATGTGTATTCAAAATTGATTTTAGGTGTTAAGTACATGAAAAGGATCAAATTACACAAGCCCTAGCTTGTCAAAGTTCAAGTCAAAAGCAATGCAAGTGTGCTAATTAGAAAATCCATGTAAATGACCTTAGAAGAATTTTGTAATCACGTGTATTGATGATATGACTTGTAACTAAGATGAGAAAATTATGCGGGAGACTTGGTACCAAGTTTTAATCACTCTTTAAGCACTTTAGAAAATCGATCACAAGCTATTGATTGGTCGAGTTACAATCTCGACCGATCCACTGGATCAATTTTGTGGAGAGTGCATCGGCTGAGTTGTGCATTCACAAAACTCGATCGATCGGGTTACTGACCAATTGCTATTTTCATTGGTTGGTCGAGTTTCCCTAGGATAAACTCGACCGATGGTTTGAAAATTGGGTTTGTCATTTAGCCGAACGGTCGAGTTACCTTTATTGAATCTCGACCAAATGTATTGTACAAAAAATGCAAAAAAAGTTATTCTAACTGTTGGTGACTTGTTTGGACAAAAATAGATATGTTGCCTTGTGTAGAAGGAGTTGTTGTTCTTTAAGGTTGAAGAAAGCATGGTGATCAAGATCTGTGACTAAAGGAGATAGGCAAGGCAGACGTTCAAGAAGGATAGGTAAATCCTAGAAGGCCAAAGACTTGAAGATGGAGTGGGTAAGTCCTTGTTGAAGGATGAAGAATCCTTTGCTCCAGTGGGTAAGTTTCTTCGATAGGTTGAAGATCCTTGCTTGAGGTATTAATTCCTTGGATGAATGTGGTTTTGTCTTGTAATCTTATGAATGAATATAAGAGCACCAAGATTGCAAAGTCTTAGAGACTAACCACCTCTAGGTAGTGGACTGACTCACTTCTAGTTTTAAGTGTCGAACCACTCTAAACCACTTTGTCCAAGTGTATGCTATCTTAGTCTCTCATCCTTTCTATGCTTGTTAGTTAGGACTTCAAAATGGTTGTATGCTTAAGATTTTGCACTTAATATAATTTGAAGTTCGAATTCATTTTGTGAGATTTGTGAAGCTCTACTGGCCTTGATCCAACAGGTTAGACATACATGCTTTATGTAAAGGTTTGAGTACCTGTGAGAAGCATAACCTAGGTGTGGTTGTTTGACCTAGAGCCTTTTGGGTGACCCGACCTTGTGTGGGTCGTACCTATTAGGGTGAGGGATAGCTCCCTCGTTGAGGAGGTTAGTGGTGACCATATAGGAACCCTAACAGACATATATATGAGTAGGAAAGAGGCATGTACCTACATAGAATAGAGTGGTAGTAAGACTGGCAGTAGATGGAGACCTAGGCCAGAAGAGTTATGGCTCATAGTTCATGAGATAAGCATACATAGCCTTGGATGATCTTGGCCGGATAGAGGTCTTAATAGTACATTTCACCCAGGTATGTGTAGACATGTATCCTTAAGAGATTCTAAGAGAGAACCTCCAGTGGTAGGACCAGTTGTAGGGTTAGCTCTAGAGAAAGAGCAAGACCCAATGAAGAAGGTTGGAGACCTTGGTTGCAAGGCATGAGAAGGTGGGTATGATATGGCCTAGAATGGATGACCCTAAGTATATGTATGTGGTTGCCTCATGCACGATCCTTAGAGGCTTATCATGCCTCGATTGCCTTTAGAGGAACCAAATATGAGGAAGGGAAAGAGTCTTTGTGAACAAATGCACAGAGGATATGAGTACCTACCTTTAGGTATAGGAAGGAGAATTCTTGATGGGGTATGATAACAAGTTGTGAGGTTTCACACCTAGTTGGTTGTCCTTGTATAGGGATTTAAGGGTTGTTCACTTGGAAGACTGTTATGAAGTATATGCCCTATCTGGTATAGGTTCGGTTCATGGTTGAACAACTGAGCATGCAGTTAGATAACCGATGCATAAGAGGTGAACTTGGGGTTCCTAGACCAAAGAGGGGAAGTAGTAGTATCTGGTGCACATGATGCTCACGAGGCTGTTTGAGTTCATGGTATTTAAGTATGGCACCCCCTCATGTTTTAGTGTAAAAAGAACCCCTAATGAACAAAGATATATGTTTGATGAACCACTCACAAATGTTGGTGACATATACATGTATGATTTTGGTCCAACCTTGAGGAATGATGAATAGTATGACATACCAAGGAACTTAGAATGGTTTAGTAGAATGTCTTCTTGCTAGCCACGTGCATAGGTATCATGATAGGAGCTATGCATATACATGATGATGTAAAACTTGGAGGTAAGGACGTCTGTGACGTTTGTTACTATCAAGAGATAGTTTTCTCTCATCCTGGGAAGGGACCCTTTCTATAGGGTGAGTACCAACTTTTTGTTAGGTTCGAGGTAACCTTAAGAGGTATCTTATAAGAGCTTGATGAGCTAAGTGAAGAGCACACAATATGATCATGAATCCATAGACCCATATGTGACCATCTCTAAGGGGCAAGAAGATATGTTGCCATGGAGGTAACTTGTTTGGGGCCAGACCAAGTTAGGTAGGTCACCATGATTCCCATGAAGGAATATAAGTTTTACCATGAGTGCCCAGGGAGATGATGAAGATCCGGGTCAGGATTTAGGTTTGAGATGTGCTATGATAGAATCCTAAGTCAATACTAGGGTCAGGTAGGGATAAGACTGATGGGAGTAGGAGTTGTTTGTTCCCTGAATGCACAAGACCACAGGGTCGAGAGGTTACAACTACCTTTGCCCAAGGCTCATGGGTTATGAGGTTGGCCACCTTCATGAGTTCATGAGGCCTAAGGGGTAAATGTGAGAGGAACTCCCTAGATGCATAAGGGTCAGATCACCCCAAAGTACCGGAACCCTAGAAGACTTTGAGGTAATGGATAAGGATTGTACATAAGAGTGGTGTTAAGACCCAAGAGTGTTTGGGAACAACCCTTTCATGGATGTAAACATAGTTTCAAGGTATTCATGGTATGGAGTCATGAGAAGTAAGTTTCAACATAGATTGGAAAGTATATTGGTGATGTGTGATGCACCATCTCTACTCTTCCAATGGGACAAACTCTATATTTGGACTACATCCAAATGCTTATTTCCTCTTGTTATGGGTGTGAGAGACAGGACAAAATGCTTGCCATATACTAAGGATCAATTGATGTTGAAACCTTTCTATGATGTTGAGGATGGAAGAAGTACCACACATTTGAGAGTATGTGGGATAGATGGTTTGAAACCACAAAGAGAATAGAGGTAATATGAGGACGTACCTCCCTAGAAGTAGTTTGGAATCTAAAAGTTATAAGTTTGGGTTTGATAATCGAGATGATGAGCTTGAAGCCTTCTTGACTCAGTTAGATTTAACCCAAGATGAGAATGATGAGTGGAGTATATGAAGGTTTATGCCTTCACCATCTCCTGGCATATAAGGAAGTTTATGTGGTAATAAGATATGCTCAGCTCAATACAAATCAAGTGTACAACTGTCTTGTATAGCCAGTAGAGAGACTGTAAGAGGTTTCTAGGTAAACCTTGTGGTCATTGGAAGACTAGACCTATATGGCTAACATCCAGATACAACCAGACTCGTTGGTCAAGTTGGTGGTTACTCAGTTAGCCGCCTAAAGCTTGATGAGATAAAAGGGCTTTGTTAAATGATGAATCCTCCAAATCCATCCTCACAGTCACCATTTCTAGGAATTTTGTGTCTCATATCGACTGATCCACCCTTGTTTTGGCTTACACTTAGTGTCTCCTTAGTTTCATGAAAATAGTGCTCTAATATCTCTAATTACCAGTTTATTTGATCTTATCCTCCTTTACTCACTTTCCTTCTTCTCTGCAAATCATTCTCATCCATCCGATAACATATCTACATCTCATCATAGTTTGGCCATCCATCCGGTTCTACCCTCCATACAGTCTCAAGATCGTGTGAGGTCACACGGTCTCAAGACCGTGTGAAGCCTCACGGTCTCAAGACCGTTTGGATGCCGAGGCACAAGACCGTTTGGAGCTAAGACCATTTGGACCCAAGACCATTTGGAGCCAAGATAGTTTGGACCCAAGACCATTTGGAGCCAAGACCGTTTGGACCTAAGACTGTTTGGGGCCAAGACCGTTTGGACCCAAGACCATTTGGAAATGAAGACCGTTTGGATCCCAAAACCGTTAAGACTCTAGACCGGTTGGACATCAAGACCGTTTGGATGAAGACCGATTTCCAAGACCGTTTAGAGCCAAGACTGTTTGGACCCAAGACTGTTTGGAGCCAAGACCATTTGGACCCAAGACCGTTTGGGGCCAAGACCGTTTGGACCCAAGACTGTTTGGAAATGAAGACCGTTTGGATCCCAAAACTGTTAAGACTCCAGACCGGTAGGACAGCAAGACTGTTTGGATGAAGACCGGTTGCCAAGACCGTTTGGAGCCAAGACCCTTTGGATCCAAGACCGTTTGGAGTCAAGACCATTTGAAGCCAAGACCGTTTGGGGCCAAGACCGTTTGGACCCAAGACCGTTTGGAGCCAAGACCGTTTGAAGTATTCTCACATAAAAAATGTGAAGACCCCATCCTAGCCTATAAATAGGACCAGTGGGGTCTTCATTTGGGCATGACATCTGGGACACCACAAGGTTGATCCACTACTACCTCATATCCACCAAGCTCTGTCTGGCCCTACTCGTACGTCTCCGGAGGTGCACACGAAGATCAAGGCAGCAAGAGACGGACTTCATCGACCAAGTTAGAGCAGTCTCAAAGACTGGGGCGATCTACACCGGGCTGTCACAGATTTACTCTTCTGCTGCGACGATGCTTGTTCCATGTTTCTTCTCTCTCTTTATTGCTCCCTCTATGAGGAGCGAGTAGTGTAATTCACCGGGGTGTGGGGACTAGCCCCACTACCCATGCTTTGTAATGTGTACCTAAAATGTTATCTTTCTGATTCAATGCTAATCGTTTCATTGCATGCTCGAATGTTGGCCGCTTTCTTGCATGATCTGTTGTCTTTTGTTGTGGATTTTCTGCGTCTACTCTTGAGACTCGATTACCGATTTAGCGTTGGTTCTTGATGTGTGTATCCACTACACATCTGTTTCGGTATCTAGGAACGCCTTTCAAGGAGTGGATTAAACTCAGCTCCATCATTATACTTTCATACTATGAAATGGAATCAGTTGACGTATGAAAGTACAATCTTGATAGTTTGAGGAACACATTCTATGAAGGGAGTGATGCATGCTCTAGATTAGTTTACATTAATCCTATAAATCTCTTGGTTGTAAACGATTAACTTAGATCGAGACAAAACAAGACAAAGACATCCATATTGTTCACGTTGTCCTTTGGGTTCGATCCTAAATCTGTACTATGATAAGGCTTCCACACTCTTGTGGGGTTGGAGCATTTATCTAGCACTAGTTGTAGGTAAACCTAGAAATAACATCAACTCCCTAGGGTTTTTGGTGCACATTAGGACTTCCATCGGAAGAGCAATCTTTTGGTGTAATTCCTAGCTCCATCAAAAATGGCGCCGTTGTCGGGGACGTCGTAAGAATCGTCTTCGTCAAATTCCGTATCGACCTAAGTTTCTCTAGGGTTTTTTGTTTTCTTTTTAAAAATCTAAAATAAAAGGAGGTGAAAACCTTGATCTCAAAAGTTAAAGTTTTTATTGCATACTCTCTTGAATTTGAAGTGATTGATCAAGCCTGATAAACACCTTCTTTGATTTCAGGTACCAATTCTCTTCAAAATGAAGCAGTCAATGCCACCAACCATTAGATGTCAATTATGTGGTGACTACTCCCATTCATCAATCAACTACTTCAACGCTCCTCCTCACTATGTGAATGCACTACGTAAAGTAATCACAAACCATATAGTTGGGAAACTCAAGGCAGCCTCTTCACACGGCTATGCATATAACACAAGTTATAATCCATATCCTCTTGGAAGCTACAACAAAGAACCCAATTATGACAGATTTCAAGTCGTAGATTGCAATTCAGAAGGAAATCTGGACTGCAATGCAAATCAATACTATAATGAGGAGAGATACTATCAACATCAACCTAATAGGTACAGTGAAGAGACCAACTATGAATATTGATACGCATTAATAGAAGAAGTACGCGCTCTACAAAAATTGGTGGATCAACAACTAGATGATCAAACATCCACGAATGAGAAGTTGATAGCCGAGCTTGATCAACTTACGCAACTTGTCATCTCTTCTGAGCAACATGAAGAACAGTCACCAGTTTCCCTTGAGCACACTCCTCATCCGCATATTGCAATCGATTATGATGACAATTACGATATCATGTGGGAGGTGCCTTCTAATGATCTTCTAGCAGCGGTACATGGAGAGGAATCATCCTCAGAGCAAATGATTGAACCTGAGGATGATTTCTCCACAGTATCACGAGAAAAAGAATCATTTGCTGAGCCAAGGTCTGACTCGAAAAATGACTCCTGCACTATTCCCTTAGATGAAAAATTGATTGGACAATATGAAGTTTTTCTACAGTCGGGAGATCAATTGGGGATAAATTCGGTATATACCCATCTTCTTCCCCCACAGACCCAGATCCAACCATACAGATTGAGGAGCAATCAGCAATTATTGACTCCCTATACGAAAAATATTATTCAACTTCAGATGTCTTGTTGATGCATTCCAATGAAGAAGGGTCTACGTTACAAGAACTATACACTCCTTCAAAGTCAGACTTAGATGAATATGTGACTGATTCAGATAAGGAGATGTCTTTTATGCAAGAAACTCAAATGTCTCCATTACTGGAATAAGATCTGATTTGTACTTATGAAGAAATTTCTGAACATTCGACTGATCTAGGAACAGACTTCGAGGATGGGACTAATCAATATCTTGATTCAGGTGTGCACCATACCACTCTCACTGACCCTGATGATGATGAAAAAGAATCATGGAAGGATGATGGATCCCAATACGATGACTTTATAACCAATCCTTTCCACGAAATGACGCTACCAGAGCCGCCATCCCTACCATAAGTTCAGACGGAGTCAGTTCTCAAACAAGAGTATGTTCTTTCCATTGAATCTCCTTCTAGTCACTTGAATGAGTTGATGGTGTACTATGAAGAGAACCACAAAACATCTCTTGATTTTGGAATGGAATATGATATTTCTGTAGACCCTTGTAATGATGAGGACCTCTGGGAAGACATCGAGCCACAAAACAATCTTCTTATGGCTACCCTCCCCTACGGAGAATCTCCTCCCGAGATACCAAATATATAGGAGACTGACATATCTCCATTACCTGAATAATTTTTCATTCTTCCCATAGAAACTTATCCCGAATACTTAATAGAACTGGAGGCGTGCTATGAGGAAGAACTAGAACAACAGCCTAACTCAGGAATGGAGTATATTGGTCTCAATATTGAAGAAATAGATTCGTGGGAGGATTCTAGTTTGCAAAACAATGTGCCATGGGCTAACCCTTCCCACGAAGAGACATCACTGGAGCCTCTACTTCAGGTTTTCATGATTCCCTTATCCGAGCAAGAGTTCGTTCTACCTGTTGAATCTCCCTCTAGTTACTCAGACGAATTAAGAGTGTACAACAAAGAAGAATTTGAACAACACCTTAACTTAGGAATGAAACATGCTGCTCCTATCGACCCCAACATTGATAATGATAACCCTCTGGAGGACTCATGGCATCAAAATGATGATCCTTAGAACAATCCCCTTGATGAAGAAATGTCACCCTGGCTGCCACACCCTACACAAGAAAAGTCGGTGATGAAATGAAGCCTGAACCAGATCCGCCACCTGATCTGGTACAAGAAGAAGTTCAAGTGGCCGACCCTCTATCAACTTCTTTGGATCATGAAGAAGGCAGATTGACTTCGCATTTTAAGGGTGAGCCACAACTGGAGGACACATATAGGCATGACTTCGATTATTTGCCTAGTCCCTTAGTTTCAACTACATATATTCCACCTCCCCCACTGATGGGGGAAGGTCTCTAGATTCTTCTGGATGGATAAAGAGGTGAAAGAAATGTGCATCCAAGTCATCCAGAAAACCAGTTCGAGTTGCCACGACCACCCAGTCAACATGTTATCCATGCCGCTTCCTCGCTCTCAGTCCCGACTATCATGAAACATCTTCACTGGACCTTCTTTCAATTGCAAGGACCGCCTGGTTAACACTGCACAGCTCTTCCCCTCCATCTCAAACCTAGTGTTTGCTCAGAGACAAGCAAACTCATAAGTTCAAGATGGAGGGTGGGTGGTATGTTTCTCACTCCACCCTCTATCTTTACTGCTTTCTGATTTTCCATTTTAGTTTCTTTTTTGTATTTTTTCTGCATTTTCATAGTCTTCTTAAAATAAAGCCTTTGTCTAGTCGGCTTTTGCTTTTTGAATCTGTGTTCATCGCCTCTTTTCGTTGAAAATTTACAAGAAAAGAATGCTTAAAACTAGCCAATAAATGATTTCATCTTGTATAGTTTGTGCATTTTCATAGTCTTCTTAAAATAAAGCCTTTGTCTAGTCGGCTTTTGCTTTTTGAATCTGTGTTCATCGCCTCTTTTCGTTGAAAATTCACAAGAAAAGAATGCTTAAAACTAGCCAATAAATGATTTCATCTTGTATAGTTTGTGAATCCTAATGTCATATCCTTAATAGAAAAAAGATGATATGCTTAAATAAGACTGAGATAGATCAAATGCATCACGCCTCTCACTGATTAATGGATCAGCTGTATGAAATTCTCATTTGAAGTTTTATCATGTCACTTTTTGAGCAGAGTGTGATGAAGAAAAGGAACCCAGCATATGGAATCGATAAGCAAACTGCATTATGATCCAAACTCTCTTCTACACTACTTCTTTCATCTCCATACCTCTCCTCTCACCAACCATGCCAAAGCTTTAAGTTTCGTGTGACACACCACGCTCTTTTCTAGTGTAAGCCAGAACATTGCCGAACTCTAAGTTTGGTGTGGTACACCACACCTCTTCTTCTATAACTTCTTCCTTCATACCCCTCAATACATTACAGGGGCATATCATATTCTCATTTTTTTCAAAAAGTATACGATGATGATTGTGCACATACCAAGGTTGAGGAAAAATCTACCCCGATTCCAAAAAGAGGCCCAGCAGCCCAAATATACAAAAACCCAAAAATATACTTTCTCCTAAGCCAAGTGGGAATGAATAAAAGCCAGAGTGTGAATAAAAGCATGAGAGTTGTGCCCTGAATAAGGATAACCGACAAATGTCTTGCCCAACCGGTACATTAGCTGCCCTCACAAAGGCAGATGTGTCGAGCCCGGTAGTGAGACCCTAAGGCTCCAAAAATAACCCCTTACCTCCTCTCTAAGAGGTAAGTTAGCCAAAAGCCTTAAGCCAACCTATACAAACTTCTGAGTTACCTTTAAAAAAATTCGGGTGTAAGGCTAAGTCAACCAGAGTTGTGCACAAAACACTCAAAGTATTTTGATGAATCCACCAATAATAAGAATCTTGAATCGATTAGAGGAGAGACTCTTATCTTTTGATCACACCCCTGTTCTTTCCTCTTTCAACCTACTAGCACCACAATTGCCTCCATTTCAACCATTCTCTTGAAAACGCCAGTGACGAACCATATACATGTTTGATTGATTCTATGGGTCTTTTCAAAATCACATAAAACTTTTAAACATGACTGATACAGCAGAGAATGAGAAGGAAATACTTCAGTAAAGTGAACTCACAAATGAGGATAACACAAGATGTATTTCGTGATCTAAGGAAGCCTTGATACTGTACCGATCTGATCCATGAACAAAATTATGATATGACATAAGGATGAGACAATCACGAGATGAATGACTTCATTGGCGACTGTTTTAAGTTTTCCATCCTCGGGATGAGCAACGCTTAAGTTCGGTGTGGGTGATGAATCCTCTAGATTCATCCTCATTCACCAATTCAAAGGATTTTCGATGTTTTGCCCTAATTTTGTTTTGCTTCATTTTTTCTTAGTTTTGTGAAAATTCTGACATTTGTATGAAGATGAGGAAATTATGAGATGAACGAGCTTTTTGGAGACTATCTTGGGCTTTTCCGTTCCTCAGGACGAGTAATTCTTAAGTTCGGTGTGGTGATGAATCCTCCAAATTCATCCTCAGTTTCCATTTCTAGGAATTTTTTGCCTCATATTGACTGATCCACCCTTGTTTTGCCTTACTATGAGTGTCTCCTCAGTTTCATGAAAATATCGCTCTAATAGCTCTAATTACCAGTTTATTTGATCTTATCCTACTTTACTCACTTTCCTTCTTCTCTGCAGATCATTCTCATCCATCTGATAACAAATCTACATCTCCTAACGGTTTGGCCATCCATCCAGTTTTACCCTTCATACGATCTCAAGACCGCATGAGATCACAAAGTCTCAAGACCGTTTTGATGCCGAGTCACAAGACCGTTTGGAGCCAAGACCGTTTGGACCCAAGACCGTTTGGAGCCAAGACCATTTGGACCCAAGATCGTTTGGAGCCAAGACCGTTTGGACCCAAGACCATTTGGGGCCAAGACTGTTTGGACCCAAGACCGTTTGGAAATGAAGACCGTTTGGATTCCGAAACCGTTAAGACTCCAGACTGGTTGGACAGCAAGACCGTTTGGATGAAGACCGGTTGCCAAGATCGTTTGGAGCCAAGACTGTTTGGACCCAAGACTATTTGGAGCCAAGATCGTTTGGACCCAAGATCGTTTGGGGCCAAGACCATTTGGACCCAAGATTGTTTGGAAATGAAGACCATTTGGAACCTGAAATCGTTAAGACTCTAGATCGGTTGGACAGCAAGACTATTTGGATGAAGACCGGTTGCCAAGACCGTTTGGACCCGAAGACCATTTGGAGCCAAGACCATTTGGATACAAAACTGTTTGGAGTCAAGACCATTTGGAGCCAAGACCATTTGGGGCCAAGACCGTTTGGACCCAAGACCGTTTGGATCCAAGACCGTTTGAAGTATTCTCACATAAAAAATGTGAAGACCCCATCCTAGCCTATAAATAGGACCAACATGGTCTTCATTTGGGCATCAGATCTGGGAGGCCGCAAGGCTGCTCCACTGCTACCTCATCTCCACCAAGATCTGCCTGGCCCTACTCGTACATCTCCGGAGGTGCACACGAAGATCAAGGCAGCAAGAGACGGACTTCGTCGACCAAGTCAGAGTAGTCCCGAAGACTGAGGCGATCTACACCAGGCTATCACAAATCTACTCTTCTACTCTAACGATGCTTGTTCTATCTTTCTTCTCTGTCTTTATTGCTCCCTCTATGAGGATCGAATAGTGTAATTCACTGGGGTGCGGGGACTAGCCCCACTACCCATGCTTTGTAATGTGTACCTAAAAATGTTATCTTTCTGATTCAATGCTAATCGTTTCATTGCATGCTCGAATGTTGGACGCTTTCTTGCATGATCTATTGTCTTTTGTTGTGGATTGTCTACGTCTACTCTTGAGACTCGATTACCAATTTAGTGTTGATTCTTGATGTGTGTATCCACCACACATCTGTTTTGGTATCTAGGAACGCCTTTCAATGAGTGGAGTAAACTCACCTCCATCGTTTTACATTCATACTATGAAATGGAATCAGTTGACGTATGAAAGTACAATATTGATAGGTCGAGGAACACAATCTACAAAGGGAGTGATGCAAAGTAAGTGACCATTCATTCGGGGATGGTTGGCATTGCAACACTCCCGTGTTTCTCATAGCTATGTCCTTGTAAGAGGGATATTCGATAAGGATACTAATCAAATTGATAATATCGCTCGCTTGTTAGTCTTTCGATGCACGTTTCATGAGGTTGAGTAAGACCTCCCTTCGGAGGGCACATATCTCCATTGACATGCAGATATGTACCAGATGGGATCTACTCAACCTGTAAAGGATGTGTGCAATGCTCCTTCTTTGAGAGGGCATCGACATTGCACAACATCCATGTATCTTGCTTGGAAGTCTTAATGTTGGTACAGGTATAATGCATGTGTATTGGTGGTGAATATCCGCATCACCCCAGTGATCCATCATCATCTGATAATCTTAGATTTTTAACTTTAACTAGATTTCATACTTTCCTTTATTTTTGCATGCTCTAGATTAGTTTATCTCTTGGTTGTAAATGATTAACTTAGATTGAGATGAAACGAGACAAAGACATCCATATTCTTCACGTTGTCCTTTGGGTTCGAACCTAAATCTGTACTACGATAAGGCTTCCACACTCTTGTGGGGTTGGAGCATTTATCTAGCACCAATTGTAGGTAAACCTAGAGAGAACATCAACTCCTTAGGGTTTTTGGTGCACATTAGGACTTCCATCGGAAGAGCAATCTTTTGGTGTAAATCCTAGCTCCATCATTAAGAACCTCAGATATACCTCTCAGGAGAAGAGGGTGGTGAAAATCACTATGAGAGTGTTTTAGGGTTTATGAGGAGTCACCCTTGAGGGATCATATCATGTAAGGAGCTCATGATTTTAAGTACACCGTGTACCATGGTACTACCAAAATGGTTAAGGATTGCAGTAGTACTACAAAGACCTGAGATGAAAAAGTATATAGAGGTGCATGAGGCTGGTTTCCATACATGCCAGAGGTTGAAGTCCGAACACCAATAACCCAGTGAGTTGCTACGGATAATGAAGAGTCCCCGAGAGGGAATGGGAGCAGGTCGCCATGGACAGAGTGGTGAGTCTCCCCTGGACCAAGAGAGGTCATGTTGCAATATGGGTTATGGTAGATCACCTTACCAAGTTGACCCAATCCCTTTCTTAAGAGAAAGCACTGTCATTGTGATAGATTTGGTTGAACTATATATATGAGACAAAGTTAGTTCAACTACACCGTGATCTGAGTTCAATATCTTGAGCATGACCTCAAGTTCACTTCCATGTGGTGGAAGTAGGTATACTAGATTAAATTTTCATGCAACATATCACCTCTGACTGATGGATAGTGAAGAGAGTATGATCCAGACTTTAGAGGGTCTAATGAGAGCATATGTGCTCATTCGGGGTGATTCATGGGAGTAGTTCCTGCCCCTCGTAGAGTTTGCATGTTATGGTAGCCACCATAGCCAATATCGGGATGTATGAAGCTTTGTAAGGGATGATGTATCAGTCACCGCTTCATTAGTATGATTTCAGTGAGAGGACGATGTGAAGGTCAGAGAAGCCACAAGTGTATGCAGACAATGTCGCTTGATCATGTAATGGTTGAGGAAGCCCAAGATCGATAGGAGTCGCGTGTTGATGCGAAGCAGACTGACATGCACATCACAGTGAATGAACATGTGATACAAAAACCCGACCCTTCTGAGCTATAGCTAAGGAAGATGAGTCCCTGATACATGGGTCCATTTGAGATGGATTGGTGGAATTTCTTGTGTTTAGCCTTACCCCTCAGGATAATATGATGTATGATGTGTTCCATGTGTCTGATCTAGAGAACTATGTGAGGTACTTGATCCATGTGTTGAGCATTGAAACTATTGAACTCCAAGGGAGGCTAACTTACCCTGAGTCACCTATGAGGGTACGAGATACCAAGGTGAGACAGAACTTAGATGTAAGAATATAAGAGGATAAAGGTTCTTTGGAAGCACCATGGAGAGCATGAAGCCACATTGGAGCCAATGATGGACATGGAAAAGTCTTATCCTGAATTGTTTGTATGTTTGGTGGAATTTTGAGGGCAAAATTCCTATAAGAGGAAAAGGATGTTACAACCCCAATTTTTGGTTTCATATGGTTGGAAATGTAATTTCCCCAATAAATGTATGATTATGGGAATTGTATGAATTATATGTATTGAATGGATTCCCTTTGCAATATTTCCTTTGTGCACGTGATTTCATGGATCATAATATGTTAACGAGTCCAATATGATTAAACGAAATATAAGAAATCAATTAATGCGTTATTAAATAGAAATTTGAGAAAATAATGAAAGTATGAGATATATGTGAAAATATGGATAATAGAATCATCATGGATGAGATTTTGAGTCCACATGGTTTATAATGGTAAAAGGAATCTAAATAAATGATATGAAAGAAGAGGAGAGAGAAAATATGCATAAAATATGCCTCATAACTAATAAATTGCATATGAAGAAAAGTCTCTCGCACATGAAATTCAAGTCTTCATGGACTTTCCTGTAAAATTTGTATGAAAAAGGATAATTGAGGAGAGAGTTATGATTTTTGTAAAAAAATCCCTAAAGTGATGGGATATCATTAAATGTCACATATGAATTTCCTTTTCCGAATTTACATAGGATTTAGGCACGTGATACAAGCCATGGATCTAGCATCCAACGGTGCCTGTGGATCTATCTAGATCCAATCCGAATCAGAAAGGTAGCCAAAGACTGACCTTGGATCTCAAATTTTGTGAAATCTAGGGCATGTGCAAGCAAGAAAATCACATGAGAAAGTTCGGGAGTAGGTTCCGCACAAAACCAACCTAGGTTTTGCTAGGTTTCATGGTTGTTCTAGAAAACACCCAATTCCACTTGGATAGGGATCCAACGATGAGGTTGGGGAGCCAACCCTAGACACCCATGCCTATATATATGCCACCCCTCGACATGAGTTGAGGCTTAAGAACCCTGGCGGCACCTCCTCGTCTCTGATTGGGATCTCTCTCGTGGTTTTTTGAGAGCTCCGGCGAGGAGCAGCTCGTGGCTCCACCGCGAAAGGATTTTAGGTCAAAGACAATAATAGGGGGAAAAGACCCTGCTAACCCCAGCTTTAGAGAAGATGCAGAGGGGCAAGGTGGTACTTTACCTGGCACAGTGCACGCAAGGCTCGCGTGAGGCAGCAGACACGCGGTGTGCAGCAGTTGGCAGATGCACGCCGCATTGGATTGACTAGGAGTCTTTTATTGACATGTCATCTTCTCATTGGTCAAAAAAGGTATTAACTTGCGTAAATCGTAACTAATGATAGGATTATCTTATGATGAAAACTATATATGATAGTTGATCAAAAAATGCAAGGATTCCATTAAAAATATAATTGAATCCTTATTCTACTTGAAATTCAAAAAGTGTTTAAAGTTGTCACCTTTAATATTGTTATTAATGAATAACCTTAATTTTGATGTTCTATGCAATTGGGAAGATTAAGATGGATGATCCATGAGCGTATTAACTTGTTGTTAATAAAAAGAAGAACTATATCTAAAAAGATGATCTGTTTACATAATTGGCTTAATTCAGGGTTCCATGTAGATGAAAATGCATTAATGGGCTTAGAAACCCTAATTTTGATAAATATGGCTTTTGATGGTTTTAATTGTGAAAATCCATGAATAAAATAGAGATATGATGATCCTAAGCCAATTTGAGTATAAAAGATCCTTAGTGTGGATAATTTGAGTAATTATAGTTTGTTATGAGTAGAAAACTATTTTAGGGTTTGTTGACCTAAAAATGATTAAATTTAAGAAATTGATCTAAGAAACCCTAATGAATACTAATGAGACTTAGAAACCTTAGAAAGGTGTCCCAAGTTAATAAAGAGTTGTTTGGGATGTGATGGTAACAACTAGGTGTTAGACATGTTTTTAGGATCAATTTTTTCTTGATTGATTGATTGGCTTCTTGATTGGACATCTAGTTGGATTTGGATATATTGCTTCTTTGAGACTTCAAATCAGGTATGTGGTTATGCTTATAGCTAATCACTCTAGTTTCATGGAGATTTTTGAAGTTTTATAGGTTGCTCAAAATTAACTGTTTGGTTGACATTTATTTCATACAACTATAAAGTGACTATGACTATCACCATAATTATACGTGCATGACTAGCTCATATCCTGGTCCTCCTATGTAGATTTGATGATAATAAGATGGATGACCTAGTACATGGTCTACCTGTGAGGTAGGATCATTAGGTTATCATGAATCGATGTGTTGGTCTACCATTGGGTAGGACCATACGACTACACGACCCTATGTATCGATCTACCTCTAAGGTAGGATTATGGGGGTTAGTTGAGATCTACCATATGAGAGGTAGTATCCATGCCCACTACAGGGACAACACAGAGGCTAGGGTATGTAAGGATTCGGTAGTCATGTTTAAAACATAAAGTTTGTTTTGTTAAATCATAATTGATTGCACTATGTTGTTATAATTATATACAAGATTTTGGTTCCCCCACATACCAGTGTAATTCATTATGCTGACCGTCGTTTTGTTTTTCGGTGTTTTAGGTAACATTTGAAATTAGACAACAAGTAAAGTGGCACCTGTGAAGATTAAAGTTAAAATAATAAAGGAGGATTTTGGTAGATAGAATCCTACTACGGGTAGAAGTTTCAGTTACCTAATTTTGAAGGTATGCTACAATAAACAAATTTATTCCAGTTTTCAGTTTAGTCTATAGTAGAATTTATTAATTATTTTTGATGATTTGCAAAAACATTGATCTTGTTTTGGGATAATGCCTCTGACTTCTTGGTCTTCCTTAATTGAGGGTTACTGGGAAGCAGGGTTGTTACAGATATAGTTTAGGGGCACTTTATTCCTTGTTTGATCCATTGAATGCTTTAAGCAATCTTAGATAAGGATGCACTTATAGAAGAAACATTTGATGACCAAGATATATAGTCTTGCAGCCATGTTTTAACCGCACTGAATCAATATTCTCCTCATATATAGGGCATGCTTTGGATCCTTTTATGTTGTATCCAAATAAATTCCCATATGTTGGAAAGTCATTAATTGTTCAAAACAACATAGCATGTAAAAGAAATGTCTCTCTACGTGAAGCATCATATGTCATCACATCTTCTCCCTAGAGTTTGTGTAAGTCATCAATCAAATATGTAAGAAAAATATCAATATCATTTCTTGGATGTTTGGGGCTCGGCATCAACAAAGACAACACGATGTACATATTTTTCATATATAACCGGGGGGAGATTGTATTAATAACAATAACATGTAAAGTTCTATGTT
Organism: Alisma plantago-aquatica; assembly: GCA_963693085.1. Taxonomy (NCBI): domain Eukaryota; kingdom Viridiplantae; phylum Streptophyta; class Magnoliopsida; order Alismatales; family Alismataceae; genus Alisma; species Alisma plantago-aquatica. The sequence goes on from OY856412.1 coordinate 1,215,431,901, forward strand.
GGCTGCTTAATGTGGCATATTGATTCATCCTATCGGTAGAAAGCCCATGTCTTAGAATCCCGACTTCTTCACCAAATTTAGGGTACAATAAATTAATTTACTTCCATTGTGGGGAATCATATGCATGTCACATGATCCCATCGTTATTTTTCATTTCCTATGCATGCAAAGATAAATTCCTCGCATCCATGGTATTGGCAACCAAATGTTGAAATGTTGATATTATAAGTAGATACAACATCACCGTGATAAGAGATCTAGTTTTGGACTTACTCAAAGTCGTCATTTTTTACTTTGACACGACATATTTTAGACAATCTTTCAAATCAATATAGTCCTTTTGAAATAACACATAGTCATTTAGGCATGCATGTATCTTCTTAGTCTCCATTCCCATTAGGCACATCATTTTATTTAATTTGTATGCTGAGGTTGGAATCCCATTGCTTTCAAGAAGAATTGCTTTCAACAAAGACAATAGAGATGTGAAGCTTTTGCCACCCCATCTACTGTTAGCCTATAGTGTATATAGTCTCAACACATTTCTCAACTTTGTAACTTAGTACAACCTAAGTAACGGTTTCTCAACATCATGCATAATGTTTCTAAATAAGGAAGATGGATCGGTAATATTTACTCCACAACTATCTAGCATCACATCAATCATGTCTATCAGAATAGGTTCCTTCACATTGACATCATCGTCGACAATTTCTTATTCAATACAAATAGTGCTATCAACATCTACTGATCGCATAGTAGGAATCTCTCCATGTGAGTAACATTCTGTATAACCATGTACAATCCCATTACACATGACATGAATTTTGATTTCGTCAACAATGCTGACTTTAAAGTTGATATTGTAATCCCTATATGGATAATAGAATCTATCTCCAGGTTGTTTCCTATGTTACCTTTACAAATCTTATAAAATGATCAAGACCAGTAATAAAGTATGGAGTGAAGCTATTTGAAATGGACATCCATGATCAATCCATTCTATGATCATAGGGAAAATGTTATTGAATCAAGTATTTGGAGATTAGAAATTGGAGATTAGGGTTTAGAGATTAAGGTTTAAATATTATGGTTTATTTTTTAGGCTTTAGGGTTTAGGGTTTATATATTTAAGGATTAGGTAACAATTAGGGTTTAGGGTTTAGGGTTTAGTAATGAATGTTTACTACCTATCCCATTCTTGAACATCTAATCATACTAGTAAGTGTATAATGTGTATTCAGTTTTTAAGAATATTTTGACAACATTTCACCATAGTTATCCAAGTACACCAATGTAGATGGGTAGCACCCACCTATATTTGTACTTAGAGAACAAATGAGGAAGTGTTGATGAAAAATCATCCTAAGTGAGATTAAGTGTTCAAGAACAATCCAAAACAAGGACTATCCAAGATTTACTCCTAATAAGTAAATCTCAAACGGGGTTCTAGGCCAACAAACAATATTGTCATTTATATATCTATGATCTTAGTGTCATCATTTATATCATGGGTGCAAAAAAATATACATTAAGGCAGACTTTAAATAATGCATACATTATCAGGGAAGTGTGGTCCAAGTTTCATGTAATGTTGATGTTCAATCCTCTTTACTGATTGTTACAATATTTATGTCAATTATACACAAGGAAGATTAAGGTTTTGTAATGACCCACTCCCCTTGTTATCCCCTATTCAGGCAAACTGAGAGGGCAAGGGACATTATCAATCATACATGACTGCATGTTTAACAAATAACTAGAAAAAAAATAGAGAATAGGAATGAGTTTGTACAAGATTGAATTTTCACAATGGAATTACATAATATATTTTTGAAATTGGCAACAAGAAAAGAAAACTAACTAAATCCTTCAAAGATTACATCACCCTTTGTTTTTTTAGTGCCTTCTTCATGAATGTCCACTTTGTTGGGAAAGACGGGCATAGAGTATATCACTGTAAACAAAATTTTATCTATCTGTCTTCCCATAAGAACAAGACTGTGCCAACTACTATAAATAGGAAGAACAGATTAATGAGTTATACATGGTCCTGGAGCAAGTCTAGCAACTAAAACTTGTTGTAGTTGCAACTATCTTATAGTTTCTTCTTGGACGGTGGCTGTGAAGCTACTGATCTTCACCATAACAATGAACATGACAACTTCTGTAGCGACTCTTGTGGTCTTGCCGCAGATTGCAGATTGATGTTGCTCTCATAACAACAACCAAAGAAATCCTGCCTCTAGATTATTTCACACGGACCAACTAGAACTCCTGTCATTTAACTAGAACAGACAGGATGGAGTTGTCCCTCCCATTGGTGTACTAGTCACCAACTTGTTCTCCCACAATAATGATCCTCAGTTGTTCTCTCCCATAGCTATCCCTCCTAGTCGTGTTGGCCTTGCTTGGTATCTCTTGGTTACCACAACTAGATAGGATAATAATTATCTAAGCAATTTATTCTCAATTGTCTTCATTATTGTTGTACTCTGGGAAGCCCCCAATACCCCTCTATTTATAGGTGGGGTTAGGGCCATGGTTCCCTGTCATTTTGGGATTTGTGTGGGAGTAGAAGAGACTGAAAGATCTTGAATTTTCACAACCTACAAACCACGAGACGGTTGTCTGGTAACCTAGATTCTCATATGGCATTACAATATGGTTGTCTCGTACTATGGGACGGTCGTTTTACAATTTCCTAATCAAATATGAAATTGACAATTCGTTTCCCATTACTGCTACACATTAACTCCTTACACCACAAAAATTGTGCAATCGAAATGAACTAGGGAAAGTACCTAGAACCTTCCTATGGCCTAACTGAGTGATCTCACATGTGTTGTCTCACTCACTTGGACACTCGTCAGGTGAGCTGAGATAAATCGGTCGATTCAATAGAATGAATTGGTCGGTTAACACCTCAGTTTGGGCAGAACTTAGCCAATTCAACTTCTGATCAGCTTGACAACCCAATCGGTCATCTTAACACTTGAGATGATCGTCTAGTGCACCAACCAACTGTCTCACCCTATGAAACAATCGGCTGGGGTGCAGTCAACTGATCTGTTGTGTGAATCGAGTACCTAAAAACTTTAGCAATCAATCCAATCATCATTCAAGATTAAACTCCTCTTCTAGACTAGTTCCTTTGTGTGTGACCCTTTAGGTCCCATATCACGATGGCAGTGAATGTCCATAACTAGCTTACAACATCACAAGCAGAGAATGGTGCCTAGTCACACATCAGTGCTACCCAATGAATGGAAAGTCAGAGAACAACTTCAACCTACAATCTATGTAAGGTGTTGCAGTGATTGTATAATTCCTTTGTTTTTGATATCTAGAGTGAACTCGAGGCATGGACTTGTCATCCTCCCAAAGTTCATCTCATGTTTCTTGAACTAAGAGCAGACTGTTTGAGATAATGTGACCTCAATATCATATATTGATTCACATGTGCATGCACATGCGTTTCTCAGTCCCTCTTATCATGTGGCTAGGATATCAAACTCTAGTAGGATGGAGAAATACCATCTCTATCACTCGCAATCTATCCCCATGTGTCAAAGTCACCCAATCATCACCTTTATACAACCCATGTTTCAGGACTACTTTTGAGGATGTCAAAGCGTACTCAATGACATGTGATGAGTGTAATGATTTCATGTTAAAGAATCACAATCACCACCTTCACTTGACAGATGACTATGACTACCAATGATTGTTTCCATGTGTCACTCTCAAGGTGGGTCTGTCTGATACACTATTCCCTAACATGTATCTGTGTGCTTGGTTTGATATTACCATATCATGACTCATGATATTCAGTCATGAACCAACCCATATTCTTTAGTGTTATGTGTTATTGATGTCTATCTACCTTCCACAATAACAACTAACTAGGGACATAACAAGAATGCACATACTCTTAGCATTTGTATGATCTCATTCTACAAGTCACATACTCGAAGACATGCATCATTGAGTAATTGTCATTCTTTAGACATTCATAATGTTTCCTCATTATCTCATAACTGAATGAAACATAATGAATTAGAAGCTTTCCTTAATAAGTATTAATCAAATTCTTTATGGTTTTTTCCATGTCAATCATCATATGATTGGCTCTATGGGCATACCTTACCAACACACTTTCTATTAAACTTGTATCAATAATGACATATTATCCTAAAACACCAAAAATCAAAATAGTCGGTCAATATAACAAGTTATACTGGTAAGTGGGGGGAACATAAGATTGCATATACTTGTAACAACATACCCACAATAATTATTGTTACAAAAACAAAATTTATCATTTTCTTCATAACTTTTCAACCATTTTTACTCAACCTCTGGTATACCCTCTCTTAGGGTTTTGTCCCTACAGTGGACTTTAGGCTACCTCTCAATCTAGAGCTAGGCACCTTATTGGCCACCACTCAATATGGATCAAGGTCCCATGTAGGTCTTCCCAATCTAGGGAATGACCTCTTACAATCTTCTCAATTTGGGTCCTGCTCTGACCTTCCCAATCTAGGGCCTGGTCTTTAGTCATCATAATGACTTTATATTTCTTTCCCCTTCTCAATTTCTAGAGTTGGCATGTAGGTTTGAGAAAGTATAAGATTAATATTGTGATAGTCATAGTGACTTTATATATTGCAGGAATAAATATCATCCAAGCATTTAATATCAAGCAATTCAGTAAAACTTCAGGAAACTAAAGCAATCAGTCATAGGCGTAACCACATACCTTGATCAGGTGCACATGATGTCTAAGCAAGAGTAATCAAACAAGAAACCAATAATTTTATCCTGAAAGTTGAAGCAATGTACCCGTGTATTATTATTTTATCCAAATCATCATTAAGATCGACTTGGGTCACACATTAGGGTTTTCTAGGTCAACTTTAGGGTTTCAGTATGGTTTTGGCTCTTTAAACCCTAATCACTACTTTTCATGCCCTTTTGGTTTACAAACCCTAATTTATCGTTAATTACACCTAAACCCTAATTTATCAAATTATGGGTTAATATGTTCATATAACTTTCAAGTTTATCTCTTTATTCATAAAAGATCAATCTTTGATCATCAATATCAACTAGACATATTAGAATCATCAAAACTTATAAATTAGGGCTCTAGTTCATTTAACACATTAAAGATTCTAACGTTAGGTACTTTTCTAACAATAATCATATTCATATCTTGATTATGTTCTTATTGCATTCTCCAGAATTTTCTAAGCATAATACATATATTACTTGCTATTATCTGAACATCCTACTAAGGATTTTTGGAACTTAATCCTTTTAGGCCAATCAGGGAACGCCACCTTAGCAGAGAGCCCCGAGCCCCACCCTCCCAACTCGATTGGGCTGGATTATCAACTCTTACCAAGTCAGCGTCCCACTCACATCTATTGTATCCAACTAAGCGAGAAAAATAAGGGAAAAGACTAAACTACCCTTACCTCCACAACGCACACGTGGGGACACTAACATCCTTTCCTCCCTTGCCTTCTTCAACCTCCAACGAACGATCAATGTCTCTGAGGGAGTCCACTTGATGGTTGAATCCTCGTCCTAGCATACCAACACACAAAGCAAAGTCACCTTCACATTTGCCCTGCTTCCCCAAACTTGAAGCACCCCTCAATTGCTCTGGTGGTGGTTGGTGTCGTCCAGACAACTAGGTGGGACCTCTAGTAAGATGACATAATGGGGTCGAGGGAAAGATGAGGCTAGGGAAGCAATTGAATACAAAAATCTTAGTGTAGGGTTTGGCTGAAGTAGTGGAGAGGATGTGCAATCTTGAAGGAAGTCCAGGGCCCTCTATTTATACCCTTCTATGTCGTTAGGGTTGAACTCGAGAGTTGGGTTTGGGCATTCCTTATAGAGACTTCCAAACTAGGTCAAACTTAGGATAGATGGGATCGTTTTGTGCTCCTGAAGTCATAGGTCCAATTTCTTGATCCATTCATCCATCATGTCTCTGGAAAATTGGTTCCAAAGATTACTAGTTTAGTTCTTGGTTTCTTTTCTTGACCAAGGTAGAAGATGAGTGTGTTGCATTGGATTGTAGATTCAATGTTCCACATCCCACAGACTAAATAAAAGGTTGTTAAAAGGATTTCTAATATGAATAGAAATTGTGTCATTTAATGTTATTCCTCTCATTTTAGTGATTTTTATAAAATTATCTCTCAAACCATCCATCCTTTTAATTCTAAGTTTTTAGGTAAAGACTTTAATGACTTAATCTATTAAAGTACAAAGATTGGAACCAAAAATCGAAAAGAAAAAGGGACTTTTTTTTCATACGCAAGTCTCCCTCTATTTTATGCATTTAAGACATAAAAATTAACCCTTGTCCCTTTCTTCCTTTTCTATTTGCTTTATTTTGGCTATTCTTTATATTAGATACCATGTGCAAATGAAAACTAATTATTAGTGGCCATCCATGCCACTTTCCATAGAATTCTACACAATTCTCTCAAGCACATATAATTATTATCGACTTCTTTTGTTTATGCTTAACATGTGATTTTCTTCTCTCCCTTTTTCCCTTTTATCCATCATTGGATTAATAAAATAGTAGAACTCACAAAATTAATCATCAAGGGAAAATTTGCAAGGAAATCCATTCTTTAAAATAAAGCGCCCAAATTTTCAAACAAGTTTCTTTTCATAGAATAATTGCATTTCAGTTGTTTAAAATATAAAAAAATTGAGGTTATAATAGGTTCATCAAGACATGATATTTAGACTAATTTTGAGTGGATAAGAGCCACAAATCTCCTTATATTAAGGTTAAAGTTTTATACATATATAAAATATGTATATATATACAAAGAGATCCAAAAGATCTAAATGAAGTCAAATTTGTAACTGAAAAATAAATAGACAACTAGACATTCAAATTTAAGGAAATCATTCTGTAATTTAAACTAGAAGCACAAACAAATATCATGTGTACACATAACATACATTTTTTTTATATTCATTCAAACACATAATACAAACACCAACATTGAACAATATGTTGAAATGAATCAAAACAGATTATGAGAAGGGGAGGAAGGGTCTCACCTCACTGGAGAAGTGGTAGTGGTGGTGTAGAACTAGCAGAGGCGTGGAGTGATGAGTAACAACAACTAGTAATGCCCATGGAGCAACAACAGAGCACCAGTCGTCAACAGTGCAAGAAATTTCAGTGGATGTGACATAGAAGCAGCACAATAGTAGCAGAGAAGAAGCAACACAACAACAGCTGAGTAGAGAAGCACAACTGTAGAGAAGCAGCACAATAGTGGTGAAGATAGAGAAGCGATGGCAGAAGAGAAGTGCCAGTGGCTAGCACAATGGTGACAATGATGATGGTGACAACGACTCGAGTGGTTGTGGTGGCAATGGCCATCACGAGAGGCTATGACAACAGAGTAGCACGACGATCGCCAAAGAAAAGAGGTCTTAGGGCAATGAAACAAAGAATGGGGAAAGGAAAATTTTACATGTGCTATTAAGTGAACTTAATGCTTGGTTGTTGTAGAAAACCAATGATGAACGTCTTAGTCGTTGACTGTAGTACAATTCCAATGCCATCGACCTCTATCGTCGATTTCCCACCAAAAACCAATGATACATGTACTTATCCCTAATAAAAAAACATTAACCTTGGTAAGACTTTATTTGTCAGTGGCTACTAAAAAATGACACCACAGGTCAACCTCAGTCGTCGATTTTTCATGAAAAAGCTTTGTTTGCATGTACTTATCATTAATAAAAAAACACCAACCTTGCTAAGACTTCAATTGTCATTTTCTAGTAAAAAACCGATGACATAGCTTACTTTGTTTGTCATTCACTCACTAGGAAAATCAATGCCACATGTACTTATCCCTAATAAAATAACCCAACTTTGTTAAGAACTTAGTCCTCGATTTCTTGCAAGAAACCAATGACATAACTTGATTTGAGGGGGGGATTTTTCACGGGGCACATGGTAGGAACCTTTGTCGTTCGTTCTTTTAGAAAAAGCTGACGACACAAGATTTTTTGAGGCAACACTTTTCACGATGGACGTGACCTACACCGTAGGTTTCTTTAGAAAAAAACCAACACCAGAGTCTTTTTGGAGATAAAGTTTATTTTAAAGAAGGGCTTTTTCATCGATTTTTGGACATGCCTATAGCAATTTTTTTAATGAAATATTAAATTTCTTAGGCTATCTTAGACGTCAATTATTCAAAAAGAAATCGACCTTATACAAAAAGCGGTACCCATATTTTTTTCTTAAATGAAGAAAATTGACCAGTCGAGGGGGTTGTAGCTCGGTGGATAAGGCCCGGGCTCCCTAGAGTAGGGACCCGGGTTCGAATCCCTAGTTGTGCAGCTTCAGTGATCCTTGGTCTCGTCACACACCTTGGCCTTTGTGTGAGTTTACCTTGCTGACCCCAATGTGCGGGTAGTTGGGGAAAGCTGGGGGTTTACGCCGTCAGGGGGTCACAATCGTGGTGCTTCCTCGGGGGTGGATCCCACATTATCCAAAAAAAAATACTTGACCAGTAGTGACGTTTGTGTTATATCAATTGATGCTATAATCATGTAGTACCAATTTTTTTGTAAAAACCAACATTAAAGAAAGTGAACCCAAAGGTCAAAAATGTACTGGTGATGTTTGAGTTTTTAAATTTCATCTATCACCAACTCTAGAAAGCATGGTAGAATATCTCAAACTAGTATTACATGTTCACAGTCTCCTTCAATAATGAAGATTGTTAACTTCTTAAACAACATACATCATACGTACAAGAGGGGAGAATCCATAGATTCTTGTGGAAGAGAAGATGGAGGAGGAAGTGAGGAAGAGGACATACAATCCTCTTTGATCGGTCATTGGAAAGGATGCTTACATATGGATGACCATTTCTTCAGTTTGTGTGACAAGACACGATGGAAGACGAGCATCGCATGTAAAGGGTGTTGGGACACGACAGGTTCTGGCCCATTCCTAATTGGAATATGACTTAATAGGGTTTAGCATTTTGTGTTTCCAATCTTAATAGGGGTTAAATCCAATAAGAAATAAGATGTCTCCCTATGTGTAAAATGGAGTTGGACTAGGATTCCTAGTTGCAACCACATTCTATAGAGGCCTATAAATAGAGGGCCTGGGGGAGGCCATTGAATCATCCCACCTGTTGGTGTGTGATCCCACCAGTTGTTGGTTGTTGCTGCCTTTTGTGGTAGAAGAGCCAGAGAACATTAACAACTAGTGATGCTCTCTTATCATAAGAGAGGGTTAGTGACTTTGCCTTTAACCAAAGTAGCGACTGACATTTAGTGGCATATTGGGTGTGCACGATAGTGCATCTCCCTCTTGGTGAGAGAGGGTCAACGACTTTGCCATGAAGCAAAGTAGTGGATGACAGTTGGTGGCACAATGGATGCACCAACAGAGTAGCTCTCTCATAGATGGCAAAGGGCCAACGACTTTGCCTTGGGGTTAAGTAGCAATTGGTAGTCAGAAACACAACATCATTGCATCGACAATGGAGGTGGTCCGAGCAACGGAGGATGCACATCAGTTGGTGTCACTTTGTTGGTGTTGAAACATAATTGACTACAATAATGAATCCGAGCAGAGGAAGACACTCATCAGTCAGTAGCTACAATAATGACGACATTCTGTCTGATCAGTAGAGGACATACATTATTCGGTGACACATAGGTGGTGCATCAACGACTACGATGATCTAAGAAGCAGAAGACACACATCATTTGGTGGTACACTATTGGTAATATGACAATGAAAACAATCCATTTGAGCAGTGGAGAACACATATCTCTCAGGAGGAGAGAGCTTCTGGTTGGCGTTGAGGTAGGCGACCTCGTTAGGAGAATAAATGGCCTGATCAGCGGTCGCAATAGAAATAAGCAATCCCCAACATTGACAATGGTGTCGTGAGGAGAAAATGGTTGAAAAGAGAGGGTTTGTACACATTGGGTGTAATTTTATTCTTCCTTATCTTTGTTCTCAGGCAGGGGGAGCTTTTTAGATTTATGGGTGATTAAATCTGGACAATGTGAGTTTTAATCTTAGTTACATAGTGCTTGTTAGCCGATATTGCCCCATGGTTTTTCTCTCCTTGTCTTAGGGAGAGTTTTCCATGTTAAATCTTGCGCCTTCAGTCTTGCAGTGTATCGTCACTTGCCCACCTAACAATTCCTAACAAGTGGTATCAGAGCAACTAACACCTTCAGTCTTGTTAGGAATTGTGATGGGCAAGTGACGATTCTCTACAAGACTGAAGGTGCAAGATTTAACGTGGAAAACTCTCCCCAAGACTAGGAGAGAAAAACCACAGTAAGTCTTAAACCTTCAATCTTGCAGATCATAGTCACTTGCCCACCGCAATTCCTAACAAGTGGTATCAGAAGATAGGTTTGAAGGATGTAGTGGGCATAGTGAGATGGTGTCACGAAACCGTTTGTTACCCTCACTCTACCCCTACCGACTATAGAGTCAGTGGCAATAGGGTTTGGGCGCCCGTCCATAGAACGACACAAATATTTCACACATGCAATATATATATATATATATATATATATATATATATATATATATATATATATATATATATATATATATATATATATATAAGCGGTAACAAAAAGACATAACAAGATTCTAGAAAGGGGTAGAGAAACATGTACCCATTTGTGTTCCATTCAAATACAAAGTGCAGCAGATCTTTGACAACTACAAAATCAATAAGCAAAACATATTAATGCTAGAGTCAACATTTGTACTAGCATACATACAAGCAAGCCAATATCATAGTATAGTCAAGAGGAAAACATACCTTGCGAGTAGAACACAAGATTTAAAACTTGATTTTGAAAACCACATATAGCAAGCTTGACTAGATCTTGGTATTTGGGCCATCATAGAGATCCTGACATTACAATTGGGTAAAAATGGATTAATGTCATCAATATTAGGTCTCATTAATCATAATCATGGTGGTTGGATGTGTCACCTAAATCTAAGTATTATATCTTTCATCATTGATTTCAATATCTCAACTAGGTCATGCGTAGGCATTATCAAGCAACATAGTGCGTCATGGTTTGGTTAGCACTTAGAGTGACACATCATCACTAGATCAGGGATATATTATTAGAGTTCCTAGAGCTTAAATAGAGCAATCATAAGATTTGAGCAAACTTAGTCAACATAAGCATCAACATTGGCATAACTAGTCATGTTGAGTTACAGTCATGCAAGACTGTCATCATTAGAGTGTATATGGGGTCTAATTTATCTAGGAGTCATTAAATAACATACTGATTTGAGATCATTATATAACATGGATGATCCTTCAAGCAGGACATGCACAAGATTAGAAATTTAGATATCAACATGTACACTAGGTCACATATCAAGCCAAGTTTAGGGTATTTACCCACAAAAGTGCACACGAAAGTTCCACAAGACACATAGGAATACAAGGAATTTAAGGTTATTGATTTCAGGCCATATAAACATCATTGAGTAGCTTTAGATCAATAAAAGTATAAAGTTTAACATTCATCACAAAAGTGCACATACGGCCATATTAAGACATGTTAAGAACAACAAGATCATCATTAGTGTCCAAGAAGGGTCATGATAGAAAAGGATAGCAATTGAGGGTGAAATCCACTGATTTAGAACAATCATAGATATTTGAATCACGCTTGAACAAGTTACAACATAAAAGAAGGGATCTTTTACGTGTAGGTTCATTTTAGGTCATTTCATCAACATAAGACTATTTCATGTGCAAAAATGAATACGGTTTGAATCATGATGCATAAAGGTATTCAAGATACTAATATTAGGCTAACATAAAGTTTTGGGGAATAAAAGACCAAGCTTTAGCATTAGATGGCATAGAACATGTAGAAAGGTATTGTCTTTAACATGTCAGTGGAATTATAAGTAGAATCAGGTAATGAAATGAGTTCCATTAGATAGATATCGTTCTCTTGATCAAAATTCATATTTATACATCCTATTTGGCCCAAGGAATGATTTTTTTTTAATTTTACCTTGAAAAAAGAAGTTATGAGTCGTTTGATCTTTGATTGGATGGTCGTATGCGGCTACTGGCTTGGTGGGCTAGGGTTTCTGACTGCGATTGACAGCCCATCATGTGCTTTGGTCTATCACCTCCCCCAACCTTGGCTTGCCTCTCGTAGAGCCTAGGTTGTAGTCTTTGTCCTCCGTCCATCGCTGGTCGTTGCTCGCCTTCCCTATCGCGCGGTTGTCGCTCCTGGCTGGACACTTGCAAATATTCAACAGGTAGTGGGCCAGCCTCTACATGGCGTGTAATTGGCCACATGATCATGCTCCACTCATCACCAACCCATGGATCTGGATCAATGCCGCTATGCCCTAGTTTAGCATCCTATTACATGCGCCTGTACAAAGTGGTCGGGCCATGGCGACGCCTGTTGGGGCATCATGGCCGAGGTCGCGTGGGGCTATGCCCGATCTCCAAACACGGTCGGATTGTCATAGAGTTTGAGAGTCAAATATAAACAAAACTAGTTGTGGGGTGGCATGAAAGGATGGAACCCAAGATGACCTTCCATGGTCGTTGCCATGGACATGGGAGGTAGGATAATAACGGAAAGGGGGAGTTAGGGCACAGAAAAGAGGGAAACTTTGAGGAAAAGACCCAAAACAAGATATATAAGCATGTTGGCCAGCCAATTTTTGTTCAAAAGTATCAAGAAGGGGTGCTATTGGCTGCCTCCAAAGCTACTTCTATAGTAGTACGGACGGATCTTGAAGATGATCCTCAGCCGTAGGATTAGGGGCAAAATATATGGCTCAAGATCCAAGGTTCCAAGTTTGTAGAAGGCATAACAAAGTAGATCATTGATGTATCAAGTGAAAAAAATGGGGACCCCACTTTGGTTGGGTTGCAACCCACATTGGGCCTAAAAAGGCTAAAAAACAAGCTAAAACAAAGATAAAAATAACAAAAGTTCAAATGGTCATATCGTGGGATTTATGACTCTGATTGAGGTGATTTTTGGGCCATTGGATTTGTAATTGAATCCTCTACATCACCAAATACATTTGATAGGATAGTTCATTGTATAGGTTAAATTTTTACTATAAGTTGATGATACATAACAAGCATGCCGCTTAGTTTAAAACTCAAATTAGGATCATATATGATTATGAAGTGATAATTAATCAAAATCAATTCATCAAAAAGTTTTCCCTTTTTCTTATGTGCATTATGAGTTATTATTAATTCAAATCGATATACATTAGTTTCCCTTCCCTTTTCTCTCTCCTGTTCTTGTATGTTATTCAAAAGAAATAAAGATAAGGAAAAATGACATTTGGAGTGGGAAACAAGACGTAATCTCAAATCTTAGCTTATGGGGTCACGAAGGGAAGTAGTTTCCCAATTAGATATATGCTTTTTATTCAAGCTAAATGACTAGCATGGAATCTAGGGACACAATTTGTACAATTTATTTGAAGCATTTATGTTTGAAATAATCCTTCTAGACTTTTCCTATTGATGGGTGTGGGTAAGAGGGAGGTATACACCAAATTTGGGTAATAAATAATAAAGGAATGAAAAGATATAAAGAAAATTGTCTTTCCTTCCCTTTGTGTGTTTTGATTATTTACGTTTCCCAAAAGGCAAAACTGATTGCAAAATCAGATTCTTTGGGTCCTTATTAGCTTACTTGCCAATTTTAGTGGTATTGGGATCTTATTTGGTCATCCAAATTGAAAGGAAAAGAAAAGGAAATGAATTTACATCACTTTAGTCATTTATGCATTAATTACACCGATTTAGTCAATAGTCTAGAGTTATATCCCTGTCACACCCTCTTTTGATTTATTTTCCTTCTATGCGCCTGATCCAACGGCCGCTATTTAATGTTTCCCTGATCCAACAGTTGTCGTCTGTCTCCTACCTCGCGACGGGAAAGGAAACACAGTAAACAGTGTTTGTGTTATCCTCGCTCTATATCTCCCTCATTTCTGCACCAAATCGCACGATATTTTCTCTATTGAGTCCTTGGAGCCTTCCCGAATCGACCGATCCCTGGTTCTTAGGGGTTTCATGCCCTAATGAGGGAATGCCCAAAAGGGCAGGTTTCCCCTCCCCTCCGCAAAGTTGCAGAGGCTCGGATAATCTCCCTCTTTTCTATTTAATATGCATAAGAGCATCATCAATCTCTCTCTTTTCCTCCTCCACTACCAATTTGGCCCCAAGAGCCCTAACTCTCCCCCACCTACTCAAAATCCTTCTCTAGCAACCCTGACCTTGCCCCGGCCACTCCGGCCACCACCGTTCGATTGCAACCTCGATGATCTTCCTTGACCCCTAGTAGACTTTTCCACAGTAGACTTTTCCAAATAGCCTTTTTTCATCGAGCTTTCCCCAACCGCCGGGTCCTATAGACTAGGTTGGAGCACCTCACCGACACTCACCTCTATGGCCCCTCAGAGCCCTTTTAGACATTGAATCTAGGGCTCCGGCTTCGCCTTCCTCCCTAAGTCGTCATCCTTTTTTTGGTTGACTCTTTTACGCCTTGTTTCCCGATGGCTTTAAAGCGAGCTTAGATCGCGATCGGAGGTTGTAGGACATGGGTTTGGCACCGTAAGTTTCCCCCCAGTTTTGTCTTAGTGGTTTTGATCTGGTTTTGCGTAGGCGCTAAAGATCCAAATAGCCTGGGTGATGATCTTGGCGCCTCGAGTCTTTCTTTCCCCTGGCTGTTTCCACCTACCCTCGCACCAGCAGTGGTAGCTCACTGCTCTGGGCATGAGGGCGCTGGAGGTGTTGGTCTTTGGGACTGTAGGGAACTGAGGAACTCATCCATGATGCCTTATCCAAGTTGGCCTCCTGCTATCCGGATTTGAGGTGGTGATTTCACGATTCTAACTTCTGCCATCGAGCTCCTGCTTCTCGTTTCTGCTAGGATGAGAAAATGAGGTCCCTTGCCCACACAGCTGGCCCTGGTTGGCCCAGCCAGGTATGGGTCCCAGACCCACATGGAAGAAAGGAGACTTCCGATTGCCCCAACTCATCAGCTAAGCACATGAGCTTTTGGGCTGCATTTGCTCACGTGGATTTTTCGAGCATTCTAATTGGCTGATACTTGAAAAATCATAGCTTTTGATTAGTAGATCGTATAGGGACAAGTTATATATGAATTTTGCTCAGTTATTCGAGATCTAGCCAATGGTCAAGGTTTTGAGACATGTTTTGGGTTGGTTTTCATGAAATATCAGATTTAAGACAATTAGGGTTTAGTTTGCAATTAGGATGATAATTGATGTAAAGTATGTTAATTTCAGGAGATCTAGGAATTCATCGACCTTGAGAGAGTCAGTAGGAGTTACACCAATGTTAGGTAAGTGGATTCGTGCAATCTGAGTTAACAAGTATGGGTTAAGGGTTTTATATTCACTTATATGTGAAATTCAATTACAATGATATCAAGTATATCTCTCAATGATCCTTAGCAATGAAATTGGTTATGAATCAGATGTTAGTTTTTTAGTAACGTTCTCATATATGCTCATGATAATGATATATACACCTTCCTTAAGTAAGATTTAATGTTTCAAGTTATCATGTTCAAGAGTAATATTAGGTACAAGATATTTGATTTATGTTATCCATCAAGCTCCCAAGAGCAATATCACAAATCAAGCTCTTAAGAGACATGTTATGTAACAAGCTCCTGAGAGCAATAAGCACGTTGGTGTATGTGTTATCAAGATCCCAAAAGCAGTGCCTCTTATTAAGCTCATGAGAGCAATGATTATAGGTTTAAGCTATTGAGAGTAATGCTATATATTTAAGCTCATGAGAGCATAGTTTTGGAAGAAAGACAATATAGTAATGTAGTTAAAGGAAAATGATATGAAGAGTATTTAATGTCTAACATGTTCAATTAAAGTCTTCTCAAAAGTATAGCTTATTTTTAGTTCATATAATGTTACTCTGTGCCACTTAATCTAACGTATTTTCCATTCTACTTTGCATGGTTGGGGACGTGATGTCCGCATGAGAGGAGGATTAAGGAGCTTACGTCCTGATGATAATTCTATAAGACAAAAACCTAGTGGGGTACCAGCTATACCTAATTTAGTTTAGTTTTATTTTCATGTTTATGAGATAGTGTATGATTTTTAAGTTGGAACATGTTCATGTATGTGTTACATTGAGGACATGAGTATGAGAACTATCATTTTATCCTGTGTGGGTTTATATTTGAACTCTACTTTTATGCAATGATAATCATGCTTGTGACATCCCAATGAGATTTATGCTTCCGCTCAGTTTGTGAAATTGGGGTGTTACAATATGGTATCAGAGCTAAACATATAGTTGGCCACCAGACTTTTCTCGAAATTCTCATGTAGTCATGTTCCCTTTTTAGATGGCTCCCAAGAGGAAATCTGATAAAGGCAAGGAGCGCATAGATGGAGAGGGAGGCTCTTCCAATGAGGGAAGTGATCACAGTGCTTCTAGAGGGGCTAATCCCGGTAGTAACCCAAATGAACCTCTATAAGTACTCATCAAGGCCCTAACAGATGCCCTGACCAGTCAGAACGGAAGACCACACCAGCAGCAAAACCAGGAGTTAACCCTAGTAGACTTTCTGAAGATCAAGCCGGAGACCTTCTCTGGCGAAGCTGGGGCCGATACAGTGAGTTGGGCTGAAGAGTGGTTACTCAATGTCGAGCACTATTTCTGTGATCTGGGATGTTCCCAAACATTCCAAAGTTCACTTTGGGATACACATGTTGAAGAATGCAACCTGCACTTGGTGGGAGAACTTCACCAATGCTCGAGGACCTAATGCTGAGCCATTATCTTGGGAGGCGTTCACCATTGCCTTTCGGAACCATTACATCTCCGAAGCCATGATCCAGAAGAAGGAGTTGGAGTTCAAGCGCCTGAGATAGAATGAATCAACTGTCAACCAATATGCAATGAAGTTCCATATGCTGCAGAAGTACGGACATGGCTTAGCGCGTCTGGTGAAGAAGTTCATGCGTGGTCTGAAACCTGATTTAAGCTGTGCTCTTGCTGGACATGGAATCAAGACAGTACAAGAGGCACTCGAGTATGCTCTTGAGTTAGAAGACCACACGGGATGACACTGGAAAAATTGGGGGCCCTCAGGAAACAAAAGTGAGTACAAAGGCCATCACGATAAGAAGAGGAAAGTTGTAGAGGATCCAGATGGTAAGAAGCCTTGCCCTACATGTAATCGACTGCATAGTGGAGTATGTAGATTCAGCACCGGAGTTTGCTACCATTGTGGATATCCGAGTCACATGAAGTTTGAATGTCCCACGTTCAAAGCAAGGAGAGATGCAAGCCAAGATCCCAATCCAAACCAACCAGAAAGGAGACAAGCAAGATTCTTTGCTATGGTAGATGAGAATGAAGATGATAAAGCTGAGTAGAGTTTAGTAGCATAGTACCCTTTTCCTTTCGAAACTTTTGTTGCATGTTGATGTTTAAAACTATGAATTCACATAATAATATTAGTATGTTGGAAGTTTTGCGTTAAAGACATGGAAAATTCTAAGGTGGGTAGCTGGAAATTCGAGGACGAAATTTATATAAGGTGGGTAGATTTGTAACATCCCAGCTTTCCTAGAGTAGATTTAACTTGAGAATGTGGTTTTTTTCCTAAAATAAAATACTTTAAGTGCCTCAATGCAAACATGACATAAAAGGAGTTTCTTGAAGGATAATGCAGTAGTAATAATATAATAAGGCTCAAAACATAATTTTCCCTTTTTCTTATGTGCATTATGAGTTATTATTAATTCAAATCGATATACATTAGTTTCCCTTCCCTTTTCTCTCTCGTGTTCTTGTATGTTGTTCAAAAGAAATAAAGGATAAGGAAAAATGATAGTTGGAGTGTGCAACAAGACATAATCTTGAATTTTGGCTTATGGCGTCACGGAGGGAAGTAGTTTCCCAATTAGATATATGCTTTTATTCAAGCTAAATGACTAACGTGGAATCTAGGGACACAATTTGTACAATTTATTTGAAGCATTTATGTTTTAAATAATCCTTCTAGACTTTTCCAATTGATGGGTGTGGGTAAGAGGGAGGTATACACCAAATTTGGGTAAAAAACAATAAAGGAATGAAAAGATATAAAGAAAATAGTCTTTCCTTCCCTTTGTGTGTTTTGAGTATTTACGTTCCCCAAAAGGCAAAATTGATTGCAAAATCAGATTCTTTGGGTCCTTATTAGCCTACTTGCCAATTTTAGTGGTGTTGGGAGCTTATTTGGTCATCCAAATTGAAAGGAAAAGAAAAGGAAATGAATTTACATCACTTTAGTCATTTATGCATTAATTACACCGATTTAGTCTATAGTCTGGAGTTATATCCCTGTCACACCCTCTTTTGATTTATTTTCCTTCTATGTGCCTGATCGGACGACCGTTATTTAATGTTTCCTTGATCCAACGGTTGTCCTCTGTCTCCTACCTCGCGACGGGAAAGGAAACACAGTAAACAATGTTCGTGTTATCCTCACTCCAGATCTCCCTCGTTACTGCACCAAATCGCACGATCTTTTCTCTGTTGAGTCAGTGGAGCCTTCCTGAATTGACCGATCCCTAATTCTTAGGGGTTTCATGCCCTAATGAGGGAACGCCCAAAAGGGCAGGTTTCCCCTCACCGCCACGAAGTTGTAGAGGCTCGGGTAGTCTCCCTCTTTTCTATTTAACCTGCACAAGAGCATCGTCGATCTCTCTCTTTTCCTCCTCCACTAACAATTTAGCCCCAAGAGCCCCAACTCTCCCCAACCTGCTCGAACTCCTTCTCCAGCAACCCTGACCTCACCCCATCCACTCCGGCCACCACCGTTCGATTGCAACCTTGGTGAGCTTCCTGGACCCCTAGTAGACTTTTTCACATAGCCTATTTTTCGCCAAGCTTTCCCCAACCGCCAGGTCCTATAGACCAGGTTGGAGCACCTCACCGGCGCTCACCGCTATGGCCCCTCAGAGCCCTTTTAGACATGGAATCTATGGCTCTGGCTTCGCCTTCCTCCCTACGCCGTCATCCCATTTTTGGTTGACTCTTCGACGCCTTGTTTCCTGATAGCTTTGAAGCGAGCTTTGATGCTCTGTTTTCACGATCGGAGATTGCAGGCCACGGGTTTGGCACCGTAAGTTCCCCCCCCTTGATCTTGTCTTAGTGGTTTTGATCTAGTTTTGTGTAGGCGCTGAAGATACAAATAGCCTGGGTGACGATCTTGGCACCTCGAGTCTTTCTTTTCCCTGGTTGTTTCCACCTGCCCTCGCACCGGCAGTGGTAGCTCACTGCTCTGGGCATGAGGGCACTGGAGGTGTTGGTCTTTGAGACTGCACAGAACCAAGGAACTCGTCCATGATGCCTTGTCTAAGTTGGTCTCCTGATATCCGTATTTGAGGTGGCAATTTCACGATTCTAACTTCCGCCATCGAGCTCCTGCTTCTCGTTTCTTCCAGGATGAGCAAACGAGGTCCCTTGCCCACACGGCTAGCCCTGGTTGGCCCAGCCAGGCATGGGTCCCAGACCCACATGGAAGAAAGGAGACTTTCGATTGCCCCAACTCATCAGCTAAGCACATGAGTTTTTGGTCTGCATTTGCTCACATGGATTTTTCGAGCGTTCTGATTGGCCGATACTTGAAAATACATAGCTTTTGATTGGTAGATCTTATAGGGACAAGTTATATATGAATGTTGCTCAGTTTTTTGAGATCTAGCCAATGGTCAGGGTTTTGAGACATGCTTTGGGTTGGTTTTCACGAAATATCAGATTTAATACAATTATGGTTTAGTTTGCAATTAGGATGATAATTGATGTAAAGTATGTTAATTTCAGGAGATCTAGGAATTCATCAACCTCGAGAGAGTCAGTAGGAGTTACACCAATCTTAGGTAAGTGGATGCATGCACTCTGAGTTAACAAGTATGGGTCAAGGGTTTTATATTCGCTTATATGTTAAATTTAATTACAATGATATCAAGTATATCTCTCAATGATCCTTAGCAATGAAATTGGTTATGAATCAGATGTTAGTTTTCAGTAACGTTCTCAAATATGCTCATGATAATGATATATACACCTTCCTTAAGTAAGATTTAATGTTTCAAGTTATCATGTTCAAGAGTAATATTATGTACAAGATAATTGATTTATGTTATCCATCAATCTCTCAAGAGCAATATCACAGATCAAGCTCTTGAGAGCCATGTTATGTAACAAGCTCCTGAGAGCAATAAGAACATTGGTGTATGTGTTATCAAGCTCCTGAGAGCAGTGCTTCTTATTAACCTCATGAGAACAATGATTACAGGTTCAAGCTATTGAGAGTAATGCTATATATTTAAGCTCATGAGAGCACAATTATGGAAGAAAGACAATATAGTAACGTAGTTAAAGGAAAATGATATGAAGAGTATTTAATGTCTAACATGTTCAATTAAAGTCTTCTCAAAAGTATAGCTTATTTTTAGTTCATATAATGTTACTCGGTGCCACTTACTCTAACATATTTTCCGTTCTGCTTTGCATGGCTGGGGACGTGATGTCCGCAGGAAAGGAGGATTAAGGAGCTTACGTCCTGAGGATAATTCTATAAGACAAAAACCTAGTGGGGTGCCAGCTATACCTAATTTAGTTTAGTTTTCTTTTCATGTTTATGAGATAGTGTATGATGTTTAAGTTGGAACATGTTCATGTATGTGTTACTTTGAGGACATGAGTATGAGAACTGTCATTTTATCCTGTATGGGTTTATATTTGAACTTTACTTTTATGCAATGATAATCATGCTTGTGACATCCCAATGAGATTTATGCTTCCGCTCAGTTTGTGAAATTGGGGTGTTATAGAGGGTCAACAACTTTTCCTTGAAACGAAGTAGCGACTGACATTTGGTGGCATATCGGGTGCACTGATAGTGCAACTCTCTCTTGGTGAGAGAGGGTCAGTGACTTTTCCATGAAGCAAAGCAATGGCTGACAATTGATGGCATATTGGATGCACCAATAGAGTAGCTCTCTTATAAATGAGAGAGGCCATCAACTTTGCCTTGAGGCAAAGTAGTGATTAGCAATCGACAACACAATGACTTTGCATTGACAACGGAGGTGGGTCTGAGCAATGGTGGACAAACATTAGTTGGTGGCACTTCCTTGATGATGCAACATCATCGACTACAATAATGGATCCGAGTAGAGGAAGATGTTCATCAGTTAGTGGCTATGACAACGACGACAGTCTGTCCAGTCAGCAGAGGACACACATCAGTTGGTGACACATAGGTGGTTCATCAGCCACGACGGCGGATCCGAGAAACAGAAAACACACATCGGTTGGTGGCACAATATTGGTGATGTGACAATGACAACAATCTATCCGATCAGTGGAGGGCGTGTATCTCTCAGGCGGAGAGAGCTTCTGGTTGGCAGAGAGGTAGGCGACCTCGTCAGGACAATATCCCATCTTCTACTATGGGTAGTAGGTCAATATTACTTGAACATGTGTAGAAGAATGTACAATAAGGGAATGCTTGTGTATTTTTGTACTTTTCATCTATTTGTGTGCTTGATTCTCCCATTTGATTTTTTTTAATTTTAAATGCCTTAATTTATTACCAATTTTCTAGTTAGAATCCATGTATAAGAGGGAGTCGATTAGGTTGTGTATGCAAATCATATTCCCCATGTGTGTCTGCTTCCACGTCTCTATTTTTGTTTTCCTACCTTTTATATATCTTGTTTCTTGATTTTCATATTCAGCTGTATGCTTTTTGACACCTTGATTTCTTTCTATTTTCCCCAGCTAGCAATCTGTGTCCATCACAACTCATTATAATGTTGATTAGTATAAAAGTACATATATATGTTAGTTCCATTTAAATCAAGAATTTGGGTCAATACATGGTACACAACCTATAAGTGGAATATTTACAAAGTATTACACACAAAATTTGACCCATGAAAATGTTAATTAGAAGTGTGGATATCCAATTTTAGGTTTAGTTAAGAGTTAGAAAAGTATCTAATACAAACTTCCCACCTCAAAGCTATACTTTTTACAAGGTGATGAACATGAAACTAAACCCAATTTTGTGACTTCTAATGAAGAAGAACCTTTGATCGTCATTAATTATTGAAATGGTGATTAGATATGTTTTATGGTGACGCTTCCGCTTGCTTTAGTCTTTTTTTAGTCTTGCATGTAATAGGGAGTCAACCAACCTGTGCATCTGCTACTCATGTCACATGTTTTGATTTCATTATTTGATGCCTCTTTCTTTTCTTTTCTTCTAATATTTGGGTGATCGATTCCCCTATTTAGTTGTATGATTTTCAACACCTTACTTGCTCTGTTTGTTCTCCAAGTAGCATTCCATGTTCATCGTGACTCATGATAATGTTGGTTAGGGATGTACAAGAACATTTTTAGGTTGGTTTTAAGTCAGTCAAATATCTAAGCTCTTATACTAGAGGAAGACAATAGTTTTTTTCCATTCATGTCTGATTACACTTATGCCTACTTATGTAAGCAAAAGAACTGTAAACCAACATTCACAAGGGGTCTTGCATCCTTAGTTTGTAGCTTACAGAAGGAGGGTGGGCTAAGTAGAGCTCCTCCTTGCCAAAAAGATTTGGGCCGATAGAAACAAACCAACTGAAAGCAGGGATGCTTTCAAAGTGATAAACACATAACCAAAGACCATGATACTATTAGCAAGGGGTGTCAAAAAATAGTGTTAGATTGGGTCTGGTCAGACAAGTATATGTGACAACACATATTGCTCAACTAGAAACTAAAACTTTTACAAAAGTGATACAGCTAAAATATACCTAATTGTGTGACGTATAACTAAGAAGCTAGCTCAGATTCTATTATAATTTATATTTATTGAAATTATAATTAGATAAGTTCTGCAATGATGCTTTTTCATCCAATCTGTCTGCTTGCTTTACTTTTCTTATGAAGAAAAAGTGAGATTATTATAAATACAAAGAACAAAAACTCATAATAATGATAGTTAGGGGTGTCACAGAATTCGTGCAAGGCTCATGCGGGTGTAAAATATAGTTTTACGTTAATTCTAGGTTAGTCAAGAATCTGGACCATTATAAACTGTACAACCAAGAAATTATTTTTTATAAATGGTAAACACAGATTGGCCACGATAAAAATGATAAATAGGAGCGTCAAAATAGTTTATGTATGCAGTCATTAATTTGTGTACGAATTCAAAATATTTAAGCAGTCTTGTTTTATATTTGACATCTAAGTTTGTGTAGTTTTAATTGTAAACCTTGAGCTTAGTAAATGACCTTATGTGTCGTTTTAATTGAAAGTCACGTGCTCTCTACTAGTCATATTAAATAGATGACAAAATGTTTACTTTTTCATTTGTATATAAGCAAAATCTACTTAAAAATAGACAATATATCCTACAGAAATATGAATAAAATTGTTGAATTCCAATTTTTGTTGATTGGAAACAGTGATATTTTATGCCTGTCTAAATCCGATCTGAAACAGTCTTTTTTTTTTTACTTAAATTTGAATGTGAATCCTCGTTTGCATGTCTAACCAGCCAACCATATTCTCCAGTAGTGCAATATGTACACCTGGGCCTAGGCATGGTTCGGGCTTGACAATAAGGGTTTGTAATAATTATGTACTTAATTATACAATATTAAATATTTCATAGCCAGGGGCTGCCGGGATCTTAACCCCATTATTCCAAGTATGTTTTAGTATTATACAAAGCTCAATATATATATAAATATATTGGCTGCGTATAGGTTTACAAAGAAAGTGGTTAGTGTAATGAATAGCTTGTTTGTAAGAAACAGTGGTGCAGGTTCAATTTTCAGTAATAACAATTTTTTTAACTCAGCCCCCCATGTGATAAAATAAACTGATTTTACACAGTAATTTCACCCCGCCCTTATCTAAATTTCATGATTCACCACTGTTTAGTAATGGGTAATGGTCCTTTACCCTTACTCCGCTAGCACATGGATATAGGATATCAAGGTTTACCCCTACTTATTTACAGCCTACATACGTTATTGCTAGGCGGGTTGCTTGAGAGGGCTGCTGGCTACCCAGAGGGGACTTTACCTTGTTACACATGCGCCGAAGGAAGTTTAGTTTCAAGAAAGCCTGCCTTTGAAGTGGCACGTGGACGATCAGTGGTAGGCGCGTGGCTGCAGACAGGATAGTATAATCTAAGCAACGCAAAGTATTGCTCAACGTCTATAAACCAGGAGGATTTGACACGTTTAAAAAGCAGGCGAAGTCCATCAACCAATGTCTGTCCTGACGGTAAGTTACATACACAAAATTTTAAACCCGTATTATGTCAGACTGACCTAATTAAAACACATGATTTCAAGACGGGGAGTCCTAAATCACCGAATATATTCTTATAAATCGATGCAGCAAGGCACTACATTAGTAGCAATGTGTTTACAGCTTAAACATTAGTATTTAGATGTGGCGGAGTCAAATTTGACGGTGTCAATAATTTGCCATATTTTCAGATAGACGAGTTTCCCATCCGGATGAAAGTAACAGTATTATCCTCTTGAGAACACGATGAGTTCAACTGCACTCAACCGCCCTTCCACTACACGCCAAAGAATCAAGGGATCCATCTAAAGTTTCTTATATCAAACAATGAATCCTCCAATGATGTATATACTACATGCGAGGTCTTTTGAGAAGCTCTCATAACGAAGCTAGCAGTTGTCAAGAGACGCATTGTTGACATAGTTCACGGCATCAGTCTCGGAAAGCTGTTTCCCTTCGACCAGTCCTTTTATCAAGGTATTTGCATATTCCCTGGATGGACGAAGCATCGGAAGAGCACCGGTCCTAAAGCCATCAACATTTTCTTGGGGACACCTACAATATGGTTGAGGATCAGCTGGACACAATTATATAATATGACACTGTAACAAGAAAACGAGTAGCAATTTTAGTCCCAAGAAAAATTAAAGATAATAGCACAGCAATGTGATACCAATTTCTTTACAGTTTTTGAAGAAATAAAAAAGGGTTCAATTCAATAGTATTTTATGGATTATTTTTTGGAGAAACAAGACCATTTTTTCCATCTTATCAAATCTGGCACAGCATTTACTCAACGCATGTCTTTACTTTATATTAGTAAGTAAATCAAATTATCATCCACTTGAAAAGAAAGGCCAATCTAACCCGTCTCTCTTTTCTTCCTCTATTATCACCCTCTCTTTCTGGAGAGACAAGGCCAGTTTTTGACATCTTTAAATCTAGTACAGCATTTACTGAATGCATGTTTTTACTCTACAATATACTAGTTAATCAAATTATCATCCATTTCAAAAGAAAGACCAATTTAACTCCTCTTATTTTTTCCTCTACCCCCCACCCATTCCACTTTGCCTCCTTCAATGGGCCCTGACTCTGCTGCCACTATCTACGACTGCGAAAGGAGGATGTAGGGGCCTGCTTTATCAGGTGCAGTGCCGCCATCTGAACCATTCCATAAGCAAGTACGCTCTCTTTCCTTTCCCCAATATCCTCCCCATTTCTTTGACTCTGATTCAGTTTATATGGTTAAAGAGAGGTGAGGCTTTGAGAGGAGAAGAAAGATGGTTCAGAGGGGGATGGCGGCATCCCCTGTCTACCTGACGGAAGAGCCAGCAGGCGAGGCCTTGACACAACAATTGAAAGGCAGAATCTTATACTCTTAATAATAAATTTCACACCCCATTCTGGCTCACACACCTACTCTCCCCCGTATTCTCCCAAACCCCTCCCCTTTCTATGCTGATAATAGCAGCAGTGTTGCTAGTAGCAACTCAGGGGGCGAGAGAGAACAGGCTGAGTATATAAAGAGATATCTTTGACGCGTAAAACAAAGGTTTGTCAACATGATTTTGCGCAACATCCTCACTAATAGAAAATTCCACAGAACAGTTATTCTGGAGTTAAGCATCAAATATTTCCCCCTTTACGCCTAGCTTGGATGGGGTCGTAGGCATGGAACAGGACTTCAACTTCGAGTCGACTTCGACAAGTGTGGAAGTGAAAGTTTGTGGAAACATCGAGAATTTTTACAACCAAACTTCGATGCATCTTTGACAAAAATAAGCTC
The DNA here is from genome assembly GCA_963693085.1 of Alisma plantago-aquatica. Lineage (NCBI taxonomy): Eukaryota > Viridiplantae > Streptophyta > Magnoliopsida > Alismatales > Alismataceae > Alisma > Alisma plantago-aquatica. The sequence continues at coordinate 1,215,458,157 of OY856412.1, forward strand.
AAAATAGTGATTTCATGATGAAAATTGATAGATTTCATCAAATCTATCTTAAAAGCTAAATATATGTTTATATCTAGCTATCCATACATGTTTACATATGTAGAAAAACACAGTCACGTGCACATGTACAAGACGTTGTCTTAGTGTCAACTTCGATAGGCATGGAAGTGGAAGTTCGTGGAAAATGTGAGGAAACTTTGAGGAAGTTCTGGACTAACACTTCGATGCAAATAAACTAAAAGATAGTGAGATTGTGAGGGAATTAGGCATAAAACATCAAATTTTTGGTAAACACATACTCCATCTATAATCTTCTATACGAAATGTTAAGAACTTAAATCTGTTCTATATATGTGGTGTTAGTATCTACAGAAATCCCAATTGGATCACATTCTAGAATTAAAAAATATGAGCTTATTTCCAACCACTTCAATTCGTAAAGAGGGGAAAAAGTAAGAGAGCTGAAATGATATTAGGTCTACACCATATTTTAGCAAAACTTGTCAAAATCTAGTAGAGAATAAACTTATCATTACTCTCTAGTTAGAAACCAAGGAGAAGGTCACCTCAATGTCAAAAAAGGTTTCCTACAAGTTTCTTTATGCCTTCACTATGTGTGCAGCAATAATAGAAGTTGGGAGTTTTTGAGCTAGCGGAGTCGATTTGATCACCAACTAGACCGAATTCATTGACACGTGTCAACAAGCAACCAACCGTGGGGCATAGAAGTTTCCAGGCTTCAACATCGACAGGCGCAGACATATGTAACATCGAGGATATATCGCCAGATGTCGAGGATGTTTAGTACCATGGTCGTAGGGAACCCTGGTAGTTCATGGTCATAATACACTATGAGTTTCTGCTAAACGACCGGATCATGCATTTGGCATGTGTTTGAGCTACATCATTGTGAAACTTGCAAGATCCGTCGAATTCGGCAGATTTTGAGAGAGGCGGCTGGGTACTACCCGGTTTACGTTTTTTTTTGCAGATGGAAAGCATGCCCTTCCACCCAGACATCCTGTCGAGAATACCAGGGCTACTTTTTTAACAGGAACTACAGTGGTCTACATGTCAGAATCAAAACTCAACTTAAGTGCCTGGGAGAATAACAGAAAAGCTTTTTCCATCTTCATCAGGACTCAATAGTAACCTCACTCTAAAGAGGGCCCTTATCTTGAAATCATGTGCATATGGAAGTTCGGCAGTTGAGTCCAGACACCTTCTGGCTAGCACTATGATCACAGGATCAAATTTTGGATGGTCCACGAATGCCCAACACATACATCAGAAAATAGTCAAGATAAGAAAAGAGGATGTCCATCTACGTTATAACTTACAAAAGTATATCCAGTTAAGCTAAATAAGGCACACGGATAGCTTCCACTAGATGTCGGTAGAAGTGATCTACTAATCTCTATAGTATTATATGCTTATCCTTTATGGTTTTAGCATCACAAATATGATGTACACTAGATGTAGATCCTTGTAAAAGAAACTAAAAAGACACTGAATGATTAGCCTTTTTCAGTCGTCCTGGCTAGCTGTTCCCTGTCAAACTGAGTTTTGAGACTCAGCCATCTCACAATGTTTAGCAACAGTAAAGGCCAGAATACAACTGTTCATTAGTGATGTATTACATAAAGAAAAATCAAGAATAAACGTTATGAAGTAACTTAAACCATTCAGAAATGTAACTCCAACAAGAGCCTACACATACATCAGAAAATAGTCAAGATAAGAAAAGAGGATGTCCATCTACGTTATAACTTACAAAAGTATATCCAGTTAAGCTAAATAAGGCACACGGATAGCTTCCACTAGATGTCGGTAGAAGTGATCTACTAATCTCTATAGTATTATATGCTTATCCTTTATTGTTTTAGCATCACAAATATGATGTACACTAGATGTAGATCCTTGTAAAAGAAACTAAAAAGACACTGAATGATTAGCCTTTTTCAGTCGTCCTGGCTAGCTGTTCCCTGTCAAACTGAGTTTTGAGACTCAGCCATCTCACAATGTTTAGCAACAGTAAAGGCCAGAATACAACTGTTCATTAGTGATGTATTACATAAAGAAAAATCAAGAATAAACGTTATGAAGTAACTTAAACCATTCAGAAATGTAACTCCAACAAGAGCCTACACATACATCAGAAAATAGTCAAGATAAGAAAAGAGGATGTCCATCTACGTTATAACTTACAAAAGTATATCCAGTTAAGCTAAATAAGGCACACGGATAGCTTCCACTAGATGTCGGTAGAAGTGATCTACTAATCTCTATAGTATTATATGCTTATCCTTTATTGTTTTAGCATCACAAATATGATGTACACTAGATGTAGATCCTTGTAAAAGAAACTAAAAAGACACTGAATGATTAGCCTTTTTCAGTCGTCCTGGCTAGCTGTTCCCTGTCAAACTGAGTTTTGAGACTCAGCCATCTCACAATGTTTAGCAACAGTAAAGGCCAGAATACAACTGTTCATTAGTGATGTATTACATAAAGAAAAATCAAGAATAAACGTTATGAAGTAACTTAAACCATTCAGAAATGTAACTCCAACAAGAGCCTACACAGGTAAGATGCTCAAAGGTCTAAACTCTTGTTCAGTTTACAATGTAATAAGAAGCAAACTTCTAGATATATAGCAAGCAACTAAATGTCGGAAACTGATTTGCAACAGCAGCAAGGAGTAGTAGGCATAAGACCATAATTTTCATAGTAGCCGAATAGACATGATTCTGGATCGGGAGTATGGGCAGATTGTCAACCACTCTGCCGTGCACCAAAACTCCGGATTGCTAATCAGTGGTCAAGCTACATCCTAAACTTATAATATACTCTGACATTCAAGTAAGGTACAATTCGACGGCCCATATAACAAAAAAAAATTCTTATTACCAACTGTAATTATTATGTACCTATCATGGGCATCATTAAACTACAGAAGAAGAGAAAAAGAAATTGATTGTTGGAGATCTCTGGCTAAGAATGCAATGGGTAACTGACTAGAAGTAGGATTGATACATGATGTGTGCACTAGAACGAGAGTATCAAAGGCTTACATCTTAATTGCGGTGCAAACAATGGTTGCGAGAAACAAATTCATTCATCTAATTCAACTGTCGAATAATAAACCCAGGTGTCAATTTATATAGATAAGTTGCAGGAAGCCCTAATTGGCTTATTTCAACCAAGGATCCAACTGAAATAAGAACTAAATAATTTCACTAAAAATTATAAATAAGTCAATTGTGACATTGACTCCTAAAGTCCTTGTTACATTATATATTTCCTGTTTTACATAGCCTGTTATTTGTTTTGTTATTTCTCTTTTATATATGGACCTCTATGTAATTCCTTCAGTATTATATATATGAGGGTGCACACATTATGCAACCCTGAGCTTTCTGAAAACACTGACTCTGTCACATGGTATCAGAGCAGATCGAAACCTAGCCGCCTTTCCCTCCCTCCCTTCCCTTTCTCTCTCTCCTCCCCCCCCCCGCCGTCGGCCCCCTCCTCCTCTCCCGCCGGCCCGCGCCTGTGCGTGCGGCGCAGTAGCAGCCGCCGGCTGCTCTGCTGGCCGCCGGTCAGGCCGCCCACGTAGGGGCTTCCAGCCGTTTGCTCGCCGCTTGTGGTTCCGTCTAGCCTCCTGGCTTGGTGCACAACTAGTGCTTGAGCAACCTTTGGTCGTTGTTCGCACAGCAGGTGCACTGTTGGGTGGCCGTCTTCTACGGGACCACTGAGCCGCTTGTAGATCTGGACTAGTTCCATCTTCAGGGGGAGATCGGCGCGTTGTTCGTCTAAGGGACAACCTTCGGTTCGTGTTCGTCTGTGTCTGCCTGCCCGTGTAGGCTTCGGCCTCCGGGTTTCCTGCTACGCTTAGGCGTAGTTTGTATGTGAGAGGTCCGCGGTGATTTGCTTGTGCCTTCTTCTGCCTGCCTGACGGCGTAGTCCGTCTCCTGCCTGTGCCTACTCTTGCCTGTACCTGCCTTCCTGCCTGTCCTCATGGCGCCTTCTGGAGATGACATCTGGAGAGACTCACGTCGTCAAGTCACTACTGTTAAGCTTGATGGGCGCAAATACCAGCTTTGGGTGTGTTCCTTTGTGATATTTGCCAAATCGCAAGGGAAGTACTCTCACCTGATTCACACTGGTCCGCCTCAGCCTGCTGAGGAGGCGGATGCAAAGGGCATCAAATCTTTTGATGATTGGGTCAGTGATGACTCGACTATTATGACATGGATTCTCAACAACACAGTTGAGAAGATCAATGTCACTTTACTTCGACTGCCTACGGCGAAGCAGATGTCGGATCAGCTCGCCGGTACCTACTCTCACAGTCAGAATCCCAAGAAGGTCTTTGATATCACGAAGCAACTGGGGCACCTACAGTTTATGGGATCTGACATATCAAACTACTTCTCCACCTTCACTGGCCTGTGGGGTGAGTTGGAGACTTATCACCCGCTGTCTACTGATTTAGCGACTATGCAAAAACAGCGGGCGAAACTTCAGCTGATACAGTTTCTGAGTGGCTTACCCGAGTCCTATACTGGTGTGGTAGATCAGATCTTGGCGAGTGATCCACTTCCTACCTTGCAGACTGCCTACCAGCGTCTCCAGCGCCTTCCGTCATCGACACTGTCTCCGCCTACTGAGACTGGAGATTCTACTACTCTGGCTGCTTGGGACAAGCGTGGTCGTGGTCGTGGCCGCTCCACTGATGGTCGTCCCCCCTGGGTGCAGGCCGGGGACGTGGACCTGGTGTTGGACGAGGAGCCCCTCCTGCTACACCACCTTCTGCTGCTGCGCGTCCTCAGCAAGGACAGCGCATGTGTACTTTTTGTGGCCGGTCTAACCATATTGAAGAAAAATGTTGGGAAAAGTATGGTAAGCCGGCTTGGGCCAATGCTGCTGCCGATTCCTCCTCTACTGCGTTTGAGGGTGGTACTCAGACACCTGCGCCAGAGCCTGCGGGGGCTACCGCAGACTACATTCGTGCTGAGGTGGAACGTCTTCTTCTTGAGCGGGCTAGGTCTTCTCCTGCTGCGTCTACTAGTGGAGCACATGCTGCATTTTCTGGTTATGATACTGCATTCCTGAGTTCCTCCTCACCTTCTACTTCTGGTAATACCAAATGGGTGATAGATTCTGGTGCATCTTCACATATATCTGGAAATTGATCTTTGTTTAAAAATATATCTGCACCTGCCCGCCATTCTTCTGTTATGCTTGCTGATGGCTCCAAGTCTTCGGTCTTTGGAGTCGGTGATATTGTTTCTCAATTTGGCCTCAAGTCTGCCTTATATGTGCCTCGATTTCCTCTGAACTTATTATCCGTCAGCAAAATTTTACGAAGTTTGAACTGTAGCCTGACATTTGTTCCTGGTTCATGCGTTTTTCAGGACCTTCGCACGAGGACGAAGATTGGTGGGGGGTATGAAGGTGCTGATGCACTCTATTACTTGGACCAGTTACCTCGATCAGAGAAAGCTGCTGTGATATCTGCATTATCGGCTTCTGTTTCTACTCTACAGTGGCACTACAGGTTGGGCCATCCATCGTCAGAGAAGCTGCGTAGTTTAGTTTCTGATATTGGCAGTTGTCATTTTCAGTGTGAATCCTGTCAGCTAGGAAAACAAACTCGTACTGTGTATCCTAGACGTAGTACTGTGAGCAGTAAAAACATTTTTGATTTAGTCAACTCTGATGTGTGGGGTCCATGCCATGTACCAAGTTTGTCTGGTTACAAGTACTTCATTCTTTTTATTGATGATTTTTCTAGGACTACTTGGTTGTTTCTATTAAAAAGTAGGTCTGAAGTGTTGTCTACTATCAAATACTTCTTTGCTGAAATAAAACCACAGTTTGGCTTGCCTATTAAAGTTTTCCGCACTGATAATGCTTTAGAGTTTGTTAAGCAAGATGTGGCTGTTTTCTATACATCTGTGGGTACAGTTCACCAGACTTCATGTGCCTATACCCCACAACAAAATGGTGTCGCTGAGAGGAAAAATAGACACTTATTAGAAGTTACCAGGACGATAATGATGCATTCTCATGTGCCCCGCTCCTATTGGCCTGAGGCTATCTTGACTGCGTGTTTTCTGATTAATAGGATGCCATCGTCTGTTATTGGAAATAAGATTCCCATACAGGTTTTGCAACCTGACACTTCTTTGTTTACTGTGTCTCCTAGAATTTTTGGGCGTACTTGCTTTGTCAGATTGTTTTGACCCACTTCAGATAAGTTGTCTCCTCGAGCTACTAAATGCATTTTTCTGAGATATTCTAGAACTCAGAAGGGTTACAGATGTTATAATCCCAGTACCAGGAAATGGTTTACTAGTAGTGATGTTGTCTTTTTTGAAGATACACCGTATTATTCTTCAGCAGGAGATAGTTTGCAGACGGACATTCTGGCCCCTCCTTTACCTGTTATTTCTGACTGTGTGCCTGACAATACTGATACTGCGACTACTGAAAAACAAGATCCTCCTCTTATTGTTTATCAACGCAGGAATAGAGCACCTTCTACACATGTACCCCCCCAAGACAACCAATCTTCTCCTCCAGAAGGTTCTGCTGCACCTGAGGTACACTCTGATCTTGACATACCTATTGCACTCAAAAAGGGTACTCATTCTTGCACTTCTCATAGCATTGCTCAGTGTGTGACTACTGCTCATCTGCATACTAATTCTAGCAATTTTGTATCTGCTTTATCTGCTGTGGCTGTACCTAAGAATATTCAGGATGCATTGAAAAGTACTGCTTGGACATCTGCTATGAACGAAGAGATGGTTGCTCTTACTGACGGAGACACTTGGGAGCTGGTGGATCCACCTCCTCAGTGTAAGTCGGTAGGCTGCAGGTGGGTATATGCCGTAAAATATCAACCTGATGGTACGGTTGAAAGGTTGAAGGCACGGTTAGTTGCAAAGGGCTATACTCAAACATATGGCATTGATTACTTTGAGACGTTTTCTCCTGTTGCTCGCCTTAACTCTGTCAGGATTCTTCTATCTGTTGATGTGAATCTAAACTGGCCTCTCCTGCAGCTTGATGTGAAAAATGCTTTTCTGTATGGTGACTTGCAGGAAGAGGTGTATATGGAGCAACCTCCTGGGTTTGTTGCTCAGGGGGAGTCTCACAAAGTCTGCAGGCTTAAGAAGTCTATCTATGGGCTCAAACAGAGTCCTCGTGCCTGGTTTGAAAAGTTGAGCAGGATCATGATAGCTTTTGGCTTTCTGAGGTCACAGGTTGACCATTTTGTGTTCACAAAAAAGACTTCAGCAGGTATTACTGTTCTGATTGTATATGTTGATGACATTATTATTTCTGTCAGCGACTCTCTTGGTATTCAGGCCACCAAAGATCACCTGGGCAAGCACTTTGCTACCAAAGATTTAGGCAGACTTCGGTACTTTCTTGGCATAGAGGTCTCTAGAAACTCTAATGCCTTGGTGCTTTCGCAGAGAAAGTATGTTCTTGATATTCTGCAGGAGACTGGTATGCTTGGTGCCAGACCTGCGGATACTCCTCTTGATCCCAATGTGAATTGGGATGATGATTCCTCTGTTGTGTTTGCCGATCATAAAAAATTCAGGAGGTTGATTGGTAAATTGATTTATTTGACTGTTACTCGTCCTGATATTGCTACTGCAGTAGGTCTTCTTAGCAGGTACCTTGACAAACCCAAACAGTGTCACTGGGATGCTATATGTCAAGTTTTGAGATACTTAAAAAAGTCGCCTGGCAAGGGACTTCTTTATAAAAAGAATGGGCATTGTGTTCTTGAAGGGTATTCTGATTCTGATTATGCAGGCAGCAAAGTTGATAGAAAATCTACTTCTGGTTACTGTACCTTTGTAGGAGGCAATCTTATCACCTGGAGAAGCAAGAAACAGAATGTCGTGGCCAGATCTAGTGTTGAAGCTGAGTACAGGGCCCATACTGCCTGTGAATTGCTGTGGGTGCGTTCTCTTCTGAAAGAGTTTGGGATTGAGTCTTCGTCGGCCATTCCTATGCATTGTGATAACAAAGCTGCCATCTTCATTGCAAATAATCCTATCTATCATGAGCGCACCAAACACATTGAAGTTGACTGCCACTTCATCAGAGAATCTATTCTGGCTGGCAAGATATGCACTCCATTCACAAGATGTGAAGATCAAGTTGCTGATATCTTCACCAAGCTCTTGGCGAAGAAACAGTTCTGCACGCTGTTGGACAAGTTGGGCATGATTGACATCTATGCTCCAACTTGAGGGGGAGTGTTACATTATATATTTCCTTTTTTACATAGCCTGTTATTTGTTTTGTTATTTCTCTTTTATATATGGACCTCTCTGTAATTCCTTCAGTATTATATATATGAGGGTGCACACATTGTGCAACCCTGAGCTTTCTGAAAACACTGACTCTGTTACACTCCTAATACAGGGATATTGCAACTAAATCCCTAAGACTAAATTTAAACAACACAACTAATTAAAGAACATGAATAAAAGTTGGACACAACGCATTATAATCAAGAGGTGACAAACCCTAGCCATGCACTAGATGAGCAACCAGTCCTACATCAACTCCTCCATGTTGGGAAAATGAGTCTGTGGCGACTATGGGTGTAATTGTGGTACTCTATGCCATGGCAATATAGGTGCCATATGTCTAATGATGCGATGTAGGTTGTCAAATGACTAAGGATCATCGTCATCATCATCTAAGCCTCAATTCAACCATGTTGGGGTCGGCCACATGGATCCTTCTTTTCCAACCAGCTGTATTGTGGGTCATGCTCTGATCAAGATGTAAAGATTCAAAATCTCTCTTTATAAGATCTTCCCAAGTGAATCTAGGCCTTCTTTTCATATGCTATAAGGAAGCATGTCATTTAAGGAGTGGCAAAAGTTTTATGATTGGCTGTCAACCTACCACCAAACCTCCTTTACCCGAGCTTGCGAGCAGCTACACTTGCACAAGATGTAAAAAGATTGACCAGTGGCCAGTGGGGAAGGTGTAAATATTGTAGTCGTCATGCAGAGTGTGACATACACATTACCATGGACGTACGAGTATGATATATGCCGCATCATAAGACACAACACCACACTGTACATCGTTAGACTCCATGGAACAAGAAAGCCACCTAGCTATGCCAAGTCACCGGTTGGGGAACCTGAGATGCTAGCCAACGAAACAAGTATAAATGTGGGTGGGGTTCTAGCTATAACCCCAAGAAAGTCCATAGTCGTCGTACAAGGTTGGTGAAGCTCCCATTACGACTACAGGAATGCACATGTGACCTACCCACTCAACCTCAGATGAGAAGAGTTGTGTGTGTGGTGAAGCTTCGTGGGACAAAATCTGTCAAGAAAGTGATGCTACAAATAGAGTGTGTAAGGTGTCACTCAATGTTTTAAAAAACGTTAAGCGGTAATCGTGCGGACAGCACCTTGTAACTGGTTAAGCGGTAAGCGGCCGATTTTTTAAAAAACGGGTTTTAATTTCCTATATAATTTTATACAAAATTACATATATATGTATATAAATACTAATACTCTTTGAAACTTTTATATATATCTAAAGATTCTAAACACTCTACCCAACAGTAAAAACACCCAATTAGTTTATAAGATAGCTATAAGACAATAATTATAGCCATAATATAATAAATAATAGATTTGACATAGATAAAATACCCCACATACATGATTCAGAAATATTTTTGCATCACATGTTTACATAGTTAAGCAGTAAACAATAGACTCATTATTGGATACCTTTCTAACTTATTGTTATATGTGCATATCATCAATTAGTCATACATTACAGCAGTACAATTAACTAAAGTATGCATTCTAAAATTAGATAATAGTTACATATATTTTACTTGTATAAATTACACTTTACAACAGTACCCTATTATCCCAACTTGCATACAGTAAACAATAGACTCATTATTGGATACCTTTTTAACTTATTGTTATATGCGCATATCATCAATTAGTCATACATTACAGCAGTACAATTAACTAAAGTATGCATTCTAAAATTAGATAATAGTTACATTACATATATTTTACTTGTATAAATTACACTTTACAACAGTACCCTATTATCCCAACTTGCATACAAGTATGCATTCTATTAGACTAGGCTTATCATAGGATATTTAAGTTTAATATATTATAGTCAGTAATACTTGGGGCCATATAGTTTATATAAAGTTACAGGTGTACAGAAAAATTTACAAAAAAGGACAAAAAACGGGAAAAAACGGGCAAAAAACGGAAAAAACGGGCAAAAAAGGGAAAAAACGGCCGATTAATTACAAAAAAATTAACCGGCGATTTTAGCAAAAATCGAACGGGCTGGGTGTCTGGCCGATTAATCGGCCGTTTAATCGGCCGCTCAGGCCGTTTTTCATTTCACTGGTGTCACTACATCATCCTGCTCATGGGTATTGGGATCACTCCATGAATGTTCGTCCAAATACTCTTTGCCATCTTCTTTCTTGACACCACATCCAATGGGAGATGTAGTCCTGGCATTCACATTGGTAGGTATTGATGTAGTCACAATCATCACACAACTGGGACACTAGCTTGATCGGTGCACGTAGCCCTGGCATTCACATTGACAGGTATTGATGCAGTCTTTGACGTAGACGCATGGATGGCTGGTGTGAGAGAATTAGCACATGGGGCGATGTAGAATCAACCTGGCGTCACCATGTTGGCTCTAATAGGAGTTTGTCAACTCTATTCCTGCTCTATTTGAGTTGCTACCTGTATAGCATCAATAATGTTTGAGATGCATGTGGCAGCTAAGGCGATTGTAATCAAAGCAGAAAGACCACAACGAAACATCGTGATCAAGGTAGTGTTATCCCAACAAAAATTATACTTGTGGACCAAGTCATAGAATTTTAGTATGTAGCTCAGTTTGCGCCTTGCTCCAAATCAAATAACTTATGGCATATTTGATGCTTGCAATTGACCAAGATGAAGAAAGATTCCATATTTGCCTTCATATTGGTCCATATTTCATGTAAGGGATGGTGTGCATCCGTTTCCACCACTCAAGAGCAATGCCTTGCAACTTTGCCTCAAAATAAAACGTTTGCCGGATAAAGAACACCTCAATGTTGTACATCCAGTCACAGAATTCGTTATGACGGCTCGTGCTATGAAAGTTAGGAACATCGATCTTGAGAGATCAATCAGGCTGAGGTCGTGTGGAACTTCAACAGGAGGTGGACGCATGTTGCCTTGTAAATTCCGACCATGTCAATTTTCATGTTGCAGAAAATGATCCATCCACGTAGTCAAATTGGCAATAATATATTTAATTGTAGCAATCTCAGTGTTATGGGCCACAAAACGAGTGTCAAGATTAGCCATATTGGCGTTGAAGTCTCCATTGTGTAGCATGTGCAAGCAAGGAATGAAGTTACGTCAAAATCGTCGACAACTCGTAAAAAAGTTCGATTTCGATGCCATCTGCTGCGAAACTTTGCCACTGTGCCACTATGTCAAAATCAACAATTGTTTTGCCCATATATCAAAATTTTCCCAAGGAACGGGAATGTCTCCTTTCCTCCCACATGAAGAACCCCCCACCTATACGCACATCAAATTTTATTGCATAAAACAATGCATTTAGGTCTAGAGATCACACTTGTAAAATTCCATGACTTAATTCGTTCATTTTGGCGTTGAAACAGGCACGGTCGCATTTATCGAATTTTTTGTCAGAATTTCCATGTTGTCGAAATGACATCGAAATCGAATACCTCATTCCTTGTATGCAAGTTGGTGAGGTTTGAGTGCAACCCGAGCAGGTCACCAGGTGCTTAGGGATTACACGGGGACTAAGGTGGATTGGAGAATCTTGAGGTGTCATAGATGGCTCCTAATGTTGTAGATGACACCACCAGAGCAAGGAAACTATCCAAAAATCAATTCCGGGATTAAACTCTGATTGTAGATTATTGCTACAAATCATCTATTGTAGTTGTCAATGATTGTAGAGCTTCCTCAGGGTGTGGACGGCTACGAAACTTGGGAGTGGGGCCTTGGCACCCCTAGACAGGCTAGACCCAACGTGTTGGACCCAGTTTTGAGGTCAGTATAGTGGCCTAAGTGACTGATGGTAACAACCTACTGATGTTGCCTAATAGAGGGGGTCCTCCCACCTTCCTTGGTTGTTGACAACACCCTTGGTCCCCTCCTCCCGACCTGTAGGGCATGTAGGGAACAAAGGAGGTGGATGAATTGACTGCCTAGAGATCCTATAGCAATAGTAGTCGCTTCTATGTCGTTGGTGCTATAGTCTGACATTGTAGCACCCTAATGTTTACTAGGAACACTAAGGGAAAAGGAGGGATGTAATAGATCAGGAAGAAGAAAATGAGGGAGGAGGACCTTCCAGTGGTAAAGAAATTACTAGAGGTAGAGGAGCTAAAGGAGGAAGATTGGAGGACCTTCTATGATACCAACTAGTGAAAACCATGTCTGCAAAACTAATTGCATTCATCTAATTTAAATCTTGGACAATACCCCGAGGCACGGTTTATATAGAGAACTCGCGAGAAGCCCTAGTTGTCTCAATTCTGTTAAGAATCCAACCAAAATAAAAACAAAATTATTTAACAGAGAACTTACAAACAAGATCTCAACTATTGCATATGATTCCTAATACTGAGATGATTACAAATATAACCCTAAGACTAAGACACTATTAAAAGGCAAACCCAAATAAAAGA